>CM070036.1:47525936-47539564 GCA_036250615.1 Ptychadena robeensis | reverse complement strand
GGGGGGGGGGGGGGGGGGTAGCTGGAAGCCTAGGTAAGTACATGCTCTGTATACAATCCCCATTGAAACCAATAGCCTAGCACCATCTAGTGGCCATTTGCACCATCTTGTAACCACTGTATTTTTTTGGGATTGTGGATCAATGCACTACCATCATGCTTGCTCATAGGCAAGTAAAATTTTATTTCGAAGTAAATCTATATATAAAAATTTATACATTCACTCTAATGCAGCCACTGTTTCAGAGGATGGCTATGCTGCTATGTGTACATTATTTGTGTGCCAAGATGTATATTAAAAAACTATTCTCTGTAAAGAGCTTTTCTGTTTCTTGAGGCTTACAGAATTTTTAACAGGCTTCTTTTAAACTTCTCTAACTCCACTTTCTTGCCACTTCAGTGGCAATGAAAAATGTCATGTCTTTCTGGAGATCTATGTCTTACATGGTTTCTCTAAATAGTACTTCATAAAGAAAACTAGGAATGTGTTGGTAAAAATCAGTAATGTGTCAGACAACCAATATATTCTTATTCACACCTGCCAAAATCTCCTAGGAAATTGTGTGATCTGCATACCAATTTGGGAGCTGAATCACCTTAAATATATATAAAGAAACTTACTGGGGACTGGCATTAATAAAAATTATGTTTGCTGTTAATCTTGTCATTAAAATATACTACTGTGCATTTTAAGTGACATAATATGCACAAATGTTCTGCTTTTATACAAATTTAGTTCTACTAGAAGGCACTCACTATGCATGAGATATCATACGGTCTTCAACATAATTTTTTCCTTAGAGAAAGTAAGCCAGTAGTTTGAAATTGAAATTACATTATATTTACACTAATTTCAGTATTGGAAACTATTGATAATTGCAATTATAAAAGTGTGTACTGTATTAAAGACCTGACAATCTCAGGTTGAGTCAATATTACTGTTGCGTGGACAGCTTAGAAATTTAAACAAAATACTCAAGGGTCTGTTACATGTCGTCTAGATAGAACATTGAAAAAAAAGTCTTCTATACCAGTTAAATGTATATGATATATATGTATGTATGTATGTATATATATATATATATATGTATATATATATATATATATGCCGGTTAGATACTGTAAACGTAAAAAAGTAAATACTATTTAAATATGAGTTGAAAACCAAATCTGCACCAGAGAAATTCCGTTGTTAAAGGTTAATTAGTACAGGATTTGTTTTCTTGCTAGACCTTCTTGACAGGCTGATTTACACTTTCTGCTGAGCTTGTGGTGTCACCAGCTTTTGCAAATACTCAATATATTTCTGTAGAGTTTACAAATACAGCAAATCTGTAACCTGTACTGTGCAATGGATTCTTAGAAATCGATAGGAAATGTAATTAGGTGTGTGTTTACGAATTACTTGACTGAAAAGCGCTGCACCCCGTCGCTCAGAGTATCGGCAGGTACCCTTTGTGTGTCCCCATTCAAACTAATAGCATCGGTCAGAGATTTACAGACATGTCTGTTCTCTGGCCGACCAAGCTTTGGGAAGACAGGGATTTGAGGGCACCCGCGACCCAAAATCGGCCACCGCTCACTACGTGTATGGGGCCTTAAGTGTGTTCCATAATGAAGATGAGATCGGGCTGTTTGGGTGTTTAAGTGCTGTCTCTTATGATGCAAAATTGTGAGAAAAATAAGTCATTTATAAATGCATTTGCTTTGTAAGCATTCTTTGTTTTGATGATTTTTTTTATTTTGGTGTCTCCAAACATATGGATTCCTGATGGTCAAACTGTGGCATTTTACAAGTTCCAAGTCTATATATAGACAATAATCTAGCAATCTCATGAAGTTTGTGTCTTAACATTTCCAGCCATACTTGTAACATATTCAAAACCTGACATGTATAGCTCTTTTGTCTATAGTTCAACCTTTTTTATACAAAACACACCAAAAATACTACTATTTAACCAAAACGGACTTTTATCAAAGCTTCATACAAATAAGGAAAAGACGTGGATGCGGGGAAGTATACAATCATTGTCCCACCAAGCATCTAGTGTCCTTAGTACATTCTAAAAGGCACATAATAGAATGATATATACAATATTCCAGCACACCAATTTTCAGGGCCATCTCCAATCAAAGCCGAAGATTGGGTAGCTACTTGGTGCAAAGTAGAGAGAGAGTAGGCATGATGTGATTTGCCACTTGGCTTCCTCAGGACCCTTTGATCTCGAAAAATCAGTAATAATCGCCAATCTCGGTTGGACATATAATTTTTTCATATTTATAGTTAATGTGATCAAATATAACCAATAAAGAGATGTTGGAATATATTCACACAGCAGGTTAGCCGGAATCCAACCAATATCTAGTTCCACGTCATTTAAATATACAAGTATTTACAAACAAGGAGGCAGTAGATGATTTTTTTACAGACCCAAGAAAGGTGGCAGGGGATGTGCAGTCCCAACCTTATATACTTGGGTGGTAACAAAGACCTATTGGGGCACAGGAGGATCAGAACATCAAAAGTAAAATCAAGAGTGCCTACCCAGGTCATAGACCTACCATAGGGTACTATGTTCCACAGATATTTATTCATTTTTTTATATAGTTAGTATGAGCTAGGCATGTGGTAAAGAAAGTAGATACCATGTTGCAGACTAGGCAAAACGTAAGTTCAATATACGTTATGTTATGGTTAATGCATGAAAGTCTCCGGAAGTATTTGTTTACATTTCTCAAGAGATGAAGTTTTGTTGCATGCCAAGAAGTTTTCATGTCAGGGTTGTAAGTACAGTGAACATGTTGTATGTTCACATCTCCTTATGATCTCCTCATAAATATTGCACATTTCTGCAGGCAGAGAAAATGATGCGTGTGTTACAGAAAGATGTATCTTCTTAGGCAAATGAATGTGCTATTGGGCATACTTGATTGGTCTAGTGTAGTAACACCATTAGATAGCCTCACATTACACACTTTTCATCTAGGGCTGAGCTTGACGGTACGTATTAGAAACAGCGCTCTCCTGTATGGTTGTGGTTTTCCCCACATTAAGAGTCCCTGCTTTGCTCATCAAATAGGTTATACTTCTATGGCATTAAGGGATGACTTACATTAAGGGTAGCATTAAGGGATCTGCTGTGTTAACACAAGTGCATTTAAAGAGGGGAAAAATCCCAGACACATTCAGAGAGCACCTATAAGGAATGCATTGGGCACTTCAAAAACACAAGGGTATGTGTTTTTGACGTGTCCAATTCCTTCCCTATGGGTGCTTTAATGTATCCACAGAGTGTTTGTGGCTTAAGTTTCCCTTCTTTTATGTGATCCTGTGTTTACATAAACACAACGGATCCCCAAACACACCATGGAAACCATTCTGTTGACTAGCAATTGATGCGTTTACAAACATGTTTTTTTATCACCATGAAAACATAGCCTTACCATCTTTATGACCTAATCCTGAACAGTTGCATAATGCAAAGTTAAAGGTGGTAAAAATGTATTAAAAACTTTCTAGCTGTTCATGTTTGTTTGTCTTGCATAAAGGAATGTAATAGAGAGAAATGTTATTGTTTATTTCTCATTTCTTCTTCTGTTTTATTTAATGCAAATGATATGCCTTAGTATATTAAATAGCAGTTGTTTTTTCATTTCTGTGCACAAGAATCTATTATTAAAGCCTTTTATGAGTAGCTAGAAGGCCTTTTTGGAGGAATTCCCATGTGACATTAGTAATGTAGTTCTCCGCATGTAGCTTTGAACTCTAGTTGCGGAAATGAAGGGAGGGTCTTAGTATTGAGGTAAGGAAAATTTGAAACTAAAAGCCTCAACTACAAGGATGACTCAATGTGTTCAATGGCAACTGTGGGTATAAAATTGTCTGAATTTTGTATGGCGAATCTGTGAGCATTTGGCTCACTATGGCTTGATAATTGATCCTGTCCAGTTAAAATAAATAACTTATTTAGAACTATAAATTAGCCAGAGGTTCTTTTTTGGGTAAGATTGCATTTTGTGGATGGTAGCATAGATATACTGTTAGCTGTGTTTTTTTTTACTTTAATGACTTCATACTTCCAACACTTTTTCCTTACCCTTGGCATGTGATCTAAGAGCTTAAGTACTAGTCTTATAGTATGGTTATAGGGAGAAGAGTAAAGTTCAAACATGATCACCCCCTTTTCATACATACAATAGATAAAAAAGATTGCTATAGATCCTTTGATTACTACAGATAGTCTCAGAGTACAGACATACAACATAAAGCAGGGTACAGAAGTGGAGATATGGGTCAAATCGATGGCCGCTTTGAGCGCCGTGCACGCTCACAGCCATCTATCTGACCCATATAATCTGCCCCCGTCGCTATTTTCAAGCGGGACAAATCAATCCCGCTTGAAAACAGCCTCATTGTACATGACCGTTAATACGGCGATGTCCGATGCTTTGCCTGGGTCTCCAGGCAAAGCTCGGCTGAGGAGGAGGAGCCGGGGAGAGACCGTTCTGCTCTCCCAGGCTTCTCCGATATCTGTCAGCAGCGTGATGTCATCGCCATGACGTCATTACGCTGCTGCAGGGTACATCGGACGGCTCCAATATCGAGCTGTCTGTACCCTATTTAAGAGGCTGCAATGGAACCTCCAGTCCCCATTGTGTACCGAACCCCCAGACTTCCTGGGCTAAGAAGTGGGAATATCAATATTGACAATGTTAACCCCCTTCTCCTCAATGTATATATCCTTGCAGTCCTGTATTCCTAGGAGCAATACCTGCCTCCCCACTAGAACATGAGCGAAAAATCTCTGACATCTCTGCCTGACCTTTTCTAGGAGTTGATTTTAGAACATATTTGCTGACTGAATATCAAAATGGCCAAAATGTCACTAAATTACTTTAAGGTGGCATCCTGTGACCATAAAATATTTAAATATTCTATTTCAGAAGCTCTCCAAATCAGATGATTAACAAATGTTTGTAAATTCAGACTGCATGCATAGGTATTTGACTTTATACAGTTCAATGATTAAGATATGTATACCTATCTATGTTATATCACTCATGGTTACTCCAAATATCTTTTATAAAAACAGTTTTTGTTTTTCTTTCTTCAGTTCTTGCCATTGGCCCATAAGTTTGCAGCATTGTATAGCTTAGACCTTGGATGATAATCCAGACACAATGCTCTCTCACACACATGAGCCACATAAAGCTAGCCATACACTCTGAGATAAAAATTAGGATCCATTAAAACAGACCAATGTATCCCGACGGCGGTATCGGTTTGGATCGTAATATTCGGCAAAAAAGCTACCGCATTGAAAATCCAATTTAGGATCGTAAAAAATTTTTTGACGAGGATGTCATCGAAATTCATCGCCGTTTATATCGGCCATTGTGATGTATTTCTTTTTTTAAAGGGGAAGCCTCGGCAGTAATTGGTCGGTAAACACTATGAAAACAGTATGAAGTTTCCCGATGTTGCCAGACCAATAAACATGTCAAATAAATTACGATCGTAAAAAAACGGCAATTACCATCGTAATATATCGGTTGTACCATGTGGACATGTGCGGATTTCAGGCCGATAAAATGCTTTCATTGGTTGGTTTTAATGGATCCTAATTTTTATCTGAGTGTATGGCCTGCTTTACATTGCGATATTGTGACTGCCTGTGTCCTTGACTAGGAAAAGAATTGCAAGTTACCAGTTGTCCTGGTTTATTTCGGTCATTGTTAAACTGTATCATTGCTTATATGGAATGGTAAAATTCCGTTGTATGTACAAGCTGTTGCTGATCTTCATGTGGTTTAGTACAAGAACACATGTTTAATTACTTTACATACATATGAAATTAAATTTTTTTTTGTGTTGACCAAAGTTTAAAGAAGCACTGCTGAGGTCCAGATTTCTGTACCAAAAGTGCACCATAGACTTCAATGGTAATTTTTTCTTTATGTTGTAGGCCTGTAACTTCCCAAAATCTGTCCATACAAGGGTCTAATAGACATCCTGAATATAATAATGTTTGAAACACATCTGGAGCACCAGTGATGTTTAGAAAACAGCTTTCATGCAATGTACTTTTCAAATCTCCCGCCGCCCCCCCCCCCCCCCCCCCCCCCCCCCCCCCCCCCCCCCGATGTGACGTCATTAAGTCACTCAGAGGGGGGGGGAAGACCTGGAGGAGCTGCCAGCCTGCCTGTGACACCGGGACAGGGCAGAACTGCGAGTATGCGCTCCCGGAGCCCCGATGTGTGCTGTACAGCAGCATCTCATCCAGTGCTATACTAGCAGTAGCAGCGGACGAGATGCTGCCGTCCTGACCGCTAGAGCGGTTAACTAACTTGTAACCATCATTGTTGTATATATCAGGTGTAAATTTCACAGTTTGTTCTGCAGAGCCCAACACATGCAGAGGAAAAAGATCACACCATTACCCAACTAAATGACCTTTGGCTTAGTTCTGCCATTAGAAAATGGTGTCTGGGAATGTCCCAAATTATTATTTTATCATTTCCATTAATCAGATGTTCCATTTTTGTTACTTTTGGATCATTCAATTTTTTTTTTATTTAAAGCAATATTCACTTGCTTTGAATGTATAGCAGATTATGTTCTTCTCAAAACCATGAATCCATCACCCCCAAACCTCTCTGATTTTGAAAAAATAAATAAATTACCATGACAAATAACAGACACCTGCATGGTTGCCTGGAAATTGATTTTATTGGAAAGTGTCCAGTGTAGTAATATTCCGAAGTATGAGTTAATCTGGTCATACACCTTTAGATCTCTGTCAGATATAAGGTGTTACATGAACACATTCATTTAAAAAATATAAACATTCATTTTAATAAATCACCAAGCTATTTGAGTTATTTACCCCAACTTTTACCTTAAAACATGTCAAGGTGACATACATTGAAAGGTTTTCAATTAAGGCTTTTTTTCAGGTGTAATGAGATTCTTAAAAGTATGGACATATTTATTGAAAGTTGTTTGTTTTAGAGCAGTTGTTCCCAACCTGTGCAGCACTAGAGATCGCATGGTTGCACCATCAATGGTGTTGGAGAGGGGTGACCCCCTGCAGCCTTTTGGCTCATGCTGAGAAAAATTGCTAAAATCTGGGAATCCCAATCTGGATTCTGGCTGGTGTAATCAAGGAACAAAGCAGTCTTAAGGACGTTTTACAAATTTTTACTGGTAGATGGTAGAATTTATTGAACATTTCACTAACAAAGCTCCTGAACATGTTATCCCCACAATTACTATAGATATAAAAGAGAATTGTGTGCATGCAAGTTAGATGGGAGAGAACGGCAGGGCAGTAGCATTGAGACCTTACTTCTGGAAAAAATCATTTTAATGCGAGTTGGGGTTGAGGGTCCTGGCTGGTCTTGGACACAGGCAAGGAGGCATTAAGGAAAAAAGGTGGGAGCCACTGTTTTAGAGACAATTGCAAGTGACTTGCATTATACAACCCTAGCTTTGCCTTGTGGACAATGTGGATCTTGCATGGCAAGGGATAGGACTTGTGAAATCACCTTGTCTGCCCATGTGGATGGACTTCTTCATCTTTTATTCAGCAGACATGCTTAGTATAAAGCATTCAAATCACAGTTAGGTCCGAAAGGCCAGAATTGTTTAGGCGTGGACAGTGTAGTAGCTGCCACCACAGTGTTTGCTTTTGAATAATGAGTTCTCCAACAATAACTAATAGATGTGAACGTCCTACATGTTTTATTTCTTTCATGAGTTGTGGGATACACACTTTAGTCGATTAGTCTATTAATATTCTTCTTTAGTTTTATTTTTTCCTGTCAGACATGCATATGACTCCATATGATGCAGATAGAATTTTTTTTTTAAATATTAAATTATTCACCAATGCCCAAAAGCATGAACACATTTTTTATCAAACATTTATGATGATCAGTTCTCACATCTAGTCTTATTTTAATTATGAGGTTACTTTTGTTTTATTCAAATTTCAGCTTGTAATTGTGACTTTATGATTTAAATGACTGGAATGTTAAGATAAAATTTTCTTTTCTTTCGACAGAAAATAATCAATCATGACAACAGAAACGGGCTTGGAGTCTGACTCCAAACAGGATCAGGAGAAGGACCAACGAGATCCAGCCCAACAAAAAGAGACGCAACCAGGTCAGCAGCCTGGGGAAGATCAGAACGCACTAGAACAGTTTCCAGCTGCTGCGGCACACAGCACACCACTGAAAAGTGAAAAGGTAGGCATTTTATTTTATCTCTTACTATTGAATGTACATGTTTGTAATGTAAATTTTGTAGAGTTTTTTGTATATTGGTAATCTATTATATTCTGGCTTGGGGCTCATTCACACAGGCATCTGGAAAGCCACAGCCTGGTGAATGCTACATGTAGGGTCACTTTTCAGAAATTCACCCTTAAGGCCCCCATACACGGGTCGGATTCCGACCGGATTCCGGGACGATCGATTCCGGGCGCGTGCACGCGAAACGATCGTGCCGGAATCGCGTGCAGCCCACCTTGTCCGATCGTTCGCGTCCGATTGATTGGTGGCTCAGAATCGGATCCGACAGAGAACCAACATGTTGGTCTTTCTGATCCGATTCTGCACACATCAGGGGGAGTTGCCATTTGGGAAGTAAGCGATCGGACACGGAATCGTCCAGGAATCCGTGGGACAAGGTGGTATGCAGCGATCGGATACTCTTAATTGGCCGATTGATCGGAGCTCCGATTCCCGCTGAGATCGCCGGAATCGATCGGATTAGTGATCAATCGGCCATGGAATCCAACACATGTATGGCTAGCTTTAGGGTTTAGTTGGGGTGCTTATCATATTTCACAAGTGCTTCCCAAGCGCACAGGTGAAAGCACCTGTGTGAATGATGCCTTAAAGTTTGAACATAAAAGTGAAAAAGTGTTAAAAAAATAAATAAAAGAATTATAGGTATGGTTGAGCTCTCTGCTTATCCTGCCACTTTTGTTGGCTATTTAGGTAACAGTAAAAGCGAATATGTACTACAGTGGGCATAGATGGTATGAAAACTTAATACAGCACATTTGTCTGTGTCTTTGAAAGTGCTTATATCTTGATTTGTATAATTTCACACGAATTGTATTAGGATGCACATACACGGCGTGACGAGGGCTTGATAGATGAACTGTTCGTGACCATGTTGTGACCGTAGATTGGACAGGAATCAAGCAGCACCACTTTAGGTGCCCGATTCCTGATCAATCCATTGGATGACATTTGATCAGGATTTACTGACATGTCCATTACCTGTTCAAACAGACCTGTCTTCTAACCAGGTTGGTTGATCTCCCTCGAAGACGGGGTGGCCACATTAGATAGATGGCCAGGAACACGCACGGAGTGATGTCAGCGCTCAAACCAGCCATCTATCTATTAAATATCTATATTAGAAATCAAATGGGAGCTTAATAGACCATGATAACAATATACTTGTTTAACAAAAATTATATAGAGGAGTCCAAGATTTTCTAACTTTTTTAATGCTGCCATTTTATTTTTTCTTGTAATGACCTTAATGTCTTCCTGGGTATAAGTAACGTGATCACAATTTTGGGCCAGCTTGAGAATGTGCACTGTGACAGCCTCTAGGGAAGGCAGAATTACACTGGAGTTATTTTGGAAGACAAATGCATTAATCATGATTGGAGTGTTGAAACTGTCCAAGCGTTGCAAGATAAAGTGTATAATAGGAAGTGGGTCTATCAGGGCTAATATCATATGCCTAATTTCATGTTGCACAGAATAAGAGTAGGTATTTTGACAAAGGTCTACATTACTGTAATGGCACTTGTGTCTGTAAAATCGGTCTGTCCAAATGCATATACTATGTATTGAAGTGAACATGAGAAGTATATTTGTCACGTAAAAAAATTGTTATGTAACGCAACTAAGATGAAAATGAAATGAACCCGGACAACAAGCATATACTCTGTCCCTCCCTCTCTTTGTTCATGTAGCCACAGAAGTTCTATGTATAAATATGTGCAAGCATATTTCCTCATTGAGGTGTAAAAAAGTCATAGGATCTTTTCCTCCTTGCAACCACCTTACAATAGCTAGTAATATTAAGACTCCCTCATCTTAGATATCCCATATACAATATGGACGGAGTATATCTAGAGCAAATATGTTCTCACCTTACTTAGATGCCCCATATACAATGCAGATGGAGTTTACCTGGTGCAAAAGTTACCACTTATCTTAGATACCCCATACAAAATGTGGACGGAGTATACCCAGAGCAAGAAGTTCTTGCTTATCTTACATTTCCCATATACAATGTGAACAGAGTATGCCCAGAGCAAAAAGTTCCCACTTATTTTAGATATCCCATATACAATGTGGATGGAGTATACCCAGAGCAAGAAGTTCCCACTTAACTTGGATACCCCATATATAGAATGTGGTCAGAGTATACCCGGAGCAGTAAGATCTCACTTATCTTGGTTATCACATATAAAACATAGATGGAGTACATCTTGAGCAGACCATTAAAGACCTGCTATCTTCTTAGAATTAAATAAACTTGTGTCAGCCCATCACAGTCGGTGGGGTCACAATACTTCATTTGGCTTTTTACCTTAATAGGAGTTTAATAGAAACCCACTGGACAGTTGTTTGCTCATTGCAGTAGAGTAGAACTTCTTTTTATATGTTGGTCATCATAGGGCAGACTGAGAAGTAGAAGTATAAAGCATATAATCCCACTGCAACAAAAGTTAATGGTGAGCGTAAAGGATTGTTTGGGTATTTTTTTTAAGGTTATTTACGGCTTGTTAAGAATATCTAAATATTTCATTTTGTAAGAAATAAGAGAATGGCGTCCATTTTAGATTCCAGAAAAGGGTGAAAATTTTATGTCAAGTATAGGGAATTCTTTGTTATGAAATAGAATAAGCCTTTCATCCCTCAATGAAATGATCGATTAGTTCCTGCGGCATAACATAAAGGGGAACCCCTTCCCAGAGCCAATTGAGTTGTAATTCCTCTATATGAGTGATATAATCTGGAGTAATGTGTATTGTTAAAAATTTGTGCCAACACTTTCTGCATGAATATGACAACGCTGTGGTTCCTAATTTCTCAAAAGAGAGACAGAAACTTTACAGTGCTTTGATGCTGCCAGCATTACTACTGAACTGCTTTAGGAAGCGATCTGCATTGATATAGATGCCCTCATTCCAGGTTCTCAGTCTATTAAATGACTTTTAAAATCAAATTAGCAGCACCTGCTAGAGTAGAATATTGCCAAACCTAAAGCCAAAACCATGAACAGTCTCTGAGCAGGCTAATTAAGCCTTTCAGAGAGCGAAGTCTCTGCTGCCGAAACCAAATGTAACACTTGTCTCTGCGTTTTACAAGTCCCTCCAGCAGAGAAGAGCATCTCTTCATAGATTTTGACAGTTATCATGCAAACTCATTTGAATTTGGATACGACCGGGAGAACGGGAGTTGCCTAATGAAGTAACAACAACATGCCCATGTATCGGCTTTTCGGCATTTTGGTGTATTATGAAGCTGAGATAATTGCAGGAGAAGAAGCGGGAGGAGGTGAAGGCTCTCAAATGTCCTTGAGTGGATACGTCATAAATAGGAAACAGGTGTTCGAATATCTAGAATGACTGCAAACCGCCGCATGACATTACCTGTGCAACATGATAATTAGATGCAGCTCCCAATGAGCGTTCTGCTTCTTGTCCACCGCAGATAGTAAGATGTAAATGCAGCTATTAGTGATGTTTAGCTTAATTACTGTGAATAATGTATTGATTGCTAATTTTCCTTTTCATATGACCAGTTGTTAGGTGGAGATGGGGCTGTTAAACAAGGAGCAAGTCAAATTAATTAGTTCTTGAATTTAATATAGAACATACTGCAGCTGGGCAGGAGAGCTAGCGGGAAGCCAAGCGACTTGGCCGCGGGGGTCGCTCCTTCGGACCATATGCGTTTAGATGTGATGAAAGTTGTTTTGGAATTCTGCTAATGCTACAAGGAAGGGTATTCTGGAGCAATATAAATCAAGGAAAAATAATCAGAAGAACAAATCATAAAAAGATAGAGGTCTAAGGTTACATTGGTAAGTGGTCACTATCCCCATAAAATTGCCAGGAGTCTATGATTATGTTTTCCTTAATCAAGGAAAAGTTAAATTTGTTGGAGAGAAGAAAACAACAATTTGTAAGGGGATGGCAGTGACTTGGTACAGCACATGCTCAAATTAGAAGTAGCTCATTAAAAGATGATTTAAACTGTACTGCAAACAGATATAAAGGATACCAATTAATGCAGTTCTTTAATTAATACAACTTTCAGCTTGTTAACTCCTAACAATATACTGTATTTTTCGTACTATTAGACAAATCGGGGGGGTGGTGTCTGCGTCTTATGGTCCGAATGCGTGACCTTTGACTTCTTGCCAGCTCTCGCGGCAAGGAGATTAGCCGGGAAGCTGTCAGATGAGGGATCTGCCCACGGCCGGTGTACGGATCTCCCATCTGCCCTGATGCCCTGCTGGTATAAGCAATAAAGAGAGATAGATGAACTGCCATCTCCCTCTCCGTGTCTGTGGAATTACAATTACTCTGCAGCTGCCATGGACACCGGCACAGCCGTAGAGGTAATTAGCAGCCTGGCCTCTTCCCCCCCCCCCCCCCCCCCCCCCCCCCCCCCCCCAGTCCGACCAGGGTCTGCCTATTGAGTACCCTGGCCCTAGAGGAACAAAATTCATAGACAGAATTTGTGAGATTGACAGAACATAAAGGAATCTGTGGTTCTGTCAATCTGTGGTTGGTCTTTAACCTTTTATTACCCTTCAAAAACATTAACACAGACATTGGGAGTTAAGGTCTCCGCTCAAGCGAACGTCTATTGAATGGCGAATCGTTGCGCACCACTTTGATTACCATATCAAGGCTACATTGTTCAAACTGGGATTTACCAACATGTTGGGTAGAGATGGTCGAATTTTTCAACTTGCTAACTTTGTGTGCTGATTGCAAAACCCCTGAACATGGTATCATCACCACAATTTCTAGATATGTAGAGAAGGGTTGTGGGAACATTTGAAGTAAAAAACCTTTGCTCTAGCACATGTAGTTTTTGCATAAATTAAGTTAAAAAATAAAGTTGAAATTCCGATTTTCTAAATATTTGTGTTAGAGACATATTTTATTTTTTGTAGTATACCGCCAACCCTTACCTACATCTCCAGCAAGATACCATGCTCAGGGGTTTTGCAATTAACTCGAAATCTTCGAAATGTTTGAATTTTGGGAAAAAACATTCGACCATCTCTAATGTTGGTTCCCCATCCAAGCAAGCTTCAATCAATCCCGCTCAAAGAAAAGGTGGGCGCAATTGATTCCCAAACAATTGATCACTGCCAATGTGCACGGCAGTCACAGCACCTTTATCTGAAAGGTCATGTAAGATAACCCAAACAAAGCCCCCCCCCCCATTATATAACTTATCCAGGCCATAATTCAATCGGCTAGATGGTATTAAATATTTGGGGTGTATATGTGGTAGTGATGCTCCGATTGATCGGCCGCCGATCATGATCGGCCGATATTGGCTTAA
>CM070036.1:47505881-47525836 GCA_036250615.1 Ptychadena robeensis | reverse complement strand
ATCATGATCTTGGTGATCGGTGATCGGCCCCAAAAATGCTGATCGGAGCATCTCTAATATGTGGCACATACCCAGATTTCCTATGGGGCTTTAGCATTTTGACAGTGATATGGGCAGCAATCTGTAGGTAGTAGCCCCATACATGCTTCGATCCGCGGCTGATCGACCGCTGTGCACACTCGCCATGATCGGACTGTTGCAAAATTGGCCGCAGATTGAAAGCGCCCTCCTTAAACTGGGCCATGAATTGGCCCACAAACGAATTGAAGACATTACCAGTGTTGTCATCAAAGTAAATGCCGGAACACAAAAGGTGCCTGTGATTCTCGGCACAACCGGCCATGCGTAACGCCATCATGTACGGTTGATCTACCAGGATATCGACAAGAATTCAAAACGTCTGTGGGGGGCTTTAAAAGTTTAACAGCTTATCAGCAGTCACCTTGTTTGCTACTTATTGTGTTAATTAGATGATGGACCACTAAATCAATGTAGAGATGACATCATGACATAAATGTTGTCCCTGTAACATATCCTTGTTACCTTTCTCTTTGTGTGATATTAACGGTTTTGTTTAAAACGAAATAATCAATGTATATGAATGTTGTTCAGTGTTTTTTTATATAGTTGTACTTAAGTATGGATGTAGACCAGGGCCAGCTGGTTACTTATATAACTTCTGTTTACCACTTAGCATAGCTTCTTATTGATTGTGTCTTGCTGATCCTCTTGGGAAGGATCTCCTTAATTAAAATGACTACTCCCCATGGTCTTTAATGGTTTGAAACACCCACAATGTTTATGGTAAACAAATGTTGTTTTGAAAACTTAGACTACAAATGTAGATTGGTGTCTATTTGTCCAGGTGTGATGTTTATCCGGTGCAACTAGCACTTTCTTTGTTCGAGTTACAATCAAAGTACCGTATATACTCGAGTATAAGCCGACCCAAATATAAGCCGAGGTACCCAATTTTAGAAAACAAATCTGGAAAAACTGAATGACTCGAGTATAAGCCTAGGGAGGGAAATGCAGCAACTAAGGCACAGAAACACATAGCAAATGTTTTGAGGTGTAATTATTTAATTCAGCAGATTTGTAAGTTAATTACAAAGCCCCTGAACATAAAATCATCACTAGAAGTGCTGGAGATGTAGAGAAGGGATGTGGGAACGTTGTAAAGAGAAAAGTATTGTTCTAGCATATCAAGTTTTTGCGCAAAATTAAGTTCAAATTCGACTTGACTTTGAACCTAAATTATGCAAAAACTTCATATGCTAGAGCAATATTTAATTTTTTTCCAAATGTTCCCACATCCCTTCTCTACATCTCCAGCAAATTTGGTGATGATAGCATGTTTGGGGGCTTTGCAATTCACTCATAAAGTTTGAATTTTTTTACCCGAAAAATTTGGCTTATATTCGAGTATATACGGTAGATTTGCTTGCACGGTCACCCTTTACTGCCATCTCCCAAACGGATTACAAGCTGCAGTACTCATTTGGGGTCTACACTATGCTTTGTCCCCCCACCAGTACACCCCTACACACATTTGCCGTGCCTAGTGCAGGTGCCCCTCCTGTATTCTGTAATAGAAAGTATAGGGCGCGGTATTGCTGACATGCCATATACCACACCCTAAGCGATCAGAAACGACGAAAAAACAACAAGATAGCTGGCAGACCACAGACGGCCACTATGGACATGTCACGCCAATATGTCCATAACGCCACCTGCGGTTTTTGTGGCTGCTTGGTGTAGACCCAGCCTTACTGCAGCGAGAACATGCATATCACTTTACAATATTAGAAGAAAGAAAGGGGAGAACTCAACCCCTAAGGGGTGGCCAGACCCCGATGACGTTGAAGGTGAGTATAGTAAATTGAGTTTGGTCACGAGATTGACATTTAGTCGTTGATTGCCACATCAAAAAAGAAAAATAGCATTATACACAAACACTGTGATCCATAAACACTCAATTAGCTACTGGTTGCTGCCCACTAGAGGGACAATTGAGCCATTAGGTCACATACATTACAGTTTTTAAAACAGTTTCTTGTTTTAAAATACAGTCAAATATCCTGTGACCCAAGGGGTCTGACGTTCCAAATGATTCTGCCTCCAAAAATTTCCGACGCGTTTCATCCCTAAATGGGACTTCCTTCAGGGAGTTTATTGAGATGTTTTATCTAGAGGATCATCAAAATCTACATTAATAAAATTGGACTGGGTCCATCAGCTGTAGTCCATAGGGCTAGCCTAAGCTCAATTACTCTAGGGTGGCTTCCATTGGCTGGTTAATTGTTCCTATACAAGCCTAAAACTATTTATTTACTTGATAGTCAGTTTCAGTTGAGCATTGAGGATCCATGTTAAACAAAATGACAATGTCTAATAAAGGTAGTTACATTCTGGTTTCCATTAAATCATTCTCTTAAAACACGTCATAACAACATATCTATACAAGGATATATTAAATATATTAAAGCATCGGCTTCTCTTAAACCAGTATTTTCTTAGCTCTATGTGTGCAGACTGATGAGTGGACGTAGCTAGTTCCCCAAAACCACACCTCTCGAAAGGCAGAGAACTCCTATTGTTTGCCAACGTTTTTAGGGTAGGGAATCCTATTAGTTAGTGAACACCGTCATGGGGGAAGGGGGGGCAACTGTATGTCTGAGAAAGAACGATCATTATTGGGTAGTGTCAAAAGTAGTATGCTATCTGGTGTGAATTATTCCCAGGAGTGCTGATGGAATGGATGGGTGAAACAGGTAGAGGAGAGAGGAGAGGAGGGTATTTTTTACCTACTTGTGGTCTTCCCAACGGAAGCATGCAACCGGCTCGATTGAACTGTTAGGGTCCAAGGTCTAACCGTCCTAAACTTGGCATAAGTCAAGTTGATCATTACTAGGCTGACCTGGTTGCACCTCAGGTGTATAGTCTGTGAAAACAAGCCACCTTATCCACTCCGTCCCAAGTCTGTCCTGGTTACCACCTCAGTTGTAAACGTCTCTAGGAGAATGTCCTCGGTCCAGTCTTTATGGTTTTGCTGTTCAGAGAGTTTGTTGTCTGATTTATATTGGTTGCGTTTCCGGCATGGACAGGTCAAGTGGTTGTTTCAGCTGTCAGGGGTGGCCATATTTTGGCGCACTCTAGGGTCATTAATCATAGCCTGGCTCCTTGCTCGGGCGCAATGCACCTCATATGGCACCCCTTAGGGTTGAGTTCTACCCTTTCTTTCTTTTTGAATCGGATGTGGTGAGCCGCTTACCAGTGTCCCCCCTAACCCTCCCTTTGAATCACTTTACAATATGTTTATACAAAGGGTCTAAAGGATCTCTCACACTAAAGGTGGGTTTACACGTGTAGATTTTTTTCGTTCCATCAATGAAGAACAAACTATTTTTTGGTTGATTGAACAAAAGTCTAGAATGGCCAATTTGTTTGGATACATTTTGTTCGACCTTGAACCAAAAATAGTTCGAAAGGTCATCGAACATGTTGGTAAATTTTTATCTGTCATAATTTCGAATGTATTTTTATTTGATGTCGGCGATGAACGAACAAAAAATCTACCAATGTTGGACAACGACATCGAAATTAGAATTGGCAATTGATTGAAGTAAAAATCTACACCTGTAAACCCACCTTAAAGCGGACCTACCACCTGGTAGGTCACTCAGCAGTATTGGCTACCACTCAGCCGATACTGCTGAGATCTGCAATTGTAAATAAAAAAACGTTTTATGACGGCAGGAGGAGAGCTTTTTCTGAGCCCCTCCCACTGCCTGACATCTCGCCGAGGCAGACGCAATGGAATTTGGGACATCTCTCCTATGTTACCCTTGCGGCTGAAGGAACTCTCGTCTGCCCAGTCTCACAAGACTTGTGTAATTACCAATGATGAGTGTCTCCCGTCCAGAGACACATCTCGTCAAGCAGTAGGCGAGTTCTCCAGTGATGGCGGAAGTAACTTCACTTCTTCAGGGTCTAAGATGCTGGCATCAGAAATTAACATGAGGAAGGTAAGTGTTTTTTTGTGTAGCGGTTTTCCAGCATCTGAACTGCTGACAGGTGAGTATTGTGTTTATTTAATGTTTGTGTTTTTTTTTGTAAATTTAGTGTTTAAAACCGCTTTTAAAAAAAATCAAAGTATGATATGATCTTGTTTTACTTGCAGCTCTTTTTTTTTTTTTTAAACATCATTTTTATTGAACATTTTTTTTAACAACAAAGCAATACAACCACACAGAATAACACCTCTCCAAGGAGGAACAAAAATCGAGCATAAGAAAACAAACAAAAACCTCAAAGCACGACCCTTCCGTCCCTCCTCCAGACTACCCAACTAATACACAAAACATCTTACATAATTCGTAACAAATCCAAAAACCTAACCGAACAAAAGAAAAATAAACAGCTCTCTCAAACTAAAACCTACTTGCAACTCTTTACAAATATGTTGTGTGAGTTTAGTTGTAACTTAACAAATATATCCAAGAAAGTGAAAATTAACCTGCGGTTTAATATCAGAAAGCTGTTGTGTGTTGGTACATATATGGGTTTTCGCTACATTGAGTGAAATTAAGTATTAAATCCCCTGCTGATTTTGTAAATTTGCCTTTTCACAAAAAGTGACCAGTCTATAACTGTAATGGTATGTTTATTGTAGCTGTGAGATACGGAATTGCTGCTTTAAAGTCACAGAATGATGTGCATTGTTATGAGAGAAAGAAGTATTTGATCAAACATCAAGACTTCAGGCTTCCAGTTGTCTTCATACCAGTCAAGTATCCTGTTTTGGTCGAAAAACTCACATTTTTTTATGTGACTTTCACGGCCAAATCCCGATTTGAATAAATTCCTGAAACACCTCATTCCTTTAACTGGGTCATTGAAAATGTGTCCTGGATGGGTATTCAAGTATGACAATGACACAAAACCCATGGTCAAAGCAAAAAATTAATATTCAGGTCCTTTAGTGGCCTATACATTAATCCCATAAAATCTGTGGAGAGAGCTGCAGGCGATTCTGCCGCTGACTGATGTGCGTGCACGCTCGCGCCTGTTGCCGCGGTTTGCCCACATGGGGTGACAGATCCCTGTCGCCCCAAAGCTCGGTCGGCCAGAGAACGGACATGTCTGTAAATCTCTGGCCAATGCCATTAGTTTCAATGGGGACCAGCATCCCCATTCAAAGGGTGCCCGCCGATACTCTAAGCGATGGAGAGCAGCGTGATGACGTCATCACGCTGCTCTCCACAGCTCATCCTCATCATGAGGCAGTTTGGCTCAGTAAGCTCATGACCTTAAGTTGCCAAACTGCGTCAACACTTAAGAAACATCTGCAAAAAGAAGCCAAATTGTGTACAAAACCTGGTGACCAACTACAAGAAAAGACTGACTTCTTTCACTGCCAACAAGAGTTAAACCACCAAGTACTGTCTAATCTTATGCAAAGGGATCAAATACTTATTGCAATGAATCTCTGACTTAAGCTTGGGTTTGTGAGGGTTTTTTGTTGTTATTCTGTCTCTTACTCATCATTTGTCAGGTGCACAAAATCAGCTGGGGATCAAATACTTCTTTCCCTCACTGTATTTGTCTTGCAGAACGGGTTTTCGAGCTGCGTTATTCTTGCTTGTTATGTATTGTTTAGCTCAGCAGGGATGTTCAGATCTGTGAGCTCTAGCCGTTACTTAGTTTCAAAGGCTTGGAAGTTTCAGCAATAGGTGGTGTCTGTGACACCTGTATGGAGTTCATGAATAACTCCATGCTACCTGAGCGAAACCTGATCTAGTAATTTTCTCTTTTACAGAATCCTGACAAAGACTGGTATAAAGAAGCTGCTGCAAAACAGCTTGACTATCAACAACTTGAAGACGACAAAGTCTCTCAAAAATCCGCCTCCAGTAAACTTTCCAAATCTCCTCTGAAATCTGTGAAAAGACCCAAAAACATGCAGGCTAAGGTCATCCTCCTGGATGGCTCTGAATATACCTGTGACGCAGAGGTAAGTTTTACGTACATCTTACAGCTTGGACAAGGCTACGATTCATTCTTGCTATTGGTGTGTTTGTGTGTGTGTGTTTGTGTGTGTTTGTGTGTGTGTGTGTGTGTGTGTGTGTGTGTGTGTAAAATCTCAATGAAACATATGGCCAAATTTGTGATATAAATGTTCACAAGGCATGGATTAACTTTTCATGAGACCTACAACTTTGCCCAAAACCCAATTCTGGGCAAAATAAATATTTGCTCTATTTTGTTCTGGGGCTTATAAAGTTTCACTCCCTTGACATTATCCTTCAGTCCTCACATATGCATTTTCAGGGCGACTGACAATCCCCAGCCCTCCTGAAATTGCCCGCCCCCATATGAGTGATGGTTGCACATATTGTGCAGGGGTTTGGCAGGCATTTGTCATATATTGACAACCACCCCCATGTTATCCCTATGGGCAACCGCCTGAAAATTGCCTGCGCTTCCCCATAATTTTAAAGCACTGGAACAAGATTAAAGGGGGAAATCTTCCATGGGTGTCCACACAGCTGTTGGGGTGAGCATTAGTGTAAAGAAGGGGAAAAGGGATGAAATACATAAATCACAGTCAAAACAAGGGTTTTTAGTAAACACTCGTCTTCCCTGTATAAAACATTTGGCTTTACGTATACCTTAAGGATGAATTTGTAAAGATCTCCAGAAGATGCAGCTGAGTGCATTCATACCGTCCTCTTTTTGTCACAGTGCCAGCCCGGCCTTCCGTGTGACAGCAGTCAGCATGGTGCATTTGTCGGCACGCCCCGTTCTCTGCTGCATTGCATCCAGCCGTACCAGCTGGCTGTATATTACAGTGTGCGTGCTGTATGTCAGACATTTCACTGAACATCTTCCTACTTACAAATTATTTTCATGCCATAGGCTTTTGGCAAAAGCAGGATGATTCACTGCACAATTATAAGGTATGAGATTGCAGCTGAGTGGATTAAAGGAAATTATTACCTTTATTACAAGTTATGTTGTCAAGTAGAGCATGGTAAGAAAATGAATGTAATATGGCTAGGATGGGATTAACACATTCTTTCAGTGCCATCTGCATGTGTTTAAAGCAAACCTGTTCTGAGCAAGTATTGAGATTGACATTTGTATCCAAGAACACATCACAGGTTTAAAGGCTTCCGCTTAGTACATGACCAGGAGTTAAGTACACTAGTATACTTTTTACTATTTTCATCCTTTCATTACGATCGGCCTTATTTATAGCCAGCATCCAGTACAATTGTCTAAATGGTCATTATTTGTTGGTGCGATGGCGCAGCGTTTCGGTGAATGTAACCACTTACAATTTAAATGCAAGTTGTATGGTGGTCGGTACTTGGTTAAGGTTTATAATAAATTATTAAAAAAAATAATACATATATCAAGGGTGGAGATTGGGGAGTGGAGGTTCCATCTGAGGTGGATAGATATGTAATTACCCAGTAGCTTAAGGTACCCAGCTTAAGGTGTGTTTCATTGTGTGAAAAAAAAATTGGTAATTCATCTTTTGTAATATGTAAGAGGACCCATCAGTAGCATTATTAGCTACCAGTGCTCAATATGGTGGC
The DNA here is from genome assembly GCA_036250615.1 of Ptychadena robeensis. Classification (NCBI taxonomy): domain Eukaryota; kingdom Metazoa; phylum Chordata; class Amphibia; order Anura; family Ptychadenidae; genus Ptychadena; species Ptychadena robeensis. Next base: position 47,518,229 of record CM070036.1, on the reverse strand, counting down.
TCCTTGTAGCAGCTTGATAAATTAAGATGAACTTGGGGACATAAAAACACAACATATAGGGTGTACACAGTTTCATGAAAATTACCTGATATATTTTATTCCCCTCCCCATCAGTCCATTTATACCAGGTCATGTTACACACATTGATGTGCAATGCTTCAACTTCTTGTGGATGGGGTCAGTGACAGTGATTTTGTGACAGCTTTGTGTTGCATGGATTTGTGAACTTCAGTCAGTTGTGCTATACAAACCAGATTTCCTGATAGAGATGATGTTCAACCCATTCACATTAATAGGCAGTCTGAATGGACCAAGTGTGCTACTCCAAAAAACATGTGTTCAACACCCCACATTGTGCATTTGTGGTGTGAATGAAAATCTGTTGCCAACACAACAAAGGGTGTGCAGAACATGTGTCTTCATCATTACTAATCTAATGCAATTTGGAGTATAAGGCACACTCCTTCTGGGCTAATATTAATATTTGAAAAAGCTGCCTTCCAAGAGGGCTTTATGCCCTCTTAGAATACTTGTCTCCTGGCTAACTTTCTGAGTCACTGACCCTGGAACAAAGATACAGATTAGAAAGTCATCTTGAAGTCAGAATTCCTCATCTGAAGCTAGTTTCAGGTCAGTGATTCAGAAAGTATGAAAGCCATCAGATCTGCATGAACAGTATGTCCTTTTGTTCGTTTTTTGTTTCAAATTTTTTGAGTTTACCGTCGTGACACTGTATCAATGTTAAATCCGAACTCTGGAAATATAACTCCTATATATATATATGTATCACCTTTACTCATGACCTGGTAGCTGCTGTATGCCACAAAAACCAAGGCGACAATTCATCCTAAAACCTAATTGGGCTTTAGAGGCACTGAGTGTCAATGAAAATACAGGTATATTAATTAAAAGGTCTTTATTTAGGACCAAAATGTTAACATAACACAAGCTATAAAATTTATAAAAACATAATCCATGTTCGTTCACAACTGGACTATATTAACATATTACAAGCTTATATACAAGTATTAATATTGTACCTTATGCCAAACAAAGTTGACTGAATAGTCTCTCCGACACGTTTCGCCTAATCAAGGCTTCCTCAGGGAAAACACTAGACAATAGATGCAATGCAGATATATACGTAAGTGTGATCACTTAAAACCTTGCTTACAAAAAGTTACTATAATACAAAAAAAAACTATTCCTACATTGTTCATGACTAAAGGCCCCCATACACGTGTCGGATTCCCACCGGATTCCGGGCGCGTGCACGCGAAACGATCGAGCCGGAATCGCGTGCAGCCCACCTTGTCCGATCGTTCACATCCGATTGATCGGGGGCTCAGAATCGGATCCGACAGAGAACCAACATGTTGGTCTTTCTGATCCGATTCTGCACACATCAGGGGGAGTTGCCATTTGGGAAGTAAGTGATAGGACACGGAATCGTCCAGGAATCCGTGGGACAAGGTGGTATGCAGCGATCGGATACTCTTAATTGGCTGATTGATCGGAGCTCCGATTCCCGCTGAGATCGCCGGAATCCATCGGGTGAGTGATCAATTGGCCATGGAATCCGACACGTGTATGGCTAGCTTAATAGTAATGACATCAGTAGTATAAAAATACTTACAATGAACAGATTTACAAGATCTTGATAACAGTTACAGGATTGCAGGAGGATGGGTATCTACCCAACAGTGGCTCATATATTGTTCCAGTGGGAGGAATATAATACTCTCCTATGGATCAACCACAGCAATATTCCCAAGAAGTGGGTATACCCTAGGGGTAGAAAGGGAGGAATATAGTGAGGAACCAGACAAATAGCACACATAGGGGAGGGAACTGAGGGTAGTATATAATACCTGACGTTCAAAAGACTTAGACTTGGAGGTAATAAATATGCTCTTTAGTTATAGGAAACCAAATGAGGTGTGCTGACAACCGCTGACCAGTGACTGGTGATCAATCCTGGCCTGGGCACTATCTACAAGGAGTTTTAATGTTCTCCCTGTGCCTGAGTGGGTTTCCTTTAAGTGATCCGGTTTCCTCTGACATGCCTAAGGGGGTAGGTTATTTGGCTTCCCAACTGAGAGACAAGCTGCCCACACATTTTACGATGGGCACTCGATTGGTGACGTCATGGCCATTGGATAGGAATTGATGTGCACCTTTGGATGGGGATGCAAATCGAGCAGGATTTAGGGACACGTCCTATATCTGCTTCACCCAAGCATCTATGCTTATATGGGCAGTATTAAGGTAGCCATACACAGGTCGATTTTCTGCTAAATTTTTGACTGATCCATCATAGCGCGCGTTCATGAGATCGATTGGCGACCGTTTGGCAATCAACTGTGTTCTGCCCACCCTGAAAGATCGACCAAACAAAATCGTAATTGACTAAAAATCGGATTAGACATTGAACCAACATGTTGGTTTTTTTTGGGACGATCGTTTCGCAATCGGAGTATGTTGGTGGACCCACAGCCCTATGCAGCAGCCTTTCCATTCGATAGATTTTGTGGAATCGGCCATTTTGGAGATCAGCTCATGTCCAAATCAGCCACAAATCGGATTCCCAAGGTGGTGTTGCATCAATTCCAGATCCGATAAATTGCCGATTCCCGATCGCCTGGAAAGATCGGATCGGGAATTGATCGGTGAGAAATCGGCTCGTGTATGGCTACCTTTAGTGAAGTGCTGCGTTATATGTTGGCTCTATATAAACACAAGATAATAATAATAACAAGATAATAATCAGTGTTTCTATATGGGCCCTTGGTATGGTAGACATTGGTACATGACCTCAGAGAATGTTAAGCAGTAATTGCATGTAATAAGGATGCCTGTAGTTGCCCGGGATCAGCTGATAAAATATATTTTTATAGGTATTCATAGTGTTAGATGTAAATCTAATCCTTTCAGCGTAGTAGTGGCCCCACAGATGTGATATTTGCATTTGTTTAGCCTCCCAAGCTTTAATGCTCCATATTTCTAGTTTTCGGAATAAAACGGATGCTTGCTAAGCCATTCCTGCCATGATGAGTCACTTGAACATGACCTCATTCCAGAGGCTTCTGCTCCCTTCTCTGTGATGCATGCCTGCTTCCCACAAATGTCTGTAGCCTGATTAAACCTGGAGTCCACATTAGACAAAATAGAACTGATTGCAATTTTCGCTAAATGTAATATGTTACATTGACATGTTCAGCAAGGTTTCTAAATGGGTAATTACATTTGACATATCCCCTTTGTTCTGATTCTTTTCATCCTCTGTGTGCATGCAATGACTTTACTAAGAACGAGCTGAGCTACGTTAAGGCAAATAATCCTGCCTTCATATCCGCTGTCTCTAGTTATGTCCTGATAAGGCCGCTATATTTAGCTATTCTAATTGCTGCATTGTGTTTGCAGAGCAATATCCCTGTCACCAAATGTTAGCGATGTTATATAACAGCCATTGCCTGAATTGAGAACTACATTAACGCTTTTCTTTTTCATGTTTGATCTCGCCAGACAAAAAAGCCAGCCGTAATCTAAAAATAAATAAATATACCAGGCCTGTTAAACCCTTTTAAGAAGATTGTTGACCTAGTGCTGCTTTTTGGATGCAAATCAAATCACTGGTTGTGTGTGAAGTGCAGCACAGAGTAAATGGCATAGTGTTCTGCAGTGACCTGGTTTTGGTCGCTGATGATGATTATCATTATAGTGTTTGCTGACTCTCTAACAGGTGCTCAAACAGTCGCAGGTAATTCTGTGAAATGTGCCGTATAATAAATGGAGCCGCCTGCCAGGCTGCAGTCCCCTTGTAATTTCTTTCCCAAAAGCATTTCATCATTTCTCCTTTTAGTTTGGCGTAACCCCTCCTTTGGCTAACCAGCCCTGCACCTGATGCACATATAGTAACATGCAAAGTATATGCAAACATCTATGTGAAGATTGCTTAACGAGTAAATACAATATGGAGTTTGATGTTTGTATTGCACATTAGAAAGCAATCCGTCTGCCAGCTGATTTACTTTTGAACTGTTATACGGGCAGGTGAAGCAAAGGTTGCAGGTTAATTATGGTCAATAACTGCTATTTACTTAAAGAAGCATCTTGCAAGCCCCTATACAGCAAAGCTCAGACTTGGGGAGGAAACGTTATTCAATCAAGGGAGACAAAAAGAACTTGTAGGAAAGAGAAGAAATAAGCTGGGCATTCACAGGTTGATTACCTTGCAATTGACCCGCACTCAATCACAGCGTGGTGACGTCACCGCGCTGTGATTGATCACGGGTTAGTCGAATGATAATCAATGTGCACCAAAGTGCACATCAATTGCTGTTCGATGGGGACCCAGGACACATGCAGAATGGGCTGAGAACTGCATGAGGAGAGTAGGCAGCCCAGCATGCCCCATCTCTCCTCGTACACAGAGCCGTGACAGGCCCCGCCCCCTTGCCACTGCTGGGAGCTGAGCTGATCACAGCTGGTAGGCTGTACAGCCGCTTTCTGCTTTGCCTACTCAAGTTCCCCCTCTGAAATAATGGACATCGACCATGATTAATGCACAATTGGCAACTTGTTGACCCCCCTAATAAAATACAGGGGAAAAAAACAACGGAATGTATATTTGTTTACTACTCTTATAACTCGCCTCAATGCTTCTAACTAAACTCCAGGATTTTTAATTTGTAATTGTAGTTTGCTCTATTGGAATATCCATGATAAGGGATATCAAATGGTAAAATTCCAACATCCAGCATGGTTTAATGTAAACTTGGCATGAGAGCTGTCTTAATGTAGTTTCCCTATTGGTTTTGGTTTTGGATCTGTGGTAGAAGGTAAGTAGAGGTTACGTAGAAGTAAATCTACACAGCTGGAAGTTATCGGAGTTGTTATATAGAACAGTGTGGATAAAATGAAAGTCTGGAGTCGCCACGCTGTAACCCCAGGGTGAGCTGTGTGCGCCTGTGATATCATACTGCATGAAATACTTCACCGTGCTTAGATGTTTCAATGTATTTTGCAGTTTGAAAGATACATATCTCAAACTGAATTTTCTGCTAGACTTCCAATGATGTGACCTAGTTAAGAATTTCTGGGCCATTATCTGGGGAATCAAGTTAAAAGAGTTGATATACTTAGCTGACAGTGTGGTCATGCAGGATTTCCATGTTAATGAAAAAACTTCAGTATTTTTATGAAATAATTTCACACCAGTCGACTCCTGGCTATTTTCAGCTGAGAAAGTAAATATATGTAAATTACTTCCTCGCATGCTGTTGTAATCACTTGAATTTTAAACCTGTAAGACCCAAATTCAGAGCACAGTGAGTAGTCCTCGTCCCCCTCGAACTTTAATTTTACAGTTCAGTATATGGAGGAACAGAACAGTTATCTGGTTTTTACAGACAGTTGACTGTTTGTATGTCATTTAAAGTGAATGTAGAAGATGTCCGCTGTATATTCTGAAGAAAAAATCTACACGTGTAAATCCACCTTTATTCTACCAATCAACTGGCAATAAGATTATTTGTTCGATGTCGGTGTCTAACATCGTTCGTTCATGTAACATTCATTCGTCGATATCAAATGAAAATACATTTGAAATGAAAAATTTACCAACATGTTCGATGACCTTTTGAACTATTTTTGTTTGAGGTCAAACAACATGTATCCATCGAGCAAATTGGCCTTTCTAGATTTTTTGTTCAATCAACCAAAAAATCTACAAGTGTAAACCCACCTTTAAAGTCTCTTTTGAAATAGTCTAATTAATGTGAGCTATTGTAATACCATAGGTTTTAGGTGTACTCCCTTTTTGCAGCCCCCCCCCCCCCACACCTTTTGCCTGTCATTAAGGCCCCCATACATGATTTCCCTACAATCAATGTCTGATTCCATCGTAATTTATGATCGAAGAATCGATGATTGATGGAACTGCGATTGAAATACTCCTCACATGGAGAAACAGATATTTAATCAATGTTTAAAATGGATTAAAAGCATAATCAAAGGTATGTATGCTTATTATTTAAATTGAACCAAAATCGGTCGGGATCAACACAATAATATTCGATATACATTCGATGTATACTCGATCGGACAAAATTTTCCGACATGTCCAATCACTTTGCAATCGGTTTTTTTTTGGTCAATTTCGATCAATTTATGTCCATCAAACCATGTGGACAGGTATAGATTTCCAGTAGATCAACTTAATAATTGATCAGTTTAAGTTGATTGAATGGGAAAATTTGTATGGGGGCCTTAATTCAAACAACTTATGTGATGGGTAAAAAAGGAATCTACATTTTTCACTTTAAATAAATATAAATGTTTTTGCAACACCAGCTCCTTTTCTCTATACATTGGGATCAAATTAAAAAACTAACGTGATAAGTACAAATATTCACTTCAACAGGTAACGCATCAAGAACCTGATTGTTTCAGATCAGCGTGTCACTGAGAAATAAGGTCATATTCAAATTTCCCTAAAAACTAAAAAAGGTTCCCTTCACAAACGGATATCACATAATGGTTCCACCAAATAATTAACGGTATTTTAAGAATTGTCGAGCAATTTTAAGACACATGTCTCAGCTATGAATATGGTTAAATCATTGAATAAACACAGTTATGCTTGGATTAAATAAAATCACAAATAACAGATCGAAACAATAAAAATATCAGTGGACCTTCTTGAACCATATGACATAATAAAAATGGAGATTGCAATACATGTACACAGTCGTACATGTAGTTATACCAGTGGTCCAGTAGCTAGCAGATATGGCAGACCATCCTGGTCATCCAGAGCTTCTTGCCACCAGACAGTAGTATAGGGGTAAGTAGAAAATGTGCTGTGCTGTAATGTAAATCATGCCTACTCCTTGACACCTTTCACCATGTATAGTTCTGGACATCTTCCACTTCAGCATATAATAGTTTAGTGAAACTAAACCATCAAGACCAGCTAATGGTAAAGCTCATTTCCTTCTGAAAATAAAATGTAAAGGTACCCATACACGTTGCGATTTTCTGGGGACCGATGGGATATTCGATATCGACGCCCGATTTTTGCTTTAGTGCTATTTTTAAAAGTCGGCCGCATGCCCGACTTTTCGGCCCCGATTATTCACAGCCCGACCGATCAGCTGGTTGGATTGGGAATCTTTTAAAAGTGGCCGACTTACCGAAAATTACAGGCATCCTCATTCGGGACCCGACCGACTTTTCGGCCGATTTTTCTAAAAACGGCATCGGTCGGACTACACTTGCATGTTAGGAATCTCAAACGATCGACCTACCCGACCGACCGGATCGCTCGGAAGGGCTAAAATCGCACGAAAAATCGCAACGTGTATGGGTACCTTAAGGGAGGCATTGAGCAGAAAATCACTCTATACATTGTAATCCTCCTTAGGCTGCTTATTTATTAAGAAGAAACCATTGCATTGACCTCCCTCTCAGATCACATGTCTTTGCCTTCCTTAAGGCCCCCATACACCTTAAGCCAGCCATACACGGTTCAATTGACTGTTCAATCGATGACTATATCTTTACAGGGTTTTTAGTTTGGATATTACTGTTGCTAACATGTTTTAAACTGTTTTCTAGTGAATGCTTACCATAAAGCCATAGGTTGGAGTTGCGTTCTCATCCAGTTGCTCTGATTTAAATTATATGGTGTAAAATAGCTTGTAGGATGCAACTCCTCATCAAATTGTGTGCAGCTGTGGGGAGGGAACCATTTTGTTTTACATTTTGTTTGAATTCCATTCAAGAATTAATACCTTTCAAATGTAATCACCAGTACAGTAGAGCAAATTTAGTTGGTAAATAAAATGAAAATAAAAACTGAAAATGAACAAAAAGCTTCTGTTGGTAACCTCACATGTTGAATTGTACTGGATGAGGCCTAGTCTTCACACAGCAAAGCACACCCTCTGATATTCAGTGAAATTGTACACACAAATACTCAGCATCAAGGTAATCCCCACTTAAAATCAATAATTGAACGCTTCAAAAATGTGACAATAACATGTCAAAAATGGACACATGGCTTAAAGCTCCACTAGGTTTTTGGAAAAAAAAGGAGGGCTTAGCAAAGACTGCACCACTATATATTTTCCGCATTTTGGAAAAAAGTTTTGGACTAAAGAATGTAAAAAGCTCAACATTAAACTCCTCTACTATGCTCTTTATTGCTTTAATAACAGCTATATAATTTATACAAGTGAAATTGCCTTAGTTTGGTGTCTTGGTCTAATACATTTTGTTATGTGTTGCATTAATCCAAAAAGTTACTCCTGCCAGTAAACCACTTGCTATACTGTACTACTGATGGAGCTGATACCTATATAGGACAGTGGTTCCTAAACTGAAAGGACGGCCTTCCTGGGGGGGGGGGGGTGTGCAGCTGAGGGAGGACATGTGATGTGTGTTTCTTTATATCTGTGTGTGTTTGTCTCTATGTGAATGATCAATGTTTATGTATGATTGGTGTGTGTGTATGATGGATGCCCCTTAATCTGAAACTGTGTAGTTTGAATGGGAGGGGGGCGATAATATTTAATATTCCTATCTAGAGAAGGGGGGGGGCTGCAGGGAAGGCTTGGGAACTACTGCCTTAGGCAACAAACCAAAGCCATATATGATATTAGGTAGGGCAGGAAATTTGTAAGAAGTCCTGAGTTTACAATAAACAATAACTTACAGAAACCCACAATTGTTATTATTCATGTCACTTTTGCACCAGTTGAACAGCTATAACAAATCATTTTAAGATCACATTTAGAAAGAATGCTTCCGTAAATAACAAGACCAAAATGTTGCATATTAAACAAGATGAAGAAAAACTTGACGTACTCGAGAAATTTGAGGATGTTCACATGATAAATTGTAGAGAATCACTTTATCCAGTTATGTGAAAAGCAAATTTGTGCTAACTGTTTTTATCTCCACATGATTGGATAAGTAAAATGCATTTTTACACAATTTATGATCGTGCTATGTGTGTTACAATCATCAAAAAAATGAAGGGTAATGTCTTTCTACTTGGAAACTAACATCACCTGTGATAAATAAGAAAACACAAACATAAGCACACAACCACATATAATGGTAAATATGGGATTCATTTGGTAATCCACAAATATGCTCTTTTCTCTGCCATTTATTTCTTAAGATTAACTAATTAGACAGGTTGAAGCCATTGTGATAAGGGCAAGAAATACCATGCAAACCTTGAGAGCACTTCTAATTTGCAATGATAATTACTGCAATTACGGTGTTAATTTGAATTAGATGCTGATGACCCTGTATGAAGGACACAACTGTTCAATAACAATAGAAGTCTTGAGTAATTTTTACTAGCATTCAAATCCCCACAGGAAGACTTTCCAGAATCACAATGTAATTGTCATCATATATCCGTGAACGTATTACTGAAAGCAGATAAAATACCAGCTGCAAATTACACAATATTTCTCAAATTACATATTTTGAGTTTTTATCACTGATTGAGCAGGTAGGTTGTTGGTACGCTTAAGTGATTTTGAGCAGATGGAATTACAGGTTCTTGGTGCCTTTCCAACTGGGCAACTGAATCCTGGTTGGAGTCTTGTCAACTAACTTTAGAACTTAAAGGGCTACGAAAAAAAAAAAACAGATTCTTGTACTTCACCACCTTAAATGTTTGGATAACAGTAATTTGTGTTACCCATAAATGATAAAGGACTTATGTCAAGGCGCCAATTTTTCTTAAACGATAGGTTGTTCTCTTTATTTATGTAACATTTGTAGTACAGGTACTAAAAATTTTACATAAATAAAAGAACAACCTATCCTTCAAGAAAAATACTTTACATGAGTAATAACACGAGTAACAACAAGTACCTACACGAGTAAGAGCAAGTCCTACAGCCTAGGTTCCTACTCGGCACCCCAAAAAAGGCAATCGAGAGCAACAACACAAGAGAAAAAATTTATTCTGAAAAATCATCTACATCTGAGACGACACTAGATTATCTGACATTATGACTGCCAGCACACGAGGTAGGACTCGTAGCCCAGTAAATCTACGTATATCTTAAGCTTACCATACACCTGTAAGGCCCCCATACATCCTACAATCTTTCCATACAATTTCTGTGCAATCACATTTTCTTCTACCAAAACCATGTAATATGAGAACCTTTTTAATCCTTACAATCACTATGTATGCTATCAGGGAGGCCACTATACTACACAGTTGTTGGTAAATCTAATGGAGATTGTATGGATTGATCTTAAGGTGTATGGGGAGCTTAAGATCACTCCATACAATTTCCTTTAGATCTACCAACAACTATGTAGTGCCGGGTCCTCCCTGCTAGACTACATTTGATTGAAAATTTGATTGTACAGAAATTGTATGACAAGTTTGTAAGGTGTATGGGGACCTTTATCCAAGAGAAACATCGATTCCAAATACTGACACCTGAAATTTAGAGCTCCCACCAACGTGCATTGGGGCATAACACTCCCCCCCTCTTCCAATAATAATTTTTTACATATTTATTTCTTCCTTAAGTCTTTGGATATTCTTGTCTTCTTCAATATGTATATATATATATCCCTTTATATTTTTCGGAAATAGTTTTGGTATGTGGCTGCAATTTATATGACTGCACTGCTCTTCTTACTCTGATAATAAATTGAGTAGTCATGTAGCTTGCCCAGTTGACGTTAATGGTTGTGGGGGTAAAATTGCACCGGAACCATCTCCTTGATTGCATTCAATTGCAGAATTGTGCTTTTGTTTGTTCAGTGCTGAGAGGTGTGTACAAAACACATAGATCACTTGAGTGAAGGAAAATTGCCTACATATATTTTCCTCTCAGAAATAACAGGGCACATTTTAGCCTTCCATAAAAAACTAGTGCACCTTTCTTTTTTCTTGCTTTTAAGCAATCTTCTTTCCTGCTGAAGCCAAATCTATCATTTCAAATAAATGTTGTGTGTTTGAAAGGGTTTTACTCTATTTTTCAGTGAAACGTGGTGCGGTAAGGATGTTTGTGCATCAATACATGCATTGTGTGTGTGTGCTATTCAAATTTAGCCTTGCTTTTCCTTAAGGCCCAGGTGCCCAACCTGTGGCCCTTTGGGCGTTCCTTGGCACCCCCCTTGGTTTTTCACTTGTGGCCCCAGAAACCTAACTGTTAATGCATAGGGCATAGAAACTCACCTGTCTTCTTCGGGAGGGAAGAGGAGGAGAGGGACTCGCTTTGGCTGAGCTGACCAACCCAGACAGCGTCTGAGCAAGTGCCTCACCTCACCAAGAATATCCCGTTCTAAGAAGATGTGTGCCTATGCTCCCACTATTCCACCTAAGAAAGGGGAATTATTGTATGTGGCACATAACCTCAGAATAGAGGCACATAACCTTTGATGATATATATGACACAAAATGTGTATTACCGCACTACAGTGTTCCCTAATGCTTGAAGTATGATTAAAAACAAGTTTTGTTATTTAACCTTCTGAGCGTCTAGCCCGAGTTAACTCGGGCTGAGTTTCATGCATCATGAAACTCAGCCCCAGTTAACTAGAGCCACGCTCTAGGTCTCGCCGGCTTTCTACGGCGGTCGGGAGCATCAGCATGTATGCCGATGCTTCCGGGTCCGCCCCCGATCGCGTCACCGGTGACGCGAAGGGGGCGGGGGTAGGCGGCACCATAGACCTCCGTCTAATTAGAGGGGCATCGCTTTCTTTCAGCATAAGTCCAGCGTCTCCAGTGACGCCGGACTTATGTTTACTACAGCAAGATGCCACCAGTAGTTGCTCAAAAGCTGGGGTGTTCTGCGTGGATGAGGATGTGGAATATAACGCGAAATGTGTTAAATTTGTGAAAGTGTAACAAGCATGTGAAGAAAAATTTATTTTCTTTTTCTTTGCAGAAACGCTCCAAAGGTCAACTTCTCTTTGATAAAGTGTGTGAACATTTAAACCTGCTGGAAAAAGATTACTTCGGTTTAGTGTACAGAGATTCTGAAAATCAGAAGGTAAGCTTTTCTACAGATGAATGAGTTCTACAAATCCTTTATATATAAATAAACAAATACATAAAAGAATTTCTAGAAAATATAGCGTTTTGTTATCATTCTGACCCTCTGGCTTAAGTTGTTATGGGTTTTGGATGCTTTATGGTCAGTATGGCACTTGGGTAACTAGCACTGTAAAATGAACATGTAATATTGCAAAATAGATAATGGGGCATATGAGAGAATGAGAAATCCGTGCCAGCATCCCTTAACCTCCCTAGCGATATGCCCGAACCCAGTTCGGGCAAACTGAAGCTGCAAC
>CM070036.1:47486832-47505781 GCA_036250615.1 Ptychadena robeensis | reverse complement strand
TCACTTTTGGTACAGAAATCTGCACCTCAGTGAACCGCCAGGGAGGTTAATATATATACACCAAAAAACTTTTTGGACCGAGCTTCCTCTAGTACCAAATTTGGGGTGGCTAGCCCTGGGACTTTAAAAGCACGTAAACTATTGACAAACTTAAGGTAAAAGGTATAGTTTTATTGAAGAGCGACACAATGAACAAGATATACATACAATATCAGTCACAAATGACCTAGACAACAGGTCATATACATATAAAAACGAACAATGCTTCATGGTCATGATCCTGGGTTATATTGCCCACCGCGTTTCACCCTTAAACTAAGGGCTTCGTCAGGGGTAAGGTCAAGGGTACATTGGTCACCCTAGAAGCAGATATTACAAATATCTTATGTCCTGTGGAATAGGGGTGTGGCCCGGTCCGGTAAGTAGTGAAGAGATCACCAGAGTCGATAAAACGTAGTCAATCAAACGAGTCACACAGTCCATCTAGTTGATTGGGGGGGATCCTGATCAGGGATCTGGCAAGAGGATCCACTTTCTTAACCCTCCCCTGTATGGCGGTAATCCCTGTCCACTGTATCTTCACCAAAAGCAATGAGGTGAAATGGGGGACAAAAAGAGACAGCAGAGGACCACTGTTCAGTCCAAAATATGGCCGGTACTGCTGCTTCCTGGATCCAACTGTCCACCTTATGCGGTGTACAAGTTCCTTAATGTGTCCGAAGTCCTGGTAATCACTCGATCTCCAATGGGCAAAAACAGTCCGATGTCCTCACATTAAACGTCCAAAGTCTGGGTTTGAGTAAACATGGCTCACCGGCCAACACACCTGGTTGTAATATTGCAGTGTATATTTGTATGTGAAAAATGTTTTCTAGATCTCTACTATTCATTAGATTCGTTGGGCACATTAATTTGGTGATTTTTTTTCCCTTTCTTATCCTGTAAGTAAAACATGTCCTGTCTGATGCAATGCATTGACTGAGGGCTTGTTTGCACAGGTGATTTCTAACACCCGGTAAACAAGCAATTGCCACAACCCACCAACTTACGTGACTTTGGGCTTTGGTTTTTAAACTTTTACCTGTTCAACCTGTCATGGAGGCGTTATCTAAACGCCCCCCAAGCACCTGCACAAGTTTACAGCCACTCGCAGTCAGAAGTGCCGGGTCATTTGCCAACTGACAGCAGCCTGGGAAATTACTGTGTAAATTTAGTCTGAATGTTGCTACAATTGAAGGTGCAATTGTCTTCATGTTGCTCTAATTTATATGTAATCTCCATTCATATAAGATCTACAGCTATTTTACATTTCTTACACTCTACACAAAAGAGGCATTTGAAATGTGTGGTATAGTTACAATCTGTGGGCAAGCACTGTAAGATGTATAATATACATACACCACACTTTATTTTTCCCATCACTACTTTGACTTGGTAAGTTTTAAACATGTGAAGGTATAACCAGGAAAAGCAGAAATAATAGTCTCCCCATCTCCACCTTCTGCCCAAATTACAGTGTAAAACCATGTAACCTTTCTCAGGGTGAAAATATAAATGTTCTCAGTTATATCCCACATTAACAGCTATGTAAGCTCAATATTCATAACACATGAATGTTCTATCTTCCTGTTGCATTAACTTTGCTAGTAACTATTATGTGAGTATATTATCAGGTATAATTAGCAGGTGCAATTATTACTCTGCCATATTAATACAGAAACTGACATATATAGGGTAATTATGAAAATTACAGCTCTAGTCATTCCACTTTTATAGATGAAAGTTAAAATGTTATATTTCTTAGCTAATTTTATTACAGTATATTGAATAGGATATCTCTTATTTATAGTAAATAGATGTTATGACTGTTTACTACAGAACAGCTGTCTTTCAGGTGAATATCATGGCAAAGTTCTTACTTATATTCACACATTTGTATATTTTCAGTTTAATGTGACAGGACAGCTAGTGCCTAGAAGTGTCCTTAACCTCCCTAGCGTTATTCTCCATACAGGCAATCAAAGCAGAGTGTGTGCCGATTTTACCTGCCCTACCACCTCTCCTCTTCACATGTGGGCTGGGAAGCCGATGCTGCCCCCTAACATGGAGGTCTATTGGGTCGCTGTGGCGCCATGATTAATCTGAAGAGGCGGTGCCGGAATCGATTGGCGGATTGCAAGTATTTCCAATCCCAGCTTGGGCAGAGTTTGTTTTGTAATTAAACTCTACCGGAACTGGGTTTGGCAAACCATCAGGTTAAATAAGGGTTATATCACCCCTTGGGTTCTTATAACGCCGTATAACAGGTCCTGGTAAATCCATACACTGCTGTTTCATGTGCTAGAGCAAAATTGTATTTATTTATTTTAAATGTTCTTACAACTCTTATCTACATCTCCATCAAATTTGGTGATAAAACCAGTTTCAGGGGCTTTGCAATTCACAATTGGTTGACCAAAAGCACATTTGCTGTGTGTTTAGCTGCTGCATTATACTCAAGTATATGCAGTAAATGGAAATATGCATAGCTAAAGAATTTATTTCAGGTAGAGTTGACCAGTATGTGAGCTATTATATAGGCCAAGTAATTTTAACTTTCCTTATTAAATCTGCATGCTTTCTTATGTGTTTGGTGACCCATTTGATAGCAAAATGGATAATTTTTTTGTTAATTTAGTATTCTTTATACTGATCAAACATCACCTGTTATGAGGTCTGTCTATCTAGAGTAGGGCTGTCCAAATTAAGTCTTTGATGGATATATATATATAAGGCCCTATTTTGGCATAAAAATTAAATTTTTTTTTTATTCCATGTTTGCATCTGGGTCTTTACTGCATGATTTGGAGCCGTGACCTAAAATATGAGCCTGGTATGTGTTGGACCTGTGCGACCTTACCTGCCACCTAGTCTTATAAAATGTTGACTTAATTGCAGATTTTTTATATTGGGACATCCAATTAAAGTATGTTTCTAATTGTAAGCTGCTTCCCATTTGCAAAGGTGGCTTCAATCTGCATGCTGGACATGTACCTTTTATTTTCTCTAAGCCGTGAAAACAGAGCAGTGTCTGAAGCAAACCATAACAGCTAACAGGTGCATACATAATTGGGAAATAATTATAAGCTGGCCTTTGTTCCTCCGTCTCTGCAAGATATTCCAACATCCAACCTGATATTTGGTATTCATTCACATAGCGAGAAAACCTTGTCACTAATTGCATTTACATATGTATGAACCAATAAATTGGACTTATCTTTTGACAAACTCATTCTAGAAGGACAAAACACTCTTTAGAGGTTTTCACTTTCAGTATGGTTATCCTGTTACCGAGACATTTTACTGCCTTCTGCTACAGTGATTCTGAGGAAAACAAGTGAAATGGATTTAGATGGCTTCCTGTTGAGCTTAATCTTTTGTTATGCAAATATATATTTAAAGGGCATCACATCATGGAGAATTTGTATATTTGAATGGAGAGATTCTTCTATGGGTGGGTAAAAAAAAAAGTTAAGGGCCCACTCCTACAGAATTTAATTCCATTAGGTTTTCTGTATATAAATGACAGGTCATGGTATTTAAAAAAGTCTATTATTGTCACCCAAACCTTTTGTAATCACTGTTCTGATCTACCCAGAAATGTTATCACTGTTCATAAACTGCTGATTTTAATTGCACATTTCCAATACCACATTCATTTTGGCATTGCCAGTTCCTTGACCCAACAAGTTTTTATTTGCAGCTGCAGTCACTGCCATTACCAGTGTCTTTCTTCCTCTCCTGTATTGTCACCTTGTTTTGTGATTTACTTATTTTGCTTTCTTGTGGATTCAAGATTATTCATGCACCAGACTGAGTGGAATTAGGAGTAATTCATAGTGAAACAGATATTTATACCTACAAACCTGGAGAATTAAAATACCGTATTTTTCGAACTATAAGACGCACCCAGTTTTTAGGGCAGAAAATCCAGAAAAAAAAAAGATTTAATACGTTTTCACATCAATTGGGATAATGCATTTAATGAATTTAATGGATGCAATATTTAATTCAGCCACAGGTGTCACTAGCAGCAGTACACTCTCAGCACAACACGTCACACTACACTGATCTGTTGATGCGGCATTTAGATGGAAGAGCAGAACATCGGATCTTTCTTCTGAAATGACAGCTGCCGCAGCTCTCTGTCGGAAGAGCTGGCGGGAAGCCAATGTGCTTCCGATTGGCTGCAGGTGGTCGCACATTCAGACCATAAGACGCAGGCACTCCCCCCCCCCCCCCCCCCCCCCCCAATTTTGGGGGTGAAAAAGTGCGTCTTATGGTCCGAAAAATACGGTATATAGAGAAACACTTCATCTATCATATATACCCCCAAAATCGTCTTATGGTCCAAATGCATACCTTGGCTTCCTCCTGTGCTGTCAGATGAGATGTGGCCATAGCCACATCCCTCATCTGCACTGTACTGTTTCTACCAGCAGAGTGCTGCTGATAGAAGCAGTACATCAGAGAGACATACATGGAAGCAGCCAGCGGGCAGCTTCCATCTATGCCTGTCAGCTATGATCACCGTGCAGCTCACAGCTGAGAAGAAGGTATAGAGTAGTGCAGAATCCCCCGCTCACCTCCTCCCCTTCTGCCTAAAGTGTGCTCTCTAGTGACACCATTGTTGGCTGAAAATTGGTTACTGCAGGACATTTTTTTTCCAACTGACTGGAACATTTCAAATTGGTTTTCGTTTTTTCCTGCTCTAAAACAGGGTGCGCCTTATGGTCCAGTGCATCTTATAGTCTGACAAATACAGTAACCTTATTTTTCAGACCATCAGACATTGTTATATAGGGCACACCCTTAAAATTAAGGACTTGATAATATATGTTAACATGAGACAACACTGAAGATGTGACACCTTGATACAATGTACAGTAACCAGTGTACAGCTTGTATAACCGTGAAAAATGTCCCTTTAAAATGACTCAACACACAGCCATTAATGTCTAAACCTCTGTCTAAACAAAAGTGAGTAAACCCCTTAGTAAAAACAAATGTCTATATTTTACCCCAACGTGTACTCACTTATGTGAGTTATTGTGTATGGTACGATTTTGATTTAGGATCTTGAATCATTCCAGATTTCCTTTGATATATTTTTTGGGGATTTTTAAACTGTATTGTACAACCAATCTTGTGTTTATTAAATTCTGTGTATAATGTAGTAAATAACATATAATCAGATTATAATAGTTGTAAGTATTTGCCCTGTAAAGTGTATGCAGTAACAGATCTCGTTTGGCACAATTTACAGCTTGCCACATTACAATGATTTTAGCTTATTTTTTTGTCCTTGATTTTCTAGAACTGGTTGGACCCTGCTAAAGAAATCAAGAAGCAAACACGTAGTAAGTTTCCTGTTGTTTATATGTGTCTTCATGAAGACTGTTTGTCTTTTGTTCAGATTTAGCATGGTCTGCTTTGTGACTGTGAAGCTAGTCTGCAATGCTTGACATTCTGACATCTTTAGTTATCAAGGATGCATACCTGCATGTGTACCATCTTGTATTATTGTGTATTATTGCAGAAAATACTTCTCAGAAGAATTTCCTGAAGTGTTTTGCTGAAACTAGAGTGGCCTTGTATGGCTGCCATACTTGTTAGTGTTCACATAGGTATTCATGAACAATGGATATTAAAAAAAGACTCAATGCTGAGTTGGATGCACCTTTCATATTTTTATTTTTTATTCATATTTTATAAGTATTGATAACTGCAGCTACAAGAGAGAATACAGATTTCTGAGAAACTCCAAGGCCATAGTAGCACAGGCTGATCATGGAATTGTTTTGGCCATCACCTAGCAATAAAACATTACAGTGACCTACTACGGTCTACTTATGCCTGGCATACACATGCCGATAAGTGGCCGATTTTTCACCTGACCGACGGGCGTGCGCGCTCCCACCGTCGGTCAGCGGAGAAATCGGCCGCTTATCGGCATGTGCCCACATGGGGCGACAGGTCCCTGTCGCCCCACAGCTCGGCCGGCCATAGAACAGACATGTCCGATAATCCCCCTGGTCTA
Source organism: Ptychadena robeensis (assembly GCA_036250615.1). Classification (NCBI taxonomy): domain Eukaryota; kingdom Metazoa; phylum Chordata; class Amphibia; order Anura; family Ptychadenidae; genus Ptychadena; species Ptychadena robeensis. Next base: position 47,499,702 of record CM070036.1, on the reverse strand, counting down.
AGAAAAGGAATTCTACTAGCCCTGTTCTGTGCTCAATGGCTCCATTTCCATTCATCTAACTTAAATAGCAGCTTCAGGCTCCTTGAGTGGCTGCATCAGGACTGGTGACATCATCCTTCTGCAAGTCAATAGCTTTACATTGCACAGGGAAGATGAGTCCCGAGAGTGAAGGATTGGAAGAAGGTCATACACTTAAGCTGCCCATACACCTTTAGATCTCTCTGTCAGATATTTTTAAGATCTAGCAACAACTATGTAGTGCCGGGCCCTCTGCGATTTTAACACAGGTAGACTTGATTGTCAAGAAAGTCCCTCATATTACATGGTTTTGGTAAAACAAAAGGAGATGTAAGTGAAATCCGACCGAGAGATCTCAAGGTGTATGGGGGGCCCTTATTGCTCTTCTATCTCCCCATTGGATTTTTCTTCAGTTGTAGCCTTCTTGTTTGTATCTAAGACCATATTCACCTGCTGTATGTTCTTGTCTCGTTTGTAAATATTGATTTGCTAATGAATAATCTACACATTCATTTGTAACACCATGTGGCAGTAATAGTAGTTTATATTAAATATGATACAAAGAGCACACTAAACAGGACCTTATCCTCTAGGGGAGACACTGGCTAGATTGAGGAGTGGTAAGTACTGGCCGGAATCTAAACAAATTCAATGAACAGTGCCTTGGCTTAGATTTTCATTTTACTTAAAATGTTCAGTAAATATGGGTCTTGCTATTCATTACATTTCTTGTAGTACACTATGTTTGTAGAGAGAGACCATAGTGCAGTGTCATTGCTTCCTGCACAGTTAGTCATTTTACCACCAATGTGTTGGATTATTTTAAACTGAAATCTGCCCAAATATCTCAAGCTCTGCATCCTTCCCAACAGTGATTTCACCTTTTACTTTTATATAGACTCGGATGTGGATTTTACCGTTTCTTTCACAGCATAATGACCCTACATCTACCAGCATGCTCCTGCTGAAACCCTGATGAAAGTAGTTTTGTAACACGCTGGGTCTCAAATAAGCTAATACTTGCTGAAATCTAATGTATACAGACATGGATTTTTTCTTTTCCTTCTATAACTGACAACATAATGGCCTTATAACCTGTTAGATAGATGTCAGGCTGTAATAGTTTATTCAAAAATGCAAGGCTTTTCTAATGGTTTATAATTTTTGTATTTTCTTTTCTGTAGATGGATCCTGGCAGTTTTCCTTTAATGTTAAATTCTATCCACCTGATCCCTCCCAGCTCTCAGAAGACATAACCAGGTATTTAATTATCCTTTGGTTTTTTTCACCCAAGCTTCCAAATGAGATTTGGAAAAAAAATCTTTGTTCCATTTTGTATTTATTTTTTCTTGGAAGAAATATTCATAAAGTGCATTTTGAGGCTCATCCTAGTGCTCCTATTTCTGTATTTATACTAGGACTTGGGCTCATTTTGTGATTAGTATACGTTTAAAAGAAGTTTCCTAGCTTGCAGCTTGATTGCCCAAGTCTGATCAGTTTTGCTCTGTATATTACTGGCACATTGTTATTAAATAACAAAAAAAAAAAACGAGTTATTTGCTTCTAGTGCTTACACTTTCCTCATATATCCTCCCCTGTTTATAATCAATTATCTTTTGGCTTTGCCTAATGCAGTGGTTCCCAAACTTCAAACTTTCCCTGCAGGGCTCCCTTTTTCTAGATAGAATTCTAGATTGAGGGTGATTTCTCATTAAGCTGTGTTTGCTACTTTATACAAGTTTACACACCAATGATATAGAAACATTCATCATTCACATGAAGACACACACTCTACACTCATGCAGAGAAATAATCATTCACATAGAGACAAACACACATGCCCAATCCTCCCACCCTCCCCTTGCCTATTCAAACTACACCGTTTCAAGAGTGAGGGCGATTTCACACTAACCGTGTTTGCTACTCATACAAGTTTATTTCATTTTCAGACCAATATTATCAAAACATTCATCATTCACATGGAGACACACACTTCACTCATGCAAAGACATGAATCATTCACATACAGACACACACACACACACACACAGACACGCAGTTTGTCTACGGTTGGTTTCCTGCTTACTGACCTAATGGATACATTTTTTGTAAGTCCTTCCAATGACGACAGATTAGTTTTTGTGACCAGTGATTTTTATTATTGCTTTTTAAAAATGTTTTTTGACTGACAATGTAGGCAACCAGACAAAAACTTAAGTTTCTTTGGGAAAATAGGAATAATAACAAATAGTTTTTTACTAGAATATAAAGGTTTTTTGAATAATAAAATAGTTTTAATTGCTTTGATTATTGTAATAAATTGTTACTCTTAATACAGCATTAAAGTGTAACTTAACAATAATGTGTTCAAAACATGCATTATAGCCCATAGCAGCTAATCCTTCATCAGCTTCTATTGCCAATTGGCTCTGGGCTGCTAATAATTGATATATGATTTGTTGCCATTCGTTAAATACATTGTAGGTATTTGCACAGCAATGTTAATCCTAATTATGCAGGTCCAGATTTTCACATATTAACTCAACACAAAAATTCAAAATGTGTTTGTCCTTAAACAAAGGGATTTAAAGGAATCATTGCTATGCTGCATCTTTTGAATAGAGAAGAGGAGTGGGAGGCACTCCACAGTCTGCCTGCAGACATTTATTGGAGGGATGTACCAAACCTGTCATCTTACATAAAGAGAAAGAGCTGGCCTTGGTTATTATATCCTATGAATAGGAAAGTTCAACAGTGAATAACTGCACAGATGTGGGATATAATCATATGAGAAAGCACAGCAACAGGCCTCCAGTATTTAGACGACATTTGTTTACCCAGATTTCGGATCTACTCCCTATTCCCAAATGAATCCTGTGTACCTTTCAGACTGTGCTGCGTTGCGGTTTTGCCTTAATGTGCTAATGCCACATGATGCAAACACCTTGCAGCATACATTCTGGTACTGCAGTGCAAACGTGTCCCATACACTAGACCTACTAGATACCTATTGCAGGGTTTATTTACCTGCAACGGACATGTTTGCATTTCCGCAAATGAGTCCATTGTAGATAAATGAAGGTGAGGGAATGCTTATTCTAAAGCCCCCCATAAATGCAAAGATCCCAACGTGAGCCTCGAACTGCCGGTCTTTCAGAGAATCGAAGTGCACCATTTGTGTGCGCTATTCGCCGGCCATATTTTGGATGGGCACCCTGACCCAAAGTAATGTGATCGACCAGAGAAAAACGGACATGTCCCAATTGTGGGTGACGTGGATGGGTTACTCCAGATGGGCAGCTTCGATCCACAGAGATTTGATGGCCAATCACGATTTGATGGCAAAATTGCCCGTGCGTATCTATGCATGTATGGGGGGCTTTATATAGCCACATATTTAGATAATGAAAACAGCAGCAATGGGCAATAAAATAAGGCTTCATTTAGATGGGCTGTAAAAAGCGAGTCGTGTAAAGCGTTCCAGGGGCCCCCCTATGGCAGAAAGTGTTAATGATGCTTTAAAGCAAAGACATCTGTACAGCCTGTGTAAAAGCCTGCAAAAAGAAAAGTCAATAGTGTCGTTTTAAGAGTGAACAACCCTCTGAACAGGACTAAAGGTGTTCAAAAAAGAACAGAAAACATACGACCTGATTAAAGGCATTACATTTTTTAACTCTCAATGCCCTCATTGACTGCAATTTCAAACGTGCTGCAAGGTAATTTTCTGGTCCCTTAAAAGACCAGAAAATGCCTGTGTAAATGAACCCTAAATCATATACTGAAACGAATTATGTTGAGATTTTACTTACAATGAGTTGCTATGTATTGTGTCTTATCATTTTTACTCATAAACAAATGTCTCAGTTTCCTACATATCTGTACTTGTTCAACTTTATGATTTACCGTGTACTCCCAACCCCTCTAGGTATTACCTCTGCTTGCAGCTACGAGATGACATTATATCAGGGCGGCTTCCTTGTTCCTTTGTTACCCTGGCTCTCCTGGGATCCTACACTGTACAATCAGAACTGGGTGACTACGACCCCGATGAATACGGCAGCGACTATGTCAGCGAATTCCGGTTTGCACCGAACCAGACAAAGGAACTTGAGGACAAAGTAGTCGAGCTGCACAAAAGTTATAGGTATGCCTACTGTCTCAGTATTTTATTATAAAAACCAGACAATCTTCGAGAAACAGAAATGTTTGTGTAAAAAAGACAAATATCATCACTGGCAATTTTATAAGTGATATTAGATATATATATATATATATATATATATATATATATATATATATATATATATATATTTAATTTGTATGAGAAATTATTTTAAATCGAAACTTGATTTTGTTTTTACATAAAGTTCCTTACTTTTGATTTCTTCTTTTGGTTTCCTCACTTCAATACAGCTTACCTGCATAAGCAGATCTCTTTTGCTTGAATCTAAAGACATAAGTAATGAATTAATCCACATACAGTTGGTAACCTATGCCTTAGTTGCAAAATTTTCACCAGAAATAGCCATTAACCTAACCTTTTTTTACAGCCCATTTACAGCGATTTACAGCTCATTTAGAGGTGTCCAGCACAATTCTGGCGTATGAAGTGATACCAGAATCGTGCTGGGAAAAAGCGACGCCCCTCCATTTAAATGGAGGCGTATGGCGCCGCCTACCACCGCCTCCTTTGGGTCACCAGTGACGTGATTTGGGGCACACGCAGAAGCATAGACATACACGCTGATGCACAGAATCGCCGAGTAAATGCGGCGGACAGGTACGTTTTCCCTCAGTTAACTCGGGTTGAGTTTCATGATGGATTAGACTCAACCCGTGTTAACCCGGGCCAAATGCCCAGTTAGTAATTGTGTTGGGTAAAAATCTGGCAAATCTGTATCAGTCTCTTCCGATTTGTTCTGTTTAATGAACCCCCAGGAACGGTGAATGTAGTTTTATATGGGTACAACAAGCATAATGCCCTTCCGCTCCTCCTACCCCCACTTTAGCACAAGCTACTAGGCAGAGAGTGAAGCCGACAGTTTAACTCATTACTAAGCATTTTTTTTTCAATCAAGCAAAGCCTTGAATTGTGACCTTGATGGAAATGTGGCATTCTAAAGCCCCACCCACAACTTTACATTCCTGTTCAATTTCATTTAGTTTTGCTTACTACCGGAATAACTATGTGGCCTGACCTTATACAAACTCATTGGATAGTTGAGATATAATCCTAATATTACATGCACTGGCTTATTTTTTACATCCGATTGACTTCACTATTTTAAAGTTGATCTCATGATAATCGATACCTGCCTACTTTATTCAATCGACTGAAAGTGGTCATGTCTGCAAATTGTCAGTTGATTGGACAGGTATTTACATGCAATACTGACAAGCAAGTAAAAAAAATACAATATTTTTTCTTTGGTACAATAAATATCTAAAGAAATATCACAAGTTGGTGTTTATTTTTAGAAAAGAAAAAAGATTTATTAATGCAAAATCTGAGCGAAAATGACAATGCTGGTCCACTTAAATTTTTCATTAGCAAAACTTGTAACAAGTATAAAATATATATATATATACTGTAAATCTGTGATATTTGGTTAGATCTTCGTTAGATCATATTGTATGTATCAATATATCACAAATTATTATTTTATTGGTTGTTACATCTTTTATGCATTAAAAATCGGAGCAAACTTGACATTGCCAGTTTAAGTCCGCCTGCATTTCAATTAATAAAAGTTGTAAAAGGTTTTAAAAAAAAAAATATTCATTTGTGATATTTTGTTTGGTACATTAAAGATTTATCGAAATATCACAGATTTATATATATTTTTTTACTTGTTAGAACTATTATTCTTGAAAATGTAATTCTGACCTAAACTGGCATTGTCCGTATAAAGCTAGGCATACACGGCTCGATTTTGATATAGATTCGGGCACAATGGATCGCCGTGTGCATTCACTATGCTCAATTGTTCTCAAACCTATTACAAAATTTGTGCCAATCAGCGCATCCTCCTAGTGGGATCAACTGATCCCGCTTGAAGAAGCTCAGTAAAGCCCCCCCATACACCTTAAGATCGATTTATACAATCTCCATTAGATCTACCAACAACTCTGTAGTATAGTGTCCTCCCTGATAGAATACATAGTGATTGGAAGGAATAAAAAGATCCTCATACTACATGGTTTTGGTAGAACAAAAGTTGGTTGTACAGAAATTGTATGAAAAGATTGTAAGGTGTATGGGGGCCTTTAAACAGGGTTCCAACATGTTAGAAAACCCAGTTCAATTTCCATTTATTTGGATGGGGACCTCAGTAGCGGACGATTGAAAGGACTCCACAGTGCTGCGCCTCAATATACTGTAGATGAAGCTCAATGACGTCATCGCGCTGCGCTCGACTGGGCATCGCTCTGACAGTAATCTTACCTGTGTATGCCCAGCCCAAGTCCGGTGCGATTTTTAATGCATTTTAGTTCTTGCAGATAAAAAATACAAAGTAGAAGGGGCATCCAGCTTGTATCGATGGGGTCTATCATCCATCACACGGTGGTGATACCACCGATCCATATGATAATTGCACAGATCGATCAGCACTGTGATCGATCTGACAATTATCTGGCCTTGTATGGCTGGCTTGAAGTTGGTTGTACAGATTCTAACACATATGTTTCTGGAAATACATTTTTGTTCATTTTAACAAGAAAATAACTTTGGCACACATGAAAAAAAAATCTAACGCATATATTGACTTTGTCTTTACTGAATTGATATTTGAACAATCATATCTTTCCTCTCATAATTAGATTAGATCAGAGAAGATGACATTTGTTGTCATTACTCGGAGAGCAGTGTAGGGTAATAATTCTGCTCCTGTAGTACAGTGAGCTCTGTACATCACCTCTCAGAGTACAGGCTGAGCAGCCTCAGTCGACTCCCAATTTATTTCCTTCTCTTGTGATTACAAAGCTGTAGAATGTAAAATAAGCAACTTAATTGATTTTTGTTTTTCATTAGAAGACAAACAACTCTAGATGTACAATCAGCTAAAAATAGCGTTCCTTTTGTTTGCCAAAAGAAATTCCCCTCGGAAAGCTGGGTATTTAAAGCGAAGAGGCTTATTGAATTACAAAAATCTCCTAACTGGCTACAGATCTGGGCTTTCATTTGCTTTTGTTTCCAGGAATGCCACATAATGTGGATACTTTGTTTAAACTAACATTATGACAAAGAAAAAAAGAATAACTGTGTACATTAAGCAACAGCGTCAGATACCACAGGTAGTTCTAAGCTGTTGGAAGGGTGAAGCTTTTGAAAGAAAAGTTCAAGTGGACCTACCACCTGGTAGGGCACTCAGCAATATTGGCTGCAATATTGGCTGCTTCTCCCTCCATGGAGCTCTCCAGCTCTGGCAGAGAGGAGACAGCCTATTCTCTGTAGTAGGGGAGGTGGAGTGGAAAAGGGGGGGGCAGTTATGGCGGAAGTAGCTTTGCTTCTCCAGGATCTTAGATGCTGGCATCAGTACTGATGGTGAAGGTTTTTGTAGCAGTTTTCTGAACTGCTGACAGATGACAGCTGACAGATGAGTATTGTGTCTGTTAAATGTATGTGTGTTTTTAATTTTGTATTTAAAACCTCTTTAACTCTGAGATTTGAGGAGAGTATGGCCATGTGAAAAACAACTGAACCGCTGTCCTCCATTTAGAGATCTCCATTTCCTTTATTAACCTCCCTAGCGCACTGCTGAGGTCCAGATTTCTGTACCAAAAGTGCACCATAGACTTCAATGGTAAATTTTTCTTTATGTTGTAGGCTTGTAACTTCCCAAAATATGTCCGTACAAGGGTCTAATAGACATCCTGACTATAATAATGTTTGAAACAAACAATTATGTAAAATAAAAAAAAACTTTTTTTTAATAAAATTCATGAGAAAACATAAATATTTGGGAACAAAGCTATGCTGTTATGTACTAAACATCACTACAATAAAGTCACTTGTGCCCCAGATGTGCCCATTTGCAGTTAACCCTCTCTAACCTGGTGTGATGAAATCACACCAGGGAAGAGAGGGTTACTGCAAATGGGCACATCTGGGGCATCAGGGACTTTATTCTGGCGATGTTTATTACATAGGTGCAGTTTGAAAGCAGTTTTCTACATCATGCTATTTACTGTTCAAATTTCCCACCACCTCCCCGAGTGACGTCATCACGTCACTCGGAGGGGGGAGGGGGGGAAGACACGGAGCATCGGAAGAGGCATGTCGCATCGGGGACACAGGGACAGCGTGACATGCTCTCCCAGAGCCCTGATTTGTGCTGGATGGCAGCATCTCGTCCAGTGCTATACTAGCAGTTGCAGCGCTGGACGAGATGCTGCCGTCCCGACCGCTAGGGCGGTTAAGCAAAATATTTGTGTGAAGCTTGGCTGCTATAAATACAGTGGCCTACAGCATGTGCATTGAAGTACACAGTAATGTAGGGTGGATAGGCCTATTTATTACAAATAAAAATGAGCTGGAAAAATTGTCCACTGACCACAATATGCTGTATAAGAATAGAATAGTGTGCTTCTAAAACATTTTGTGGATATCTGTTGCCAGCTCTTTTGCACTAGCCATACACTTATAGATTTTTTGCATGATCGACCATCAATTTAATCAAGATGTTCGATATTTTGAATGTCGATCGTACCTATATCGAATGTATACACACGATTTTTGCTCTACCAAACACAACGTTGAATCGTATGTACTCGAACACCCCTACTGCTGTGGTGTAGGGGTGTAGCCAAAAACACTAGGTCTACACATTAAACTGGAAGTAGCTTCAAATAGAACAAAAAATAAGCGATTGACATGTTTAACATAAATGTTTGGGGTGTGAGGAAGACAGATGCTCTACGCATCAACCCCTCCACTACCCCAAACGAAGACTAGGGACTTTGTGGGGACTTTAACGGCACCTGATTGTATACGTGGTAGTCATGCGTTTAGCGTTACACCATTTTTTTAGGCAGTGTTAAGTAATTCAGTAACATTCTCAATAACAGAAATGTTACAATATCATCAATTTAATAAATAAACATAATGTATCAATAAGATAAAATGTTACAAACATGTATCTCACACCGAGGTTCTATATATACAGAGCAATCACATTGTGCGAGATTGGGAATACATTTTCTCGATGCATTTCGCCGATTGGCTTCTTCAGGAGAATTCAATGTTTCCCATTGCTAGCAAATATCAAACAGAGTCATCTTAGTCATTTATACATCATCATAGTAAACATTATGTAGCGTGTTTGCCTTTAGGTGTGATGTAAGTATGTTGGAAGGGACTGGGAGCCCATCCACAGTAAGACGAGAATCAGGGGGCCAGAATAGTCAACCACCCGCCCACTGCGCCATTCGGGGAGGCACGGGTCATAGAATAATGGGGGACTCTGGTGGGTGCATGAGTGCATCATGCACCCACAGAGTCCCCCGTTATTCTATGACTTCCTCACACCCCAAACAATTTTCTTTAAAACATGAATTTGGGATGTGGCACACATACTACAAATGGGAAGCTAGTTACTATGGAACACAATGTTTAACATAAATTTGAGGTTTGACAGATTGATCAAAATGTACAAACATGTTCGATCACCTTGCGATTGATTTTTTTTTTTTGTGTAAAATTATCAATAACATTTGATCCATTGTTGATCCAACAAGTTTGATTCTCAATCGTTAGATCGATTGAACAAATAACGAAGATATCGAACCGTGTATGGCCACCGTTAGGAAACTGTATATACAATAGCAAGAAGTAATCGGATTGCCTCCTCCCAGTTATTTTCCCATATTGCCTGCTCCCCATTTTCCCAAAGTTTTGTACTCCACAATAAGGAATATTTTTTCAACTTTTTTGATATTTAGTTTTTTAAATTTTTTTGCAGTAGAATCACTCACACTTCCATGGAAAGACGATGCCCTGGTCTCAGTGGTTATGTGCTTATTGTTTTTTGACACCCGATAGCAAATATGATTAAACTCCCCTCACTTGACATTTTAAGCTGGAGATTATTATTTTTCCATTTACTTTGTGGTTTTGCTGACATTTTATGTGTTTTAAGAGTTGTCATGTTCTTGTAGCCCAGGTAGTGACCTATGTTTACACTCTGGATGAAGACCACATGACATTTGTCTTCTTGAAAAGCTATTTTCATGGTAATTTAGGCAGGAACATTCTTTTGTTTTAGATGATTGACAAATTCTAGATATTATTTGCTTGTCCGAATACCTTGCTGTGAAGAATGGAGCAAATGATGAATTCTTTTCCTATTTGTTTCTCAGTGGAAAGCCAATTTTTTTATACATTTTAAGACGTTATGGTTTTTTTTATATCCACAGAGGAATGACTCCTGCTGAAGCTGAAATGCACTTCTTGGAAAATGCCAAAAAATTGTCAATGTATGGCGTGGATCTACATCATGCTAAGGTGATAATATTAACATATACATATATAAATCTTTGTAATTGAATGCCTTTAAAAAGGATCTTTATAATGGATAATCTAGTCTTGACTGTTAATACCTGTGTGGTCAAATGGGGTCTATATTTCTTGTTTATCAAGTTTATGTTGGAGAAACACTGCTTTAAATGCAAATGTCAATCTCAAAAGGTTCATAAGGTGGTGATTCTGCTGACATGTACCCAAAATAAATATAGCTTGCACTAGGTGTACATTTTTATTAGAATTATAAACTTAGATTATTTAACATATTTTAAAACACAATTCAGTAAGCCCCTTGGTTGGGAGCCATCGGTTTTCCAACCACCTGAACTCGCTGCTGCAGGGCAGGTGAAACATACCTTTACACCTCACTTCTGGCACGATCAGTTAAGTATTATGTCCCCCCCCCTCCTATTTTTCCACCCTGCAAATGATGTTGGGGGGGGGGGGGGGGGGGGTGGAAAGTGAGCAACCCCCTCCCTCCTAACTTTCCACCCCATTTGTGGGCATCAGCACTGACGACCCCTTTGAAATGCTTGTTCAACCCTCAAGAGGGTCCCAACTGACTGGTTGAGAACCATTGTCCTATAGGGATAGCATACATGGGGTTATTGACAGCCACCCGCTGATTTTTTGGATCATATTGACAACTGCTGCACTGAGGTGTAGTTTCTCAGGCACAGCTCAGCAGCCACACTACAATGTCCACTAAGCAAAATGTTGTGCTTACTAGTCCCCCAAACAAAAAGTGTGCATGATGTGGTCTTCATCAACAATGATGACCACATTGGACAGGAGGGGTAGCTGAGTGGCATGGTCTTGGACCAGCATTATACATAGGTACCTATTACTGGGAGTGAGTCCATACCATGCATATTAAATACAATTTATATCTGTAAAATGTTAAATGTATGAATGGAATTTAGGGGAGACAAACCACAGTAGACAATTTAAGGTTCCCACACACGTAGTGAGTAGGGACAGACAGATGAGCAACATCACGCTTCTCTCCATTGCTTAGAGTATTGGCAGTCACCCTTTGTGTGCCAGTTTGGATGGGGACAACGGTCTCAATTCAAGCCAATGGTATCGACAAGAGATTTAGGGACATGTCCGTTCTCTGGCCATGTGGGCACCCAAGATCCATTGGCAATTTTGCAGACGAGCACGTCTGCACGCACTACGCTCGGCTGCAAAATTGGCCACGGCTTGTTACGTGTGGGGACCCTTACTGTAAACCATAACAACCAATAAAGTTGGCTGACCTGACCATTGTAATTTAAAGCCAAATTAACTGCTATGGCTTACTGCACTTTATTCTGTTTTATTTCTTCCTCTGCTGCCCCTGCTTGATAAAGATAGATTAATGTACTGTAAGTGTGCCCGGGACATCAGATCTTAGGAAATGAAAGAATACTTTAGACAGAAAGGCTTCCTTAACAGACCAGCAAGACTGGATAAACTTATTAGTCTTCTAAATGATTTGCAGTTTTCAGGCCCTCGGGTGACTCGAGCAGATCGCCTTTAGTATAAACTAAGCAGAGCTGACAGGAATATCAAATTGCTTTGACACGGCAAGATAGGAAGCCTAGAAAATATTACAGCTAAGTGTCAGTTCAGGAGTTTTCACTCTCGGCTCGGCAAGATGATATTTCCTATTGTAACAGTTCAGCGGGTTATGTTTCTGGAGAAACATTCTTCCCTACTTTTTATTTACAGTCTCTTTAGACTTATACAGTAGTATTGTGTGCTCCATTCTAAAGAACATATCTAAAGCACAAAGAATCTTCTATCCGATAAGTTTCAACATACATTTCCACAACAAATAAATGTAGTTTCATTTATATTTTTTGCTGATGGAAAGGCTTGTCCGGATTTTTTTGTATACCACAAAATGTGGACATTAGTGAATGTGCCTGATTTATTAAAAAAAACAAAAACTCAATACATGAACTGCATCAGTATGATAGCCAAATCTCTTCAAGTGAACTATCCATATAAAAATATTAATTAAAAGCAACAGTGTAATATAACACACTTCAAATGCAATTGTGCTAATATTTAACCATAATAAAGCCAAAAAGTACAATGTTATTAACTAAATTAGCTCTTTACTTTGTTAAGGTTCCACGTTGCTGAGGTTTGCTGGCAATCATTTATGCCCAGGTCTCTTAAGGTCCTGCCACAGCATTTCGCGGCAGTTTACACCACTTGAAATTCCCGCCCCTGTACACGTCGCCGGAGCATTAATGTGGGCTGGGAGGCCGACACCCCTCCATTAGTGATGCTCCGATTGATCGGCCGCCGATCATGATCGGCCGATATTGGCTTAA
>CM070036.1:47443834-47486732 GCA_036250615.1 Ptychadena robeensis | reverse complement strand
TCTTGGTGATCGGTAATCGGTGATCGGCCCCAAAAATGCTGATCGGAGCATCTCTACCCTCCATTAACATGGAGGTCTATGGTGTAGCCCGCCCCTTCCACATCACCGTGACGGGATCGGAGCGGTGCCAGAACGCCGAAAATGCTGTGGCCAGAGAAGAGCTTTCTGGGCATATGTGTCATTCATGGGAGCCCAGTTCGTGCGGAGTTTGTTCTTCAAACAAACTCCTGATGAACTAGGCTCGTCATGAATGCTAGAGAGGTTAAATTTCAGTTTTTCAGCCATTCTGTTCCATTTTTTGCTGAAAAGATTTCAGGTAAAAGCCATAAGTATTGAAATAAAACTTTGCAGAGGTCTGGGACCAATGGGATACATACATAGCGGGTAAAATAAGCTGTAGATCATAAAGAAGATAGAACGAAGTATTAAGCTCATAGGAAGGAGTGAAGACGGGGAAGGGAGTAAAGATGAAATGGAGTATGAATTGGGGTGAATGGAAGAATGTGTGGTAAGTTTGATTGTATAAGGAGCTAGGATTATATGTTAGGGAAGTGTGTTTTTAACTGTTTTCCTAAAATTGATGTATGAAATGAGATTTATAAATTCAATAAAGAATATATTGATCAAAAAAAAAAAGAAATAAAACTGTAATACATCTGTCGGTAGAGCTCCATCCTGAGAGGACATGCAACATATTACCACAGACATATAAGCACTAGTTGTACAATTCAGCTCTGAATATAACCACCCTCCCAGCCATGATATATGTTGCTTCCCAAACTAGGGAAGGTATTGCAGGGCAGGCGCATCTAGGGGGATAAAGGAGGCAAGCAGGAAACCAACCATAAAGGAACTAGCTGCAGACAGTGAGTAGAGTGCATGTGGTGTGTGTGTCTCTATATGAATAATTCATGTCTGCATGAGTGTAGTATGTGTGTCTCTATGTGAATGATGAATGTTTCTGTATGATTGGTGTGAAAACCAAATAAAGTATGCATTTAAGGGCCATTGCACATTAGTACACAATAGGAACATTATCAAGGCCCCCCTCCCTCATTCAAACCGCATAGTTTCAAATTGAGGGACATTTCACACTGTCAATTTAAAACTATGTCGTTTGAATAGGATGGAGGGACTCGATAATGTTCCTATCTAGAGTGCATCCTCAAGTGCATCAAGAAAATGTTCAATATGTAAAAATCCAATGTAATTAGAATAGCTATCTCAAATTTATATTTTGTGATGGAAATAAAATCCTTCATGTCCCTGTCATTTAACATATAGGCAATGAAGGTAGAGCAAGGCAATGTTCAGTGAGATGCATGAAGCTTGTTACATTTGTAATTAATTATAATCAAAATGTATCAAAAAATGTCTGATTCTTTGGTTGATTAATGAAATAGTGCTTTATTATGCGATTGTAATCATTCAAAATGAACGTTTACATTAGAGAGAAAAAAAGACGCTGATGAGAGAGAACTTTTTTTCTTTTTCAAAAGACTGCTTTTTTATTTTTTGGCAGAAGATTTTCATATAATTAAAAGAGTGAAATTCTGCAAGTTGGTAATTTGTGTTTATATTGTTAGTGCACAATTGTTTTTGATTAGAGGAAAACAGAGTATAGAATGTGCTAGTTTGAATGAATGCAAGCGGCTCAATCATTGTAAATAAATAATACAAAATACTAACTAATGATATACACTTACTGGCCAATGTATTTGGCTACACCTTGCTTTTGGCAAGTTGGACCCCATTTTGATTTCAGAACTGTCATAATTACTTATACAAAGATTCAGCAAGATGCTGGGAGCATTCCTTTTAAGGGTTTTGGGGTATAATGACACAGTACAGTGAACTTGTTGCTTTCCTGTTTCCACGAAAGTAAGACCTACCCTGAAAGTAAGACCTAGCTGCTTTTCCCCCATGTGCTTCTAATATGTGTCTTATTCTTAGGGAAACAGGGTATGTTCAAGACTAAATATGGTTAACCTCCCTAGCGCCATGCTGAGGTCCAGATTTCTGTACCAAAAGTGCACCATAGACTTCAATGGTAATTTTTTCTTTATGTTGTAGGCCTGTAACTTCCCAAAATCTGTCCGTACAAGGGTCTAATAGACATCCTGAATATAATAATGTTTGAAACACAC
The DNA here is from genome assembly GCA_036250615.1 of Ptychadena robeensis. Classification (NCBI taxonomy): domain Eukaryota; kingdom Metazoa; phylum Chordata; class Amphibia; order Anura; family Ptychadenidae; genus Ptychadena; species Ptychadena robeensis. The sequence continues at coordinate 47,484,585 of CM070036.1, read as the reverse complement.
AGTTATGTAAAATAAAAAATGTATTTTATAATAGAATTAGGGGCACAAAGCTTTGCTGCTATGTACTAAATCTCGCCCAAATAAAGTCTCTGGTGCCCCAGATGTGCCCATTTGCAGTTAACCCTCTCTAACGGCCAGTCCTGCAGAGAATCGGCCAGGCACCCTTTGTGTTCCGGCACTTACTTTGGATAGCTTAGATCGATTTCGAGACCAATTTCAGGCCAAATGAAAACTTTAAGCTTTCGATTTGCACCCACAAGCACGCACGACGGTCGATCGGCCGAAAAATCTGGTAGAAATCTAAGCGTGTATGGGGGGGGCTATAGAGGTTGTAACAGCCAATCAGGCATAGGGCATTTTGTAGATCTTTTTAACCTCCCTAGCAATCTGCTGTTCAGACCGCGCACCATAGATTTTAATATAATTTTTATTTTTTAATTTTGTAGGCCTGTAACTCACCAAAATCTGTCCATAAAAGGGTCTAGTGTACATCCTGAATATAGTGATGTAACAAACAATTTTGTAAAAAAAAAAGTTAAATTTCATCATTAAATTAGAAAACACAAAAATCTGGTCAAACGGATACATTTAGGATCTCTACAATATTTCTCTTGTATGAAGCATGCCATTATACTATCTTTTGTGGTGTCAGGTATTTGGCACATATGGCGGGTGACAGGCAGAGATATCAAAGCTCAGGCAGTGTTTAGGGCAGGCAGAATTGGTAGTCAGTATCCAAGCAGAAGTCAGATAGGCAGTAAATGATCAGCAATGGTAATAGCATTAAACACTAGTGATCAGGCTAAGGCTATGTTCTCACTTAGGCGATCAGTCGCAGGGCGGACAGAATTTTAATCGCAGCTGATCCATTTAGTTGAATGGGCTTGTCCCCATCAAAATCACTGCTCCCTGCGTTTATATTGCAGCCCTGATCACAGCCATAGACATGAATGGACGCAATTCCCAGCCATAGTTGCAGGCGATTGACCGGTGTGCGTGCTCCCGTCAAACACATGGTGGTCGGTCGCCGGCAACTACAGGGGTGCCCACCATGAGGTTTCAACCCAAAAAGCTGGCAGGTTGGATCGCATGGCGATCCGTCCTGCCATTACTTTTTGTGGCCGATCCTGTTGTAGACAGCTAATTTGGAGGGGGAGTCTGCTCCTCCTCCACCAAGTTAATTGACTACAGTCTGCCGGGAATCGCCTATGTTGGTGGAGTGTTTAATGAAGTATGTATTTTTATTAAATCGTTTTAAATAGTCTTGTAAACAGAAAGCTGTATTCAGTATGGTTTGTGTTTGGTGCTACCTTGTCATTGCGTACCTGACACTGGGGGGTGGGTGGATCCACTTCCTCCGAATAACAATTGGAGCCACCACGGATGCCGGACAAGGTGCTGCGACGCACTTTTTGCATATACAGATGGAACGATCTGGGTTCATCGCAACCGCTAGGAAGGTTAAACATTGCATACAGAAAAAAATAAGAAAACTCTAGAAAAAATTGCTTTGAGGGAAAATCCGCACTTAACCAATCAAAGGAAGCAGGATTGAAATCAAGTGTTAATGCAAAAACTACCAAAATGGACAGTATTGGCTAAATTCCTAGTACCGGTTTCAGCTGGTTTTATGGCAGAATAAAAATGCTGTTCTATATGTCCCTATAAGGGTACAGTTATCAGGGGTGTGGCACATGGTTATCCTATTACCCCCAATATTACCATACTATTCACAGAATAAAAATGCTCCTAACCATTCTTGGTCTGGGCTCCTAACTGATATACTTATATGTGATATATTATTGAACTGCCTTTTTCCATTAGCTTATGACTGTTTTGTAGTTTTACTTTTAAATGATGTTTTTAACAGCATTCATGTCTGTCTCACAATATCTCAGAGAAAAGTTATATTTGTGTAATATATTGTCTAAAATGAATGGTCTTAAAATCTCAACGCTAATGCAACTTCTTAATGTTTAGGACTCCGAGGGAGTGGAAATCATGTTGGGTGTCTGTGCCAGTGGCCTCCTGATATATCGTGACAGGCTACGAATAAACCGCTTTGCTTGGCCAAAGGTTCTGAAAATTTCCTATAAAAGAAATAATTTTTATATTAAGATTCGCCCAGGAGAGGTAAGTTGACAAAAATAAAAGTATATAAAAATAAAAGATTATGGAAAAGCTGTCAGTTGTGAGATCCGCCCATGGCCGGATCCCTATCTGAATTGTATTGTTTATATCAGCAGAGCCCTGCTGATGTAAGCAATGAAGAGACGAGAGAAATAGATGAACTTCCCTGCCTTCTCTGCCTGTGTTGGAAGCTGCACACCCTGCAATTTCACAGACACAGCCTTAGAGGACAGGACAGATGTCTGCAGCCATTCCCCCACGGGCTCTGACAGGCTGTAAAGACCCATTGGCAACAATGTGGGGCTTGTGAACGCCATTTAAACCCCTGCATTTAATGCAGGGGTTTTAACGGACCATGGTGCTTATGCCTATCTCTACACTTTTTTTCTGTTGTACCAGTGATTGTTGATATGGGTTGTTTGTATTTTTTGCTTTACATTGTTATTATATATATGCCATGGGAAAATATTCTCATTCACACATAACCTATTTTCTTGTCAGTTTGAACAGTTTGAAAGCACCATTGGATTTAAACTGCCAAATCACCGGGCTGCAAAACGCTTATGGAAAGTGTGTGTTGAACATCATACTTTCTTTAGGTAAGTTTCATGCATTTAAGTTTTTATATTACAATCTGCTGATTTTTTTAGGTGCTTCAAACAAATCATAACTTGTTAACTCTTCCTTAATATTTAATTTTATTACTATGGAATATTTTCCATGATCAGTTTTACATTTTGTAAAATGAGTCCCGGTCTCTGGTTTAGCAATTGCCATACTTTTAATTATTAATATTAATTTACTGATCATTTAGAACATCATCATTACGCCTGTCCAGTTATGTGGAATTTAATAAAGGAAATAATCTGCATACTTTGGTTTATTGACGCCAAAACATTTAACTGTATAATTTATCATTGCCGAGTTTGATTCCCTTTATATGTTTTCTTATTGGTCAAATGAAGGGTGTGAAACAATCTCAAGCATTATACCCGGTTTCCCCGTAAATAAAGCATCCCCCTAAAATAAGGCACCCCTGAAGATACGGTACTGTAACTGTGGACAGCGGGGATCAGAGGGTGCAATCAAAATGACACAGGAGGATCAAAAGGGGTTTCTTAAATGGTAATCCCCCCTCTGAGTCTCCTGTGTCATTTTGATTCCCCCCTCTGATCCCCCGTGTAATTTTAAGTGATCGCCCCACCCTGATACCCCAGTGCTGTATATTCTTCTTCATAAATAAGACGTCCCCTGAAAATAAGACATAGGGCATGTTTGGGAGCAAAAATTTACACAAGACACTGTCTTATTTTTGGGGAAACACTGTAACTATGCTCCCAATCTACATAAACTCTAAATGGACAGACCATGTCCATTAAGAAAAACAACATATTTTCTTGAGAATGTTTATAATCTGCAATATTTGTATATTTATGTTTACAGGCTGATGTCACCAGAAGCACCACCTAAAAAGTTCCTCACTTTAGGGTCCAAGTTCCGCTACAGTGGAAGGACACAAGCTCAGACAAGAAGGGCAAGTGCACTTATTGATCGGCCTGCACCCTATTTTGAACGATCTTCAAGTAAACGTTATACAATGTCCCGAAGCCTAGATGGGGGTAAGAATATGTTATTAACCTTTTTAATATGTAGTTTCATGCATAAATTGTGACAAAGACATTTGTTAGTGTGCTAATGTGTAATTTAAAAAGTGGGAATTTAGCAGCTGTTCGTGCTCTGGAAAAAAAGGTCTTTTACTTTGTGAGACAGTATCACAATGAAATAATGGAAGGACACCCCCACACAACTCCCACACCAGCATAGTGCTAGAGAGACTTTCCTATTTTCTTGGAGTTTCATATTCATAGAATAATAAGAACCAGTAAATCTGGTTTATGTATATTTTGTGTTTCTGGAATATTGCGAATGCAACATGTAGAGCAACACGTAAACTGAAAAAGGCAAATGGCATTATCCTTCAAAATTTCTCTGCAATAGAGGTTCTTTATTTACCTTATTGAAGGGCCATGCCTGTTTCTCTGTAGCCTTCATTAGACTTTAAGTCCCAGGTGCCCAACCTGCGGCCCTTTGGCCATTCTTCTGCGGCCCTCCTCTGTCCTCCACTTGCGGCCCCCCAAACCTTACTGTTAATGCATAGGAACTCACCTGTCCACCGATCCCCCGCCGACGCGCCCTGGCCTGGGATCTTCTTAGAACAGGAAGAGGAGGAGAAGTGAGTGACTTGCTCGGGGTCAGTGACCCATACAGTGTCTGAGCAACTGCCTTGTTTCTCCTCCTCTTTTTACTTGCCCACCACTGCTTTAAATCATTTAATAATCTTATGTTTTTTTATGTCTGTCTTTTAAGACTAAAGTCCCCATACACCTTACAATCTTACCGTACAATTTCAACTTTTTTTCTACCAAAACCATGTAATATGAGGAACTTTCTAAAACTTCCAATCACTATGTATTCTATCAGGGAGGACACATCACTACATAGTTGGATAGGGTACTTAAAGGTGGAGAATTACCACCAATGGTAAAAATTCCCCCCAACATCAATCAGGGGCAAGGGGACTTTAACGGCCATTGGTATAGATCGAGTTAAATTAGATTAGAAGTACAATAGGTATATTAGTAAAAATGAAGATCATGTTTAATCCACAATAACAGTTAAAAACATGTAGCATAGCATAGCATGGCAGTGTAAGTTGTCATATTACATAGCAATGGTGACAGTATAATTTCACAATAGTCCATAGGTGTTAGAGCAACGGGTGATATATTTCTAGGCAATAGATATAAGACATCAGCCAGGATAGGGGAACCTGAATTCATCAGGGTCCACCCCACCCCATCACTACATAGTTGTTGGTGGATCTAATGAAAAGTGTATGAAATGATCTAAAGGTGTATGGGGGGCTTTACTGTGGTTTAATCCCTTCCATGTGTACCTCACTGGTGTGTGTGTCCTGTAGCAATGTAGAGAATGAAGAATGGAACTATAGTGGGGAAAAGGAGTCTGATTGTGGATGTAGTCCCTGAATAGAGAAAATAAACATGAATAGAGCTTCTAGAAACATGAGTAGAATGTATATAAGGGAGTAAGTGAATGCCTGTTTCCTCAACAACCATAACACACACACACACACGTTATTGCATTCATGACCTCTGCATTTTAGACTGACTCTTAATGCTGACCATTTTGTTTTCATATTTGAAGTTGCTGACCCAGGACATGTATAAAAATAAGGGATTTTAATATTACAAATCTGCATATTTGTTCCTGCTCAGCAGCGCAAATTATTCAGTCAGAGGCTCAAAATCTCATTCTCGAAATTTTTATGTCATCTAGCATTCATTTTTATATTTCAAATGCAGAAAAAACTGTCAGTTGTGAAATATATATCATTCCCTTGTAAATTTCTGTAAGCTAAACTGAAAGCAAGTATTATCTTTCTTATATAAGCTACTAATGCCATTACCCCTATGTAACAGAGATCAATAAAGATCAGAGGGCATACACGGTTCGATATCTCTGTGTGATTTAAAAAAAAAATTGAAAATCTGTGGCTTTTTTTCGGATTCGATCTAAAGTGGTCGAAACCAAACATAAAATTGCTTGTGATCAGTCATGTTGCTAAATTTCAGTTGATTGTACAATGTATTATTATGAATTTGCATCAAATGGTACAATTGAGCATGCACCGGCCTTTGAAAAGAAGCTGACTGTCTTTGAGATGATCACACTGTATGGTGGTACAATCAACGTTTGATTGATAATTTTTTTGTGCAATTTAAATATAGTTAATTAAGCCAAAGTTGTGTATGGCCCTCAAAGGAGAATTCCAAGAAAATGATTGTGGGCACCTAATCCAAGGGCTAGTAGTATAATAAGCAGGGGTGCCCATAAGCAGTATGCTGGTATGCAAAATCATCTAAAACCTAGCTCTGCGCACCTTTTTATTATCCTTCCTTAGCGCATCTGCGTACTATCCTCCCTGCTGTGTGAGGAGCAGTGCTTGTGTTGTGCTTTGACGGCAAGTGCTCTTTAGTGACATCCAGTGGCTGAAGCTGATATTGCAAATTGAGTTGAGATTACAGCTTCACACATCTTCTCTATCATTTAAACACTGCTGTAAAATGTTTTTTTTATTGCCAAAATTCTTATTGTTAAATGTATACAGATTATGTCACTTTGATAACTGCAGGGAAACTTTAATAACTATAAAAGTTTGCAGTAAGGGTTGTCAAATTGGGAATGTAAATTACTAATTCAAAAATAGAATGGACTTGTAAGGGTGTTGGAAATCTGGGGGACAAATTAGAGTAGGCAAGAGAAGTTGCACTACTGAGATATATGCAGAGATCTGGGGATTCAAACGGTGTTGTACTGTAAGAGTTGTGAGAGTTGAGTTTGACCCAAAGCCAGTTGGTGACCTGTGGATGGAGACAGCTAAGCGGAGGCTCAATCAGGAACAGGGAGGTCCATCTGCAGCAGAATCTACCATGCAGGAGGCTGATGCAGAGGACGGAGTATGACAATGAGGTAGAACACCCTATATATGGAGTGAGTACCAAACACCATCTCCTGGATACTTATCTGAGTAGCTCACTAAAAAGGTATGCAGTGCACCCCTGATAATAGGTGTACTTTTTAATAGGGTTAAGATACAGTCAGGAAATGTTTTTCCCCAGGTGTGCATTTTATAAAAGAGTAAAAACACAGAACATTTGTGCGTTTATAAAGATGCAAGGCATAAAACAACACTGAACACTGCTTTATGTGGTCTTAATTCAAATACTGCATTGCAGATGTTTAAAGAGAATACCTTGCAAATACATGTCAGAAGCAAAGGCTAAATCTCCTACACAACACTGGGTGCATGTGTGATATCAGTACAAAACAATGTGAAATATGTATCACATCATTTACCTACATTATTACATACTTCTATGGGAGTCCTTGGGGGAGCCCAGAAATTCGCCCATTACTGTGTGCAGTAATACCTCCTCATTATATATAGAAAGGAACATTGTAATATTGATCCAAGGAAAAGTTATAATTAGTGATTTTATTTTAACATGCTACAGATTACTGTATCAATCTTTTTGTGAAGTTCCAACTTTTTTTTATTTTTTTAAGACAAGATAGTTCTTGTGCTGTTGTAAAGGTGACTGCTTCGACGAGCTATAATTTCAGTAGTGAAAATAGCTGCAAACCTAAGGAGAGAAAAGCGTGTGCGCCTGGTGGTGACACCTTCGTTGAATGAGCTTGATGCTAGTCATTGTTGTTCTCCTGCTGTGATTTTGGTATATCTTTCTCTGCATGTGCATTGGAAGAGGTTGCCTAGCAACTATGGCCGCCAGTTATGCCCATACAAATGCCCTTGTGCTCCTGCTCTCTCTTTCATTGTTACTTACACAAGTCAGGTATCATTAGTCTTTCAGCAAGTCATTTTATTTATGGTAATTAACAGAAAACCTGCCATCATAATGAGGAGAGCTGCATTGTGAAAGACAAAGTATTGTTATTCCAGAAAAGAAAGCTCAAGCCTGTTGTGTTAAATAGTCCTGTGAAATCGATCATTAACTTTCAAAACATATTTCATGCTCAACAGGTACTGCATGCGATGTGTAATGTATAAAAATTACCATCTTGCGAAAGAAAGGTGTAAAATAAAATTAGCACCTTAATGTATCGGTTCGGAATGTCTCAAGTTAGTCTTGAAGAGAATATGATGAAAAGTAATAGAAGACTTTTCTCTAGTTTTGAGTAGAAAATTGTCCGGCTACAGTACAACGTTGGTAGGAAAGAGCGAGGAAGAAGTCAAAATTATTCTACTGATGGGATGAATGAGCTGTGATGATGGGTATAATTTTAGAGGATTACTGAACATCACAGATCATATGTTATATACAGGGGTGCACATAACTTTTTTAGTGAGCTCCTAAGATGAGTACCAGTAGATGATGTGTGGTACTCATCCCATATGTAGGGTGGTCTTCCTCACTGTCCTCTGCATCAGCGTCCTGCATGGTAGACTCTGCTGCAGATGGACCTCCCTGTTCTTTATTTAGCCTCTGATTAGTCTCTATCCATAGGTCACCAGTTGCCTTTGGGTCACATGTAACTCTCACATTACAACACCATTTGAACCCCCAGATCTCATACTTCAGTAGTGTGACCCTGACATTTTCTGACTTAGAACATACCCCTGAGACTACCAGCAGTTCAAATGTCATCCTTTTATAGTCATATTCCACACACAGTGCTTTTCTCTTGTCAGCATTTACTCTTGCATATGCCTACTGTGACTTTCATCCCCCAGATCTCCAATGCCTTTAGAAATGCAATCTTTTTGGGGGGATTATTAATTTACATTCCCAATTTCACACCCCTAACCTTTCATAGTTATTCATATTTCCCTGCAGTTATCCAAGTGATCTAAATTGTATACATTATTTACATTTAGCTGCGGCCGCCCAGACACTGAGTGCCTCCTAGTTGTTAGTACACATATGAGCTTTGTAACAATAATGTAGGTACGCAGAGCTCGTTTTTGGCCATAGTAGCACTAATGTGCACCCCTGGTTATATACTGTAAATATACCATGATGTGACATTGTGTTTACACGTTTTGTCTAAACATTTGGTGACCATGTACCATGCTTCTAGATGATATGTTATGTGTACTTTATATGCATTGCTTAGGTGGCACTGGCTTTGCTTCCATTACAACCTTTATTCTTCTGGACGTAAAGCTAGCCATCAAGCCACTGCTTCATCAATCGCCTTGTGCGGTGTGAACGCTGCATCGTACTACCACACAGTGTAATTGTTTTGTTTAAGATGGATTTACTATCGTGCTATTGAGCAAATACATAATACAATACTTAGAATAACTGTCAGATGTTTGTACGATCAAGCAAAATTTACCAACTTATCAGATCACATATACGATAATGTTTTGTCAATCCTGTGCCAAGTGTGCAGGTATGATCGATCGACTTAAAAATCTATTGTTTTATGTCGATGGAACAAAAATATCGAACCATGTATGGCCACCTAAGGAGCTTGTTTGTAGGCCCATACTGCTCAAAAAAGGTTTGGGGGTTTTTTTTTTGTTTTTTTTTTATAAATTTGATAAGAGCCCTCAAAAGACACAAGGCTGGAAGAACTACTAGTACCAATCATGGTTATTAGTTATCACAAATAATTAGGAGGGTTTTCATTAAAGGTAGCATGCTGTCATAGTTGTAATAAGCCCATACACGGGTTGATACACACTCTTTCGATGAACGCTCTAGACCAACCTACATTCGTTGATTGAACAGCGAATAAATGCTTTGGATCCTTTCCTTTGGATGGGGACCCTGTTTCCCATCCAAAGTAATGGCAATCAAACAGGGATTTACCAACTTGTTGGTTCCCTGTTTGATCAAGGGTGGCCGCGTTTGCTTCCCGAAAACATGCGGTCAACGATTGTTCCGGAATTGAACTAAAATCGACCCTTGTATGGGCACACCAAGTCTTTAACTGTTGCTCTTGTCATCTACTTCTGATTCCATTGCTGAATCAGACTGGATAGGAAGCAGCTTCAAACCCAGGTGCCCAACCTGCGGGCCGAGGGTCGCATGTGGACCTTTGGGTGTTCTTCTGTAGCCCCCCTCAGTCCTCCACTTGCAGCCCCCAAAACCTAACTGTTAATGCATAGGGCAAAGGGACTGACCCCCCCCCCCCCCCCCCCCCCCCATAGATATGTGCCCCATATATATCATCATGTGATCTATAAAGCACATAACCTTTGATGATATATAGGACACAAAATGTGCTTTACCACACTACAGTGTTCCCTAATGCTTGAAGTATCATTTAAAACAAGTTTAAAACAATGTCTTCTAGCAATGCCTAGTGTCATTTTGTCATAAAAAATGCTTATACAAGTCAGTATAGATTGAAAAGGTTATGTGTGGCCCTTCATATCAAGTCGGTTGCCCACCACTGGATTAAAAGCCTGTTCAGCCAGTCTTGTTCTACCCATTTCACATTTCTCCTAACTGGTCAGTTATGCCAAATACATCTATGATACATCTATTACCACTAAAGTTATGATGGCAGTAGACCTCTTGTTTTGGGATGGGAGGGGTATTGTCCAGGTAGTCTCATCAAGGCTGTTTTGCAGATAATCCATTTACAAGACTAGCTAAAGAAACCGATTAATTAACTGAAATAAATGAAATCACATAGAAACCCTTGGCAGGTAAACTATTGATAAAATTATATTTAATTAGTTATGGATTTAGCTGATTACATTATGATTAATTTGAGATTATTTGAGCAAAAACCTTTTAACAAGTTGTGTGTCCAGAGCCTTCTTAATTAGTATCTTATGTAGATGTAAGGAAATACAGCCTATATTTAATTAGTAGTTAAATTAGAAAGCCAGCTCAACCCACAACAAGATAACACTTGTGATATTGTCTTGATTTCTTGGGTACCTGCATGCCATGCTTTTTTTCTTTTCTCTTATCAAATAACCCCGAATATGGTATAGGCTATCACAACACAACAAGATGTAGTCTGGCATGATCTTTTATTTGTTAATTTTAACATGGCTAATGTCATTTTTGAAAGAAATGTGTATAAGGATCACCCATCAGACAATGATGATGATAAATGTCAATGATTTGGTGATGGCTTTCTTGCTTTCTCATCTGTTTTTCAATCTGCATTATCAGTCCTTTTGTGTTGCACTTAACAAACCATCCCATACTCAGTTACTTTTTTTTCCCCAAATATCATGTTTGCTTTTAGCATCAGTGAATGAAAACCATGACATGTACATGAAGGATTCTGTGTCTGCCACAGAGGTGGGCACTGGCCCATACATCACAGCAAAGGGTGTCTCCCAGACCAATCTGATCACAACAGTCACCCCGGAAAAGAAGGTTGAGGAAGAAAAAGATGATGAGGAAGAAAAGAAAAAGAAAATGGAAATAACCACTACCGTGACCACAATTCGCCATGATACAAAGGTAAATACCATTTGCTTCACTTTAGTGTCAACCATAAAATAGCTGTGTTGTGTGTCAACATTTTGCATCCACAATCCTAAAGGGACTTTAACTCCTTATTTTTAAAGTGATTTGATTGCATTGATTGATTGGTAACCGGAGAACCCACCCATAGTAGCTATAACTGTTTATAGTCCCCTTTAAGAGAAGGATATACCGTATTTTACGGACTATAAGACCGGACCATAAGACGCATCCAGAGTTCTAAAGCGATAATTAGGGGGGAAAGAAACAGACAGCTATTTAGATATCAAGTGAATATACAGAATGTTTCAGCAGAGGAGACAGGACTGGGACCATTCAGTATTCACTCTATATTCCTCCAGCCAAAAGGACAGTACCAGGAGGGAGGTCTTGGCTGCAGCAGTGTCAGATCTGAAACTTAAGCATGTGTCTATACACAAGCAGTACCCTTTCTCTAAACAACTCATGAAGAGACACAATCTGGCACTGAACAACTTACCCATGAGCAGCTATTTACATATGGGAGGAGATACGAGTCTTTGTCACAAAATATATTTATTGCAATACAGAATATTATGTGAATACACAACTTATGTTATCTAATTGTAAAATGTGTCTCTCCATAAGTTGGTCAGTGTGTTCAGAGAATGGGCACTGCTAGTGCATGCTCATGCAGATAAGACCAGCAGTGTTTTTTGGCTTGGCTGGAGGGAATGGAACAAATTTCTGCCTCCTGGGATGCATAACTATATTGCTCCTAGGATGGTTGGAATAAAAAAAAAATATTTGGACTGTAGAATGCAGAGACACTTTCCCATTGATTTTAATGGTCAGTGCGTCTTATAATCCGAAAAATACGGTATGTCCGGGGGTTTTTCTGTATAGGTCTCTTTTATGATGTCTTTATATTTTTCATGAAACCACACCAAATTGATAGCATACATACCTTATACAATGTAGGCACAGTTAAGGTCCCTTTTCAGTATGTATCTAGTGTTTTTGTGTATATTGCTGTGCTGCTTTTTGTATTTAATTGCTGGCTAAAATATTTATTTAGTTAGTGCTGTTCCTTTACAATACATCATATTCATGAGATGTGTTGAAGCTTGTTTTATTCTAATTGTATAACCATTAAGGGACATTTTATATGAGGGGATGATTGCTCATTACACTTTTGTTTTAAATATTTTAATCAAATTGTTGAGTTCTTGTCTTACTTTGCCAGTGCTCATTGGCAGGGAGTAGCCCTCAAGGCCAAAACCTATTGTGTTTTTTTACATTTCTAAAGCAGAACAGTTGTTATGGTGAAATGTGCAATCTGAAGGCCATGAGATAGCATTGAGTCTCAGTAGCCTTGTAGTTGATCAACAGAAACGAGAAAAACAGAAGACTAGTGGGTTCTGATCCAAATGCCCAGTGAGATCAGTGAACTGACTGAAAGTTTATACAGATGTAATGCAAAGTCGATAGTCAACTTTAATAGTCAATGGAGATCAATATAATAGGTGATTTTGCCTCCGACCGATGGGCGTGCGCGTCATCACGCTGCTTTCCAGAGCTGATCTGAGCTGGTTTGTCGGTCCCCACTCGGTACGTGTGTGGGGGCCTTAGGGCTAAATATTATGTGGGTACCATTACTTTTATATGCATATGTTTAACAACAATGTTTGTTCGTAGGTTTCTAGAAACCAGTTGTATGCACAGTATAGACTTTTTGGGTTTGCTGTTTATGGACTGGCAGGTTGGCCTGTGGGAACTTTCCACATCACTTCAGGACACCCAATTTATCTTTGATGGCTTCATACACTAATCTCCAACTGTAACAGATATTAATTGTTGAAAATGATTGTCCATGCTGTTCAGATGTGTAAATCTGCCCGTGTGGCCTGCTTCTACAATAGTATTTATGCCTAATGTTCAGCATCTGTAATTTTTTACCACACAATTAGTTCTTACAGTCTGATATTCCTCATGGATATGTTGACCTAGCATGACTTTTAAGTCATGCCAGTGCTGCTATGCCATTAGCCAGCCTTTGCCAACAGTTTGCAACATGTGTTTACCTATTTAGTAAGATGGTGAACCTTGAACGTACCATAACATATTACATAGAAAGGTTCCAGACACATGTGAAAAACTACATTTTGTACAGACTCTGTAGTGTGACACTGCAATTGACTCAGAACACTGCAATTGATTTAGAAAACCACTGATCCAGTGGAACAGTAGGTGAGGTATGATCCCTCCAGTTAAACAGAGATGACAAAAAACCAAAGTTTTTTTAAATATTCTCAAGGAGTGGAGATAAAAAACCATGTGCTAAACACTCAGCTTGATGTAGAAGACCTCATAAGGTCCAAACATGTATCACTAAGCTATGATCCAAAGTACCCTAGTAGGGGAGTCATTGTTATTTTCAGGGGTGCACATAACTTTTTTAGTGATCTACTAGTTAGAGTACCAGGAGGTGGTGTTTGGTACTCACCCCATATGCAGTGTGGTTTTAAAAAGTGTTGTCTCTCTCACTGTCCTCTCCATCACCTTCCTGCATGTTAGATTCTGCTGCAGATGGACCTCCCTGTTCTTGAGCCTCCGATTAGCAGTCTCCATCCACAGATCAACAGCTGGCTTTGGGTCAAATGTTACTCATGGTGCAACACCGTTTGAATCCTCAGATCCCATAACTTAGTAGTGCAACCCTGAAATTTTCTGGGTAAAGCCTGGCATACATACACCGATTAGCGGCCAATTTTTCCGCTGACCGACGGGCGTGCGGCAAAATTGGTCGCCAATCGGGGCGTGCCCACAGCTCAGCCAGCCAGAGAACGGACATGTCGGATGTTCTCTGGCCGATGCCATTAACTTCAATGAAGACCGGCGTCTTCATTGAAGCTAATGGCTGGCACACAAAGGGTGCCCGGCCGATTAAAACAGCCCCAGAATGCAACGGGATGACATCACGTTGCCTTTCAGAGCTCATCGGAGCTTGTCTGTCTGCACCCGTCTGTGGGTGTATGGCAGGCATTAGTTGTTAACCCCTGAGACTACCTGCAGTCCAAATGTCAACCTTTCATAGTCATATTTCAACTGTCAACATTCCAGGTTTTGACCCCATTTGTGTACTTGCGGACCACTTATGTGCACCTCTGGTTATTTTAATGCTTTATTGAGCCTAAATGTAATCATTGAGTCAACCTTAGACAATTTGTATATAACCAATTATTTTCCTCTGTATGCATTGATATTGATGGCCAGCCATTTAAAGAAGCTAAGGGCATCTTCCCAGTTCACAAAAACTAATTTCATGTAATAAAGCGCTCCTAACGTCTTGTGTGAAAAGCACATTTAATGCAATCTTTGAGTCCACAAAACTAGTTACACTTGCAATTATGATTGTGAAAAATGTATATGTTTTAGTCAAAAAGCAGTCCATTAAAAATGTTGTAAAAGTTGCTTAATAAAGTGAAGTCAAGGTCTTAGAATATCTTACTTCTTTATATATGGTTACTGTCCTTATTGGAATATTACAATAACAGGAACATAGGAGAAGCTACACTTAAATTAATTGTTTTTTTTCCTGGCCAGCCTTTTTCCCATTCCAAGGGTGCACTACATGTAATGTAACAGAATATTTTTCTTGAGCTAGGCACACAAGGGTAGATTTGTAAAAAAATTACAAAAGTACAATCAATCAATGTGTGCAGTCACGGTGATTGATTGTACTCTAATCTGCTTACAGTCCTACCTGTGTGTGTGTGTGCTTACCTTCAAGCAAGTTCAATAGAGCCCGCTCGAAAGAACTCGATTGAACGGGGTTCCAACATGTTGGAAAACCCCGTTCAAACTCCATTACTTTGCGTGAAGAAGAATCTTCACACAAAGTATAGGAACAGCCGGCTCTGCTTTCTTCCTCCGGCACAGCTGTCGGCGGTCAGTATGAAGGGGGCGGAGTCAGCACTCTTCATACTCCAGCACTGCTGTACGGGAGAGAAGCAGACCGGATGGATTTCTTAGCTTCAGATTCACACGCTGGAAGCTGGGGAGAAACGGCTACCCTAAGGTCCCCATTGAACGGTAATCGATGTGCCCATGTGGTTCAATTGAACCCCGATCAATCACAGCGTGATGACGTCACCACACGGTGATTGATCGGGGGTCAATTGCATGGGAATTTACCCATGTCTGGCTAGCTTAAGGCAGTGTACAGGTGCATAAAAATTCACTTCACAGCTGATATGCAAATAAACTCTTCTTTGAAAATGTGATCTGTTTAACTATATGTTTTAGGGGCCTTTAGGTAACATTTTTATATTTTCACCATATAATCTAACCACGCTCAATCCTCAATAACAGATGCTTAACGACTGAAAGGTTTCTCTTGTATGTCACTGGGGAGTTTTACTGCCTGCTTATTAGGAAGTGAGGTGACTTAACACCCGTGGTGGCCTGGCAAATATCTGCTTCACAAATCTAAAGCAGGGTACAGACATGAAGATATGGGCCAGATCGATGGCCGTTTCGAGCGCCGTACACGCTCATGTCCATCTATTTGACCCATATAATATGCGGATCAATCAATCCCGCTCGAAGACCGCCATTTTGGACATGACCGTTAGATACAGCCGATATCTGTTGCTTCACATGAAAACCGCGGTTTTTCATGCAAACCATCGGCTGAGCTGTGGAGAGAGCAGAGCTGTTTCCCCAGCTCCGCCGATATCTGACAGCAGCGTGATATAGGGACTGGTGTTTCAGAGCTTATAGGCAAATACAGGAGTCCAGAGAGTTAGGATAAGAAAGAGAGCTCGAAGCGAGGGAGCAGGTAAGTTTATTCCACCTAGACCTAGACAAGCATTTAATCCTTGTAGTTGAGTCTAGAACCCACTACAAGGGCAAATAAAAAGAATCCAGAAGGTTCAAATCACAAATTTTCCACAAATGTTAAATCCATACGACATAAACCTGATGTCTTTTGCATATTGTTTGTAAAGAAGAACTCTACTGAGCGCCATTTACATTTAGGATTTCAACATGCTTAAAGCTCCCAAAGATGTCCTCCTCCTCAACCACAATGGGTATAGGCACAAACACCAACTATTAAAGCGACAGCTTACCCATTAAAGCACAGTAGGAGTCCTTGTTAAACCCATTGAACTCCTGCCCCTTAGAACCCATTGAACTCCTCTTGCCGCTGCTCCCCCTGTGCTCCTTCTTTAGTACCATCCCTAGAGCCCCTACTGTCAACAAATCGGTGTGATATATGGTTGGATGATGGATTCAGGGGCCATGAGTACTGGTAAGATGAGTATTAAAAGCACAATGTAAAAGGACTTGTTAATGTAATCAAGCAAGTCGGAAATCTGCTAATTTGCACATGGTTGGCTCCCCTGTATTGAGCATTGGCCCCAACTGGTATAATATTTAGAGAGTTAGCGAGTTCTGACATTTGAAACAGTTATTTTGCCTAACTTAAGAGCGGAGTTCTTCTTTTCTGACATCTAATTGATCTGGTGCACACTGTTATACATGAGAATGATCTTGCATGAACAATACTTGCTGATGTTATTAATTTAGTTCTTTTTTATGAAAAGCTTAATTTACAGAATTTCAACAATTGTTATGCTTTTAAAATAACAACTGCAGAAAACCATTTAACTAATCACTTTTCTTTTTGTCCTCTTGACCCTACATTTTGTTTGCTGCCGCTCTCTGCCTCCAGCCATCTTGTTGTCCAACTGAGCCATTTCATTCCCCTCCATTATCATGCTCTGGTTCCCCCTCATCTTCAAGCCATTTACGTAGAAGATGTAAGGAGAACTCTCATAAATCATGTGAGCCAGGGTCTGATGTGCCTCAAGTGTCTAATGAACTTGAGTGGGACTCTGAACAGAAAGGCAAATTGTACCCTGATGAAGATATGGGTGTGAGCTACAAGCAGCAAGCTGGCAAAGGCGGGACGCTGTTTTCTTTCTCCTTGCATCTTCCAGACTGCTTTCCTTCTCTGCTGGATGATGATGGCTATCTTTCTTTCCCTAGCATGTCCGAGACCACTCTCCTGCCTGAAAGTTTACAGTATTATCTTCCTATCCAGTCCCCGTCCCTTGTGCCATGTTTCCTCTTCATCTTTTTCTTTCTGCTATCAGCCTCTTTCTCTGTCCCATACGCCCTCACACTCTCTTTTCCTTTGGCTATGTGCCTCTGCTACCTGGAGCCCAAGGCGGTCTCCTTGAGTGCCTCAATTGACAATGACCTGAGTGACAGTTCAGATGATGAGGTGTGTACCTCGGCATAGAACACATCTTATTTTACTGTGTTCAGTACGTTTAGTCCTAAATGATGCAAGAATGCTACCATACTGGTCCAACTTTCAGAGCCTCATTTTGTCTGCTTGCTAATATTTGGAAGTTTTGTCCTTAGGTCACAAGGGTTAGGCACAACATAAACACACTTTATTTTGTGAATTATTATTACTTGACTGCTTTAACTTGATTTTAATATGGACAAAATGTACCATATTGGCATAATTCAGCATCTGTTTTAAAGCCAATTTCCGATAGTATGCATAACCTAATGCAGATAATACGGCCACAATAACAGATGGTGTCAGCCTGCAATTTGTATTATTGAAAAGTATAATGCACAACCATAAAAGCGGAGCAATAGCAATGTAATGCTCTTTTCTGTAAAAGCCCACGCAAATCATGAAAGAAGAGACATGTTTCAATGTACCTTGTAATTAGGTATGAAGGGACTTTCAGAAAGCAATGTCAGTGCCTCTGCATCTGTAGGATAAACAATTTAAACCAAGTCTAAAAGCAGTTTTCCCATGGAAAGAATTTCCACACATTTTTCAACAACAATTGAAGAGTTTGAATATACGTAGCAACTCTGATGAGATGTTTTCCTTGTGCCTGATCCTTTACCCCATTGTGTATCACATAAAGCATGTTCTGTGTCTGACATGTCTGCATTACATTGGCTATACACATTGTCCAAGCCAGAAGTGTTGTGTAAGTCATTTTTGGAGCGCCAGGGTAGTAATATATGCATGACCAGCCATGTCTAGCTTGTTCTAATAATACTAAAGCAGAGAAACTTAAAATATAGGACAGCTTAACATTCTACAGCCATCTCCACAAAAAGTGGGCAACCATTTTATGATCTAATACACTACCTGGCCCTCCCAAAAAAAATTGCAAAAAAAAAAAGGTCACACACTAATATTTTGTCGGGCCGCCTTTAGCTTTCATTACAGCACGCATTCACTGTGGCATTGTTTCGATAACTTCTACAATGTCACAAGGTTTATTTCCATCCAGTGTTGCATTAATTCAAGATCTTGCAATGATGATGGTAGAGTCTGACAGCTGCGCAAAGCCTTCTCCAGGACATCCCAAATATTCTCAATGGGATTATTGTTGGACTCCGCAGTGGCCAATCCATGTGTGACAATGATGATGAACCTTTCAAAATTTGAGCCCAATGAATCCTGGCATTGTCATCTTGCCTGTGCCATCAGAAAAAAATCAATCAATCAATCAATCAATTGATGGAATAATCAGTTGACCTCATTCTTGGATAATTACTGCATGTTCAGCAACAGTATGTGCTCCAATAGGAGGCTCATACCTATTTGCTTGGTTAAATGCAGGTGGTGACTTTTTTCTTGGGCCAGGCAGTGTATATTTTAAAATAAAACATGCCATTAAAGATTGCTGGTATTGGCTGTAATTGTGGGTTGGACACATATACATACATATATACATACACATATCTGTAGTTGTAGAAAATGCCCCCCATAGGGTTATAATGCCCCTGCACTAAATTTGTTGGGCTTATTTTAGTTGATGGATCTATCTGGGAAACCTAAAACCATTATATGGCTAAGTCACTATGGATTGCATCAAATTCAACTTGAACAGCAACAGAAAATTGCATTTGATATGATCTGACATGTCATTACAAGTTAGAAAACACTAGAATATTTCCTTTTTATCTGCATCCTAAAGCAATAAGTAACATTCAGATTGGCCTATTTTTTTAATTCTATTCACATTAATGTAACTGATCGAAGATGACAATGTAACTATGGGCTGCAATGTTTTATTGTTTATTTTAAATGATATAGAAAGTAAGTAAATATCACTTTTTGTATGTTTTGCCTGTTCCATAATGCAGACAAATCAGGCAACTAGGCAACACAATTACAAATGAGGAGCTGAAAGTGAAGAGGCTGTTATAGTAGTTCTATCTAAATATTGCATTCCAAAATATATATAAAAAATTATTATAACTGAAGACCAGATTCAAATGATATGGGGAATATATTTATATATATCACAGATACACCTTATATTTGCTATGTAAACACTAATAATTATAGGCATAGATGTAAAGTAGAAAAAAAGTACTTCTGATCTCCTTTATAAACTTATATGCCTTGAGTATTCCTCAGAATCTGTTCTGTTTGTGTTGGTTTGCTTTTCTCTTACGTTTGCTTTTTTGGCCTTTGTTATCTATAGTAGGCTATTGTATTGGGGGGGGTTATATTGTGATTTTCTAACAACATGGGTTTATTCTTTGTTCCCGCTTGCGTTTTGGAATCTGTGTCGTGTAAAATTAATATAGACTGACAGTGAACAGACGGATACAGCCGCTGATGGTGAAACAACTGCCACGGAGGTGTGTAAATGAAGAAATAACAATGCAGATCATTCAAATGTATTTCTTTGGTTTGATGATCTAGATGCATGAATATTGAGATGGAGTTTAGCTTGGGTCTTGCAGCCCTTAAGGTGCCCATACATGCATAGATACGGGCTAGATCAATGGCCATAGCCATCAATCCCGCTCAAAAACAGGGATATTGGACATGTTTATAAACCATGGTCGATGTCCGTTGCTTTGGACGGAGACTGCGGGTCTCCATATAAAGCAGAAGTTCTGTGGCTGGCTTCTCCTCTCACAGGACACAGCTCCCGCTCTGTGTGCTGTGGGAGGGGTGGGGCGTGGGTCAGCTGTGTCTGTTGGCTCTCACTGGCTGGGCGCTGCAGACAGTCACTGAGAGCCGACAGACACAGCTCCCCTGCGACACCGGAGCAGCACTCACACCAGTTGTACGGGCCCGCATGTAATGGTAATTGATTTGCAAAGTGGTGCACATTGATTCCCATTGCAAGGCAATCTACCCATGTATGCCCAGCTTTACATATTCATTCAAGAAGGGTTTTGCCTATCTTTGGCAACTACTAAGATGGAGAGGAGCATTTTTTTAGTTATTGAACTTTCCTTATTATGGGAAATTCCATCGAAAGTCTTGTAATCTATTTAGATGCTAATGATACTTATGTAAGCTGTCAAGAGGCACAAAAATATATTTAGTAGTTTAATCAGGCTTAGCAGTATGAGCACAAGGACTACATTAGCCTATAAGTGCAGGAGGCTGGTGGGGATTTTGTAAAATGCTTTTTACTAACTTTTCTGCTGTTGAAGGCTTTTAAAGCACATTAAAATACTTGTAATTTGATATTTTATAATGCTTCCAGTCGGATCAAGAAGAAGACACAGATGCAAAGACTCAGGTAAATAATGTTGAATTGAAATTGTTAGGTCTTGCTGTGTATTGCAAAGTGTCCATCTGGTGTATCTGGAACATTAGTACAAAAGTCATCATTGTCCGACATCTTGTTTGTTTCTTAATGTTCCCTCTCTTCACTTTTTCAGAATAGTCTAATTAAGCGAATAAAGGGTGAAAATGTATATGTCAAACATAGTAATCTTATGTTAGAGGTTGGTATTGGTACATACCACTGCATGCACTTGTGTGTTTTATTTTTTAGCATGGACTGAGTGACCCCGCCTCTTAGTGAACTGAGTGGACTTTCGGTGTTCCCTGGTTTTATTATTTGTTTACTTCATATAGGTGTTTTACTTATGTACTTGAAGATTTATCTTATGTATTTTAACTTCATTTGTTAAGAACTCACTTTACAACACCTCACAATGGTAATACCCTTTGAATTCTCACTGCTCACCTGACTGTTTTGGTTTTTCAATAGTAGTGGTAACTTGGTCTACTTGGTCAGTCTGATACTAACCTGTCTATTTTTTTATTAATATGGATGTTTACCCTTCAGAGGCTGCAATGTCAAGCAACTACAACTGGCTACATAATTAGACAGTGTTTTCTTACACATTGCAAGGCCACTACCAATGTACACATTGAACTTTTTAAGCGTCCTTAAAAATATTTGTAGGCCCCTTTCAAAACTAAAAGAAGAAAAGTTCAAGCTCCTCCTAAGCAAATCAGCAGATAGTCCATATAGATGTACTCCAGATTGCTTAGGTTGCTTGTTATTGTAGCATCAAGGGTGTTTTAGTGCTAAAGTTATCTGCTTTGTTTTGTTTGTGCATTGCACTCCAGGAGTATGATAGGGATCAAGAAGAGCTTATGAAACATCAAACTAACATCAGTGAGCTGAAGAGAACCTTCTTGGAAACCTCAACAGACACTACAGCTGCCAGTGAGTGGGAGAAGCGTCTCTCTACATCTCCGGTGAGACTTGCTGCTCGACAAGAAGATGCTCCAATGATTGAACCACTAGTGCCTGAAGAGGTAAGTGGGTGGTTTCCTGTTCTGTTTCCAGTGTTGTTAAATGTATTTTGCTGACTACTACCAAACATTAAGTAAATAAAGTAATTTAAATGTTTGCTACAGTTTTCCTGAGCATGTGCACATTCGCAGTTTGGATTTTAATCAAGAAATCAAACAGAACAGAAAAAAATTTCATTTCCAAATTAGTACCTAAAGCCAAAATCCCCAGAACTGTCATAGAGCAGACTGGTAAATTATAAATTCATGTTGCACTCAACAAAGTATATGTGCTAAAAATAAATCGGGCCATCATTATAGTTTTAGCTTGCATAAAATGGGAAGTGTTAAAACAATAGAACTAGAATAGGTTCTAATTATTCTTGGAGTTGTGAAAACCCCTTTACCATTCCAGTCACTGTCCAATCACTGTCAATATATACTGCCTGGCCAATAAAGAATTGCCAGCAAAAAATGTTTTTAGCCAATAAATACTTAGCATGGTGCTGCCATTCATATGGTTTGCTTAAAGAGTCCCTGTTTAATTCAGAAATAGAAAGGCTTGGAGTCCGACATCAATGGAAAGGAGGAACAGGGTGCAAACATGTAAATATTGAGGTTACAGATCCATCAACTGCAGAGACCAGTGAGTTCTTTTCCTGCCTGTTAACTGTAACTATTTAAGTGGACATATTCTGCCCACAATTACACTTGAAATCAATGGAATTGAAATGATGAACTTGCTAATCAGCAATTAAATCATTTAATGTTTTCCTGTTAAAGACCATAAGAATTTTTATCTTTATGCTACTACTCATAGACAAAATATTAAAGTATAGGTTATGACTCAAAGGCATTAATCAGTCATTGTTCCGTAACATCTTGAAGCCTTAATGTATGTCATTTTACTCCATGTTTTAGAAGGTTAAATATCCAAGTACATTTCTGCAGTTTCCCACATATTCTGACCCTGCAGCTAATGAGATGAGTAATTAATTTTTCTGGCTGTTCAAAGGAGTGGGATAAGTGATATCAGGGATAATTTAGCCTGACTGTTATGTGTCTCTTCCACAGACCAAAGAAGAAAAAGAAAATGAAGAAAGGCGCATTTCTTTGGAAAGGACAAGCTATTCAATGTTAGAATCTCAGGTCAGTGATGCTACAGTGTACAGCATGATTAAATGTTACAGGTTAACAGTACACACAACCCTAACCCTGTATACACTATGTCATTTACTATGTTCAGAATAATACCGACAAAAATCCATAGATAGACATGTAGACCTTTATTTAAATGTACCTTTTCCACCAAAGGTAAAATAAAAGGTGCCACTTTGATTGTATACTCCCACCAACATCTCATAATGGTGTTTATTATAAAAAAATCCTTAGAATATTGATATTCTGATCCAACAACAATAGGATTTGTGATAAACCAAAAAGTCCAACTTTTTATGATTTCGTAATTGTTTATAAAAATTTGTACCAATGTCCATATGCAGGAACAACAAATATTTTTCACCCATGTTAAATGATATAGCCACCAAATTTGAATATACATAAAATTTTTAGGGGGGTTTCCCCTTTATTAACAAGCCTGTATTGACAAAGTACACAGAACTGAAGCCTGTTTTAACGCTATATAACTAAATAAATATATTATTTGAAGGGGCTGTTTTTGCTTGTCTGAAGCCTATATCAAAACTTTATGACTGAAAAATTATATAATATAAAATTATAATTATATACGGAGGTACTTTTTTGTACTCGTCTACATTAATTAAAGGGGACATTTTACTATTGGTAAGTAATTTTGACCTAGTCATTTAAAAAGTAGTTCCCTAGCCAGAAAGATGACCCTCTTTATCCTGGCTATCCTGGAAGACCACCACTTTATATCCTTGTCACCTGTACGTAAACAATCTATGTACATCTGTTACAGATACGGAAACTTGTTTTAATTTTTCTTTTTTGTGTGTGGTTCTGGTCTCATGAAAAAAGTAAGAGAGAAAAAAGAGAGAGTCTAATACTTCCCTACAATATAAAAGAACAAGTATATAAAGTTTATAATAAGGATACATTTACATGGGTGAAAATGTATATTTGGATGTTATGATTTGTGGAAACGCTGATTTTAATGGACATTTTAGTATCAAAATATTTATTGGTTCTCAGTTCTGAATATGTGAGAACTGCATAGGAATTATAAAATTATCATAAGTTATTACTTCAATAGGTGTGAAATCTGCATGTTTTAAAGGGGTTTGAGAATATGTAAGGTTATGTTTAGGGTAGCTACAGGGAAGCTGTTGCACTGCTCCTCACGTAAGCATTTGGCACTTTTTTTCTGGAGGAGATGGCTCTATTGAAACACTATGATCATCTGCCAGATCACTGCTATAATGTGGCTCTAGTTCACAGGCCATTGAAAGAGAGGATGGTGGTGCTTTTCAACTTCTAGTGTGAACTTTAAGTGTCTAATGTTTAGGTGATACTACCCTTGCTGGGTATCTAAACAAATAAAATGTACCAGCACTTAGGGTTTGGGTTGATGCTGAAGATGGGGAAAATGTGAAAGTGTGTTGTGTGTATATATATATATATATCTTTAATATACACACACACACACATAGTGTATGTTTGTGTGTCTAACTTTTTTTAATAGACTTATCTTTGTGTCTCTACTACACATTTGCTGAACCTTGTTTGTAGCGTCAGCTAGTCCTAACAAGAACAAATATGTGTATATATCTTCAGTCATAAACATGATTACTCCATTTGAAATGGGGCTTATTCTCTTGGTTACAACTTAATTGGTAGACTATTTTGTGAAAGTGTGGCTTGGTCCAAGATTGTTTCATTTGAGTATAAGAGCCATTAGCTTACTTAAATGTTTTCCTAGATCTGTTGTCTGTTAACATATTCCTTGCAGTATCACTAAACGTACTGCTGTCTTATTAATTTAATTCATTGTTGGATTCTCATTGGTTTTTCTTCCGCTAGCCAGGGGACATAGTGAAGAAACTTCGGGAAGCAAGAGCCACCAGCCCTGTGGCTACTTCTCATCAAATCATTATGCAGAAAGCTATCCCTTCATCCCCAGAGGTTATTTTTTATTTGATTGAATTAGTGCGAATCCACCGATGTAAATATTAGTTGGAACCTCATATTAAGTAAATTAAGTGGACTTTGAGGTATCAAAAGATGCATTAAGGGTGGCCATAATGTGCCATATATGGCACTTTGGTAAGGATCAGTTTATAGCTATTCTAATCTTTTTAACTGTTGGAAAATCGCAATTTATCCAGGTAGATCCCTGAGAAGATGAAAGTAGGTAAATGACTGCAGGTGGGCTTTTAAAGCTTGGCACCACGCTTTAACACCATGCATAAAGGCAGGGAGGAACAATGTGTCTACATCTAGTACTCTATGGTCACCCTGTAATAGCAGTTGTGCCACACTAAAACATTCACTTATTTAAAATTGTTCCTATTATAGGACTTGTGTGGCTGATTAAATTAATAGTGAACATATGAAAGAAAAAAAAGGTAAAGATGTCTATAGCAGCCAACTAGATACATGCTATGAAGGATACCCTCGTTGTCTTTTTCCTTTGTTGTCATAAATGAACCTTCAAATGTAGAGCCATAAAAATAAGAAAGAATTAATGCTAATTTAGATTTTATATCTCACATATAGGGCACAGACGATTGGGTTATTATAGACAAAGTACCCACTAAAATAGTTGATGGTGAAACAAAAACCATGATCACTTACCAGGTGACAACTGTGAGCAGTGACAAACCAGTTGAGATGTTTAAGACTGGCACTATTGGAACGCAGAGCCTGGATGCCTTGAAAATGGAAATAAGAGCTAAGGAAGAAGAAAACAGGCAGAAAATGTACACATTAGGAAAATCATATGATGCGGTATCTGGAAAAATTGTAACAATGACTAGTAAAGGTAAAGAAGGTGAAAAGTTAACACAGCCCTCATCTTTTGAAGTCAGACAGAAGCTTGAAAAGGACATTTCTGAAACTGTGAAAATAATTCCAGTGGCAGCAAAGTATGAGGTTGTGGAAACAGTTAGCGAGGATAAAAGTAGGAAAACTCCTGAGGCATCATCTATAAAGAGGAGAATGTCGGAGTCCCTGACCCCTATTAAAGAGTCGGACTCCCAGTTGGCTAGTCCAGTAGAAGAAGGCCTGCAAAAAGTCCAGGATGCAGACACTTCTATGAAGATTGTAGAAACAGTGATAACAGAGAAAAAGGCAGAATATCCAACGTATGAAATCAGTAAAATGGAGGCTCCTGCATGGAAGGATAAGAAGCTCTCAGAATGGCGATATACAAGAGATCAACCATTTACAATTGCTACTGCTCACTATGTCACCGAATCGTCTGCATCTAAAGTGGTGGTAACAAGTGGCAATGACCCCATCCTCACAATAGCATGAATTGCAGACATCCCCCTGCTTCACAGTTCCTTCTGTTCACTTGCAGCTTAACTTTATGTTAGCAGCCAACTTTTATTTATCCGTTTTTATTATAAGCACTGCTGCCATAGCGGGCATTGTGAGGCTTTATAACTGAACATTAAAAAAAAAAACATGACTGAAAATATATTAATGTAACTGCTTGCCATATCACTAAAAGTGTGCTTAAGCTAGCATTTTCCAAGATCTAACAGCTTATTGGCTCTATTCAACAGGATCTCAAAAAATGTATGCATTTAAAAAAGGCCATTAAACATAGCTGTGGAAAAACTATTGGGCTTATGTAATCATATTCAGCAGCTTATGACCAGCTATTTAGAAACTCACGCACGGTAGCTTAATGTGGACAAGGAAGCCAATTTCATATTTAGTTGCCCTGGATTAATTTAAAACACTGTTTTTGTATATTTATGCGTAATAGCCGCTGAAGAGAAACTGACTTTCCTATAATCTGACACCATTAAGCATCTTAAATTGCACTTATCACCGGATGCTGTAAGTTGCTACAATCTTGCACTTGAAACCATAGGCCGAATAGTTTAAGATGCGCTTAACCATCACACAAGATGCTGCATGCTCAGCACTTGGCTTCCCGCATAGAAACTTGACTTGATGATATTGTAGAAAGTGACTGAATGCCATAGCTCTCTTATTATGTATGACGTCACTGAAAACTGCAAATTCTGTAGATCATTGGTGGGTTTGAATGTTGTTTTTTATATTTATTTTTTTAATTGCAAGCCATTTATGCTTGAGAAACATAAAATTTCTGTCCCTAATAATTAGTACCAGTTGGAGAAAGCTTGTTGGACAAAATATTGAATTCTGTTGTCTAAGCCTGATAGTATAAATAGACCTTCAAAAAGATAATTTGTTGGTCATAGTAAACTTTTTAGGTCTTCATACTAAAATCCAATTTCCTTTGCAGTATACAAAGCATCAAAATGAATTCATTATTGGTGCTATGTTCCTCTGCAATGATTTCCCTTTATCTGGGCTGTTGAATAGGGCCTCTGCTTTCTCTTACAAGCATTATTAATATGTGCTAGTTTTGTTTCGTTTTCTTACTTTCTGCCATGTCCTTTAACCTTCATGGCTTCTTTACCTGAAATCCTATTGTGTTGTACATCTATTGTATTAATGTTTGTGATTTCTGTTCTTTAATCTCTCATATCTGTCAGCTTTTTTCTCCTCTTAGTTGTTTAATCCAGACCTGACTCTCCAACGCTGACTGCCAGGTCTTCTTTCTTCCTTTAGATTATTAGTGGAACTGGAGAGCTCCAAGTTACTTCTCTGTATTGTTTTATATTTAGAATATGACTCTCCAGCTAACAGCTCACTGTGATAAATCTACCACAGTAGGCGTGATATGCTGATAATCTTACTTCAGCAATAGTTGGAGAGATGGCTTTTTAGAGGGCTCAGTAAATCTAAAACTCAAGTTGGCTTATGTAAAGGATACAGGTCTATCTTTGTTTATAGATATGGGCTATATTTAAGACTTAATACACATGATCAGTCAGAAGCTGTGCCTTAGCCTCTCCTGACTAACTTTGAATCCCAACCACCAAGGCATGTCAAGTCCCCTGGTTAGTAGCCCATAGTCATGACAATCCCCATTCTAAATATTCATAACTGCTGTACACACACGCACACTAACTTTCTGAATTAAGATTTCAGGTTCTAAATGCTTTCTAGAGTTAAAAATATTTGATGTACCTCATGATATATACAACAGTTGATTAAACTTCTACACACTAAATACTGAAGCAGAGTGAAACATGTTTAATTCTGGTCAAGTATTGAAAGATTTACAACTATTTCCATGTGAACCTTACAATATTTCTTGGGTTTAAGGTTGCAGAAATGTGGCATGGAAGGGACTTTTACGCAAGGTGACAAGGTGACAAGTGTCAACAGTGACACATCAGTTGAAAGGCTTTCCATTTTCTCATTGGTTATAATCAACCATCAGTAATATGCTGTATATTTTGCCTAAACATCTCCCCTATAGAGAGTCTGGTGTTTTTCATTACTATGGAGAAACCTGACCTATTTTTAATAGAAAAAACAAATCTCCCACTGTGTGCTGAATTGTCAATGGGGAGAATGAAATAAAGACATAATTATTTTAATTAAGGAGGCCACATTTATGTATGTGATTTACCATATGAGCCATGCAGTTTTCAGAGATCATTTACATCTATAGCTTTACCTGTCCCAAAAACTTTCTTCTTCCCTGTTCTAATGCATATTAACAATTAGACTTCAACTTTACCTTAAGTCATTTCCTGACTAGCCTGACCATCCCTAGCCCTTTCATACATTGGCTTGTAGTGTTATTAGCCATGAAGGGTCGGCATCATGTTGTGGGCATTGCCTAGGGCATTTTTAATACAAATGCCCACTTCTTAAGGTGGATGCCTACCCTTTCAGGTATTTTGCTACTCCACTTCCTGCATCAGGTCTGAGGATTCCTTTCGTTATGAGGGGAGGGTTGAAGTCTTTTTACTGTTTTAAGCAACTTGTGTTTTAGGTTTATCGAACCACTTTAACCAAATCTATTTTCTTTTACTGTCTCATACTTTTGTCTGTTATTCATTTTATACCTGTCTGTCTGTCCTCTGTTTTTCTGTTGTATGTCTTTGTGCTCTCTATGACATTAAATTTTTTTGTCTGTTTAGACCAAACAGTCTTCTGGTGACAAACTCATGGATGGTTCTGATATCTACAGTTTGTTAGAGTCTTCAAGAAAGCCATCTGAGTTTATAGGAGAGGTTACAACTACTTCACCAAACTGGACTCAGGTGGCTGCTTGATTGGATAAGCTTACTAGCTTTGTTATAGAACATCTGATATGTAGTAATGTGTGTACGATTTTATTATTTACATTATAGAGAGTTTGAAGTCCAAATGATAACCTTATTGGCTGACTGAAGTCATTGAAAAACCAAGCTTTCAGGATGTCTCAAATCCCTTCGTCAGGCAGAGCCGAGACATCCTGAAAGCTTGCTTTTTCAATTACTTCAGTTAGCCATAGATAAATATAGAGAGTTTGAAGTCCAAGTGATAACCCTTTATTGGCTAACATAATACAACACTCTATTATTTATATGATAAATGATAAAGAAGCAAATTTGAAACGCTACTGCAGTGACAATGATCTACAATCACTGCTACACTGAGAACCATTTAGATAATACTGTGAAAATATTTCATATAAAACGTACGCAGAAGGACAAAATGATACAGCATCTTGGCTATTTGTTGCCTAGTAATGGAAATTCTATTGCTAAGAATTGTGCATTTAATGGGACGTAAAATGAGAATCAAGAGGGAAATAAATAAAATACTTATATTTGACAAGGAAGCTTTAGTGCAGCATTATTATATTCTAGGAATGGGCTGGAAACATGTGTAAACATAAATAAATTCTTTCTCCCCAGCATTTAATTTAGTGGTCCGTTGAATATACATAAAAAAAGAAGGAAAATGTTTTAGGTTAGTTTACAATTTTCCACTTCATTGCTCTGGATCTTATGATTCATATTTTCTTTTTTATAACAGCATAGGCAACTATTAATATCTCCTGCTTGTTTAGATACTTGCAGATAACCCATAGGGCACATTAATTAACAAATGGGGGGTATGTTTTATCATCTATGCTTTCTGATTGACTTTTTTATTTTATATCTCCATTTAAAGAGTTGGGGATTGGGGATACATTTAAAGTTCCACCAAAATGTTAGCACCATAGCTTTAGCATGGTACCATACAATGAAATAATTTGGGATTAATTGAGCTCCTCTTAACATGGCTCTTGAAGGAATTTAATGTGATCCTTTGAAAATCTTTGTGCTGAACTTGCCAAGAAATAGGTTAAAACAGAGGTGGGCAAACTTTTTGACTCGTGGGCCACATTGACTTCTCATATTTGACAAAGGGGCCAAACCAAGAGCCTGGCCAGCCTGCCATTGGTGTGCCAATTCCATGGATCACCAAAATCACTAATGATGGCAGTGATGTGTTATAGGTGACATGTGACAGGCACTTTTTTATCTTTTTTAATTTCCTGCACTAACAAAGAAATGCTCATTCATTGCATTGAGCTGAGATAATTCCTAGAGACTGTCTGTTGTCACCATGAGGATGTGCCCACAGTATCATAATCACACCTCTGCATGGCCCCCAAGGCAATGTTTGGACACATCTAGGTATTATGTGCATTCATTGCAGAGAACAAGCTTAAGAGAGCATCTTTTCAACAAGATGAAAAGGGCTGAAAAATAAAGCTAAAGGGACGGATCGGCCCCCAGGCCTTAGTTTGCCCATCCCTGGGTGAGTTTTACATGCCAACCAGACTGTTAAAGTGTACATAAACCAGCTGGTCACAAACAGTTAGATTTTTTCGAGAGATCGTTTCGGGAATCGTCCGTGTACCCTTTGTGTGCCGGCATTAACTCTGGATGGGGCATTTTATCTGGATATAGATTATCAGTTTTTACCCTAGATAAAGTAAAGTGCTGGGATATGGATACTGTAGGGATACAGATAGAACTTTGAAAATGCCAGCTGATGAGTGAATAGGGAGGACATTTGAACTTACAAGATAAAGTTTTAAATGTCAACGATCTACAAAACTTTATTAAAGTGCAACCTGCCGTGAGATACTTTTAAGATTAAAGTGCTATCAAAACTTGCCCATTTTTCTTCCTGACTATGCCAGCGGATTGCTAACAGTGACCCATTTTCTTCTCAGAAAACTCAAACAAAAACCAAATGGGAGACAACTGACACAGAAGTGGCAGAAGAAATTGAAGAGCAAAGAACGAAAGAGAAGGTTGTGCATGAGATAATCAGTTTGGAGGAGACGGGGAGTGTGCATGCAAGCGGGGATACTGCTCAAGTGAGTGCAGAGCAGTTGGATGGTGCAGCTAAGGCAAATGCAGTCATTGCTTCTTGCTTGCGAGGGAGTGATGAAACTGAGGAAGATGGGGCTCTTCATGCTTCTGCTGCTAGCTATGCTCAAGAGGAGCAGCATGGCTCAGATATTCATGACACACAGCTATTGGATGGCAAGCCTCATGATGAGGTAACTGGCTAACATTGTTTTGTATTCTTTACATGTGCAAATGGTAACTCTCAAGCTTAAACTCATGTTCATGCTTCCTATTTCCTTGCTTTGAAACACTAATTTTGCTTAAGCTGGCTTACATTTTCTTTGTTATTTATGATAAAGTTATTATATTACTAAAATGAATTGTCCCAGTAAAAATCTAAATTAAACTCAAATTTGCCTTATTTAAAAATAAATATTTAAAAAATACTGCTATGAAAGGGTATTCACTGTGAGAAAAACTTACTTGAAAAGACAGTGGTGGTTCTGAAATGAAACGTTCTCTAATTTGGCTGTAGGGTTTCAGTTCCAATATTTGTCAACAGAAGGTTCTGTGCTATTCTTAGGACATCTCTTTTGCTTGGGGCTTAATGATAAAGATGGTGATAAAGCCATGCCGTCTTCTGCCTGGACAATAATATGGTATATGGTATAGCCAATAGAGTATCTCTCATAGAAGCGAAGTGTATTTGCACCATAACTTCATATTTTGTTTGTCCAGATCAGCAGCATTTCGTTATGCAACCATCTTAATAGTCCAATCATTATCTTTAGGCACCCAGAGAAGGTGTATTCTCAGAATCACATGGCATTCATCTCTGAAACCTGCAGTAGAGAAATTCTCCCATCATAATCTGTTGACTAGACTCTAAAGCTGGGAACACACATATAGATATGGGCCAGATAAATGGCCGCTTCGAGCACTGTGCACGCTCACAGCCATCTATCTAGCCCATATCTAATGCGGCTATCCCTGTTTTCGAGCGGGACCAATCAATCCCGCTCGAAAACAGGGATATCGTCAATGTCCATTGCTTTCCATGGTGACAGCAGGGTCTCCAAGCAAAGCATTGGCTGTGCTAGATTAAGAAATCTAACCGTGTATGCCTTCCTTTGAGTGGGATCAATAGATCCTGCTCACAGAAACTCAATTGAACAGGAAAACCCTGTTTGATGTCTATTACTTTGGATGGGACCCTGAGTCCCCCTATCCAAAGTAGTGGAGGCAGAAGTCTGGGGGCTGCACAGCCTATAGGCTGTGATCAGATCCTGGAAATGGAAATGAGGCGGGTCTGTCACTGCTCTGTGTGCTGTGCGAGGGGAGGGAGACGGGGGCGCCATGCTGTGTCTGCTCTCCTCGCTGCCTGCAGCTCACCAGCCAGTGAGAGCTGACACTGGACCAGCTCTCACAACACTGGGTGTACCGGGTCCTTATTGAACAGGAATTGATGTGCAAAGTGGTGCACATTGATTCCCGTCCGATTGACCAACGATTGAGCGCAGTGTGGTGACTTTTTGGACTATTATGCATTACCTGATATGTATTCTTTTATAATGTTAAGACAAGTTTGTTATATTTTTTATGTTTTGTTCTAATCTTAAAATTCATTTTTTTTCCTTAGTCACCCCTGGTGAAAACCGAGATTATTACTTTTGGCACTATTGCAGATGGGGAGAAGCCTGATGTTTCCACTAAAGATGTACCTGTTATACATACAGAAACTAAAACCATTACCTATGAGTCATCAGAGGTAAAAAAAAAACAGTGAAAGGAAATGTATTTCTGTATCTGCTCTAATAATCCCTTGTTTTTATTCTTTATTAGTATAGTTAAAAACAGAGGCAATACCAATGGCTGCAGTACATTGATCTGTATTTGGAACCTATTATACCCAGAAAACATTCAACATCCTTCTACATCAGCTTTTAGTGCACATATCTGTGCTTCAAGAGAGATGACACCCAAAATTGCATTATTAGCTTGAAGTACTCTTTAGTACTCTTAGAAAAGGCTACTGCACCTAATTTTTCCTCCATAATTGGAAAAAAGAAACTACACTAGAAAGACATAAAAGATTACATTTTTTTTAAATAAAGAAGCTCAGGTTGGATGTATGGCTATAAAGTTAGTGTAGTGCACCGTAGAACTGATTCTAGAAATTTGGAGATTTCATGTTTTTGGCACACTTCTGCCATCTGCATGCTGCTTGCACTCAGGGATTTATCTTGAGAAATCGCCATACACATCTATGAGGAGTTAAACAAATTCTAGCCACCTGCAAAGGGTCAAACTGCTTGGGGAGAAGACATTGGCAGCTGAAGAACGCAAAAGAAAAAAGAACACCCCATTGTCCTGATCCAATGATCTTCAGCTTATGACATTCATAAAAAAGAATGCAAAAACCTAAGTTGTACCTTTTTGATTGGATATTTAATAGTCATCATGTCTGGTAAATCGCCATAGGCAATTTTAAAGCAGAGACGTAAACCACTTCCACTCCCATATAAAACAATTGAACATCGGATATATAAACACAAATATAATCTGTTTGCCTAAATTGTTAGTAAAAGATTAGCAGGAGATAAGTAAGGCTTGAACAGACTATTTACCAGACAAAGGTATTAATACATTGTTGGTTTGGGATTAACAAACTGCTGATGACCATTGTGTAGTGCTTATTTGTTAGGTAGGGATCTAGTTTGGCTACCGTATGCACCTGTACAGTAACAGATCATAATGGGGGTTTTTCCCCAATATTTTTATTAACTTTTTTAACATTTTGACACAACATAGCTCCCAAACCAGCAACAGGTCATTTGTACTGACCATACAAGTCTGTGCCTACCACCTTAGGCCACCATTCCTGGACGATTCTGTTACCAGTCGATCGATTCACAAATGTCAGTCGATCGGAAATGATCCTGATGATCAATCCGTGGGCCTCCACCAACGTCCCTCCATGTGTGCCCGATCGACCAGAAAACACAGACAGGTTGGTTCCCTGGCTGATCCGATTTGGGGGCCATATCGATCGGTCGGGGTCGACCTGTCAAGGTGGGCTGCACTCGATTCTTTACAGATCGATCGGTGTGCACGTGCCTGGTGTTCGATCAGCCAGCAATCGAGTGTGAAATCGACCTATGTATGGCTAATTTTAGTTCCTGGATAATAGTATGGTAGAATAGAAGAGGAAGTCTAAATAATAAGACACAGATGGGAAAAAAGACAACTGTTTTGGTGCTACCAAACTGCATTACAGTTCAAGAATGTATCTACATTTTTAGGTTTCTTTAAAATAATGTAACAATGCTTGTTTTTAGGTCTACACATGATCCTTTATTATTTGCCAATGTTTTTTCTAAATCATGAAGAAAATAGGAGCTTTATATATAAAACCTTCTTGGCAATTTTGTCTATGAAAAATGTCACCATTGTGGCGTGTTCAAAATTCAATTCCATACATGTGACATACTCATTTTTTCAGTATATTTCATTTCATGGAACTTCCCTCACAGCGATCAATTGTAAAACTGAAAGTGGGAAGACTTTTTTGGCTGCATACACTTGCTTCAACCATTATGGTCAATCAACCATTGCTCAATACATGTATTCAGTGGTCCATCACAGGTCACACTGACTGGTAGGATAAACCCTAATGAAAAGGATGTATATTCATGCATTACACCTGAATGCTGCTTGGCACTCACTGTAACTAAGCGATCCTTAAGATGATAATAATGATAATAAATATAACATAAATTGTTATCCTTAGAATTTATATAATGATCAGTACACAATGGATGGATTTGTAAATTTCAGCAGTATACGGGTATTTCCACCAGCCCTGCATTGTGGTAAAGAGCACCGCTGATGACGTGGAAGTACATTTTAAATATGGAAACAAGACCTTGGGTCATAAAGGCTAGATTAGGATAGTCTTTTTAGAATTCTATAATTTTACAGGTTTCCTGAACTTTAGCACAAGACGAGTTTCTCCACTTTTCACAATGTGTGTGCAATTAAGTACAATAAGTCTTAAAACATTATATTCTATTTGAGGTACTTCCAAGGCCATTCTGTTCCACCTGCTCAATGTCTTTTTACCATAACATTGATTTAAGAGTATTTTGTGTCTGAAGGACTCAGTCATGTTAAAGAGTCTAATGTACTGTTTAACAGAAGACTTTTCAAGTACTGCAAAACCGGTAAGGTCTAAGGTTATTATTTATG
This sequence comes from Ptychadena robeensis, assembly GCA_036250615.1. NCBI lineage: Eukaryota > Metazoa > Chordata > Amphibia > Anura > Ptychadenidae > Ptychadena > Ptychadena robeensis. The sequence continues at coordinate 47,449,195 of CM070036.1, read as the reverse complement.
TCTCTTTATAATTTGGTGTGGTGACCCAACCATATATAACAATAAAAATGCTCCAATAAGTAAACAACTCTTTATTAAATTCCAGTACTTGCATCACTTTGTTTTTAGATGGTGTCTCGCCCTGACACAGATCCTGGTGTTTTAATGAGCGCTCAGACAATTACTTCAGAAACGCATGGCACTACAACTACTACACACATTACCAAAGTAAGTCTTCATGGGGTATATATGTATAGCGCTTCAAGGTAACGTGTTAGCAGGTTCATACGTAGATCTCACTCTTTCCCTTCTAAATCTATTTTCCTTTTTCAAATTCATATATTCCTCTGGCACACTTTAAATAGCAACGGTCGTTGACACAGAAGGTGTATATTTGTTTTAAAAAAAAATTTTTATTGCATAGTATGAACAAGTTATTAAAGATTTCAAACAAGCTGTCGCTGTCTTTAGCTGCTTATGCTGATTCTCAGAGATCTGAAAACATCAGAAAAGTGTGGAGTTTTGTTTGATTGGATCTTAGAAAAAAAACTTAGATTCTGTGGCTTTTAAAGAACAATTACTTAGAGCAATATCTCAACCTTTGACTAGAAATATAATAATAGCTTGTTTTAAAGTGATTTTACTGCTTGCTCAGAATATTTAGTTCAACCTCTAGGCACAGGTTTACTTTAATGCTGTTCTTTGTATTCCTTTAGTTGATATCAAACCGCAGAAACATAGTGTTTTCCTTCTTATTTTAGACTTTCTATATAACAGCCTAAAGTGTGTTCTGAAAATTAGCCATAGGTACAATAACATAGTAGCAAATACTATATTTCATTTTAAAACATTACTTTTTAATACATACACTCCAGGTAGCTCACAAGGTTAAGTCACTGACTACATGTACATCATTTCGCCATTTCTCAGAACAAGAATATCCATGCCAGTTTACATATGACATATGCTTCTGTCTTAAGGTCACCTTTTCATGCCGTTCATACCACAAACCCTTTTCATGTGATATATGTACTGAATGCAATATATGGTTTAATTCTAAAGCTATGCAATATGCATTATTTAATCATTCTATCCCTGGTATACTTTTTGCTTTATTCAGTGGATTGCTATACTATTCAGTAGAAATGTTTCCATGGGTGCAGTTACTTACAGGCATCTATGGATGAATGGTGTACAGGCTACTATTTATTTCCTGCAGTATTCAAAGATTTTAGAATGGCATAAATGCAATCAGTTGTACCTGCAAAAAGAAAAGTTAAAAAAGACTGTTCAAAAAAAGTAAATAAAATGTAAAAAAAAAAGGCATATTTGTTGTACTATATAAGACATGCTCCCCCTGCGTCATATGGGGTGAAGGTGCAACCACCCGTGGCCCAATTACTTTGCTCTTGCCGTCTTGCTCTTCGGGCAAGAGGCGGGGGAGCTGTGAGATAAAAGATTTGACATCTTTAGTCAATTGTTTGACTACAGATGGTTAAATGTTAGCAGAACCCCAGGAGCAGTCTAGCTCTGTCTCTGTCAGCTCTCTCACACACACACACAGTCCATCATAAGAAAGATCTGCCAAACTTATTGTGTGAGTTGGACTCAAGCTGCCCTGCTCACATACAGCTCTGCAGTTGGGCCTGAAGGCGAGGTAACTATCAGAGACAGCTTCCCTGTTTCCTTAACTCCTGCTTTGCTAGTCAGAGTTTCAGCCAGCAGATTGGCAAAAAGCTGAAATATTTTTCAGCCATTGGATGCTCCGGTGCTTCCTATAGAACAGAGCTTCTCATGGTCTGAAAAATATGGTAACTTGTTTTTACATTATGGTGATCAAGCACTGGGGATTTTGTAAAAATTAAGAAATGAATAATATCCTGTATTTTGTGTAGGTGAAATGTTTTTGCAATATTTCAGCTGTGTAAAGCTACATCAGATAGTATGACATTAGGTTTACTTGTTAAAAGGCTAAAAGCACTGCAAGCAGTCCTTATTCAGAAGCAACCATAATGCATGTCAGGTAATTATACATCTGTTCAGATATGTCTCTTCGTGCCAGGAAATGTATTACGCAGCATACAGCTAGTCTTTTCACAATCATAATTCTTTGCCAAGCACAGACCTCATCTCTTGATTACCCTTTGGTAAATGTTATCTGAAGTTGAATCAAATTAGTCAAGAGTAATTTTGTGATCATTTAGACTGGCAAGAACAAGGAAATGATAGCCTCAGAAATATAACTCCTTTTGATAGTCATATTTTTTTTTATACTTTTGAGCATTCAGAGAATATCTTTAAGTACAGTTGGCACTTTTAGTGTGGAAAATAAGAGGCCTTCAAATCCTTTCATCCAATTAAGATGTATGTAGGCTTAAATAAGTATGTAGGCTTATTTAATTTAAGCTAGTTTGGAATGCCAGTATGTAGGCCTAATAAATGTGGACATTAAAAAGTCAGCATAGAAAAATTATACCTATAATGGATGGTGTTTAAAAAGCAGTCTTTCTGTAAACAGTTTTTGCTGTCAAACAAATCTGATGTTCAGTTCTACCAGCCAAGAAATCCAGATTCCTAGGATGGGATAAAAAATATCAATTAACTTATAAAACATTTTCGAATGCTATTTTATAGTAAAAAAAAACCCCCAAAAAACTTAAGGTCTTTATTAGAAAGACCAGATAGCACCTTTTATGAATCTTCATAACAGTTGTCTGATGCCTAAAAAGGCGAAGAGTCGCTCTTAAATAACGTTTAGTGTGTTTTCACAAGAGGAATCTTAGCCTTGAGATCATAAGCTTGAATTGATGGTCTGTCTGAACCACATAGATGGTGAAATAAGAACATGGTGTAGGGATTGCAGAGATGGTGCAAAATTACAAAATGCACTCTGTCTTTTTGAAAGAAGCAGAAAAGAGATAGGTGCGCACAGATAAAACTTTAAGCAGACAAGGGAAATTTCATTTTGATGAACAGGAGCCTAATAGTGGTGCAAAACAATAAAACCCTAGATATCAGTAGTTAGCAGAAAAGATTTGAAAAGTCTTACCTAAAAAAATAGTTACATTAAAAAATCCATCCTGCTAGGCAAATAACTGAGGAGTTCTACCTCTACACCAGCTTTGTGTCTATGCAAGACCAAGAAAAGGCTACCAATTCAGACAATTTCCTCACAGAGAATATGGCTACAAAGAGAACTACCTTGTGGCAGAAAGTATAGAAACCATGGTTGCAGAAGAATATAGACACAATTCAGACCCCTTTGATAACTGGGGCATGGTTAAGAGAACTTGGAATGCGCTATACAAATAAAAGCTAAATCAAAGAGTATGACCCTTGGGAAAGGGTAGACTCTACCTGGGTAAAACCCAGGTATGGGAAGAAAAGCGTTCATGCCATATTTAAGCTGCAGATCTACTGGAGTATTTTCACAATTTGCTTATTATTGACAGTTGCAAGGAGTGATGTTGATTTTATGTCATATTCCATTTGTAGATGTTCAAACCTGAGATTACTGTGATGTTTGGACCTATTGGGATAGAGCCCTTGTTGACTGTGTCCTCAACAAGGACTTTGATGAACAACTGAGATGCAGCCAAGACTACAGTCTGGTTGTATCAGGGCTCCATGCAAAGCATAAAAACAAATTATGCATTTAAGATGGGTAAGATGCAAGTAGGCATCTTTGATGTCCACAAAAGCCAGGAAGTATCTTTGGTGGAAGAAGGCAATGACAGATCTTGTGGATTCCATGTTCGAACATGAAAATTCAGAGCATTAAGATACAAGATGAGCGGAGTAAAACCTGGGTCAATGACACCTTGATCCAGAACCTCAGCAGAGAGGTTATCTATTTCTAGATGGTGAGAGATAAGGGAGCAACTACAGCAGTGGCTAAATATTTTTTGAAGGGAATTTTTAACATTCAGTGGATCCTCAGAGCCTTTAGCAGAAAGTAATCTGGGGTCAACAAGTACAGTATTATCAACACTGTTAAGAATCAAACAAGCTAAAGTAAAACTCAGGGTAAGTAGCAAGTCTACAAGCTCATGAAACCCATACCGCTGGTAGCAGATAACAGTCAGAAGTGACCAAAGAAAACTTGGATGGACAGTAGGAATACATTGAAGATTAAAGTTCCATGTTATTCATTGTAGCAAGAGCCAGTGTTTGGCAAGATAGAAAGCAAAAATTTTGAATGAAAGCACAAACTTTGTATGATGTCCTTGCTTAAGGTACCCATAATTGCGATTTTTCGTGCGATTTTAGCCCTTCCGACCGATCCGGTCGGCCGGGTAGGTCGATAGTTCGGGGTTCGTAACATGCAAATCTAGTCCGACCGATGCTGTTTTAGAAAAATCGGCCAAAAAGTCGGTCGGGTCCCGAATGATGATGCCCGTAATTTTCAGTCAGTCAGCCACATTTAAAAGAGACTTTTAAAGAATTCCTGATAAAATCGTGCATCCGACCGACTTTTAGAAAAAGCAAAAATCGGGAGTCGAAATCGAATCGGTCCACGAAAAATCGCAACGTGTATGGGTACCTTTAGTCCCAGACCATAAATCCTTTTTTGCCAAACAAAATGGAATTTTACTAAATGAGTCTTCAGGCTCAAGACAGGTAGTGTTCTTGGTCAGTGGCAGGCAGAAATGCAAATCCCAATAACACTACACATTGCGAATAAGTAGTTGCTGGGTCTTTCTGGTCTGTGAACAGCAATATTACAAAAAATTTATGTACTCCTTACCACTGGTTATGGAACCTTATGCAGTTCATCCTACAGGTTATCCACTGATGATGTCCTGGTAACTGTTGAGAGCTGCCAAAGTCAATATTTTGAAATCAAGTGTGAATTTTATCAGCCATAAAATATGTTTTTGTATCCTGTTTCCTCTGTTGTGCTGCTTGGTGTGCATTATTGTGACTTATAAAATTATCTAAATAAGATCACATTTCTGTAATGTTTCATGTCAATATAGAGGCTATTCAAAAAAGTTCACCAAATTTTTCCTGTGTGTAAATATACATCTGTAGTTTTGGTTGGTAAAACTGATATATAATGTAAACTGTATTAAAAATGTGCACCAAGGATTATTACAATTTATGCTAATTCACACGTTTCATTCAATCCCTTCCAAAAGTATTAAACATTTCCTGTGTTCAGACTAAACATCCTCCTTTTATATAGTAAATTTTGAAGGGCATTACTGTATGTAGGCGCAATGCTAGTCGGGCAATCAAATATTCACTTTCAAACACAACAGTTTTAACTTTGTCCTAAGTTATTCCCAGGGCTGTGGAGTCGGTCGATAAATTCCCCGACCCCGACTCCTCAGTTTCAGATTCTTCCGACTCCGACTCCTCTGTATGTAATATGCTAAT
>CM070036.1:47418552-47443734 GCA_036250615.1 Ptychadena robeensis | reverse complement strand
ACTCCAGGGACCCAAAAATGTCTCCGACTCCTCGACTCCGACTCCACAGCCCTGGTTATTCCTGTATGTGTCCATTTCTAGAAAAGCAATGGTATACCATAGAAATACTATTTTACTCTTTAGAATTAATTATTGAGTAAAGGTCCCCACAGGTGTGAAGATTTCCTAGTTAGATCCACTTAAAAAGATCAATAATAATCTTAATTGCAGATATATTGCATGTTAAAAAATGTGTCAGATCGATGGAATTTAATGAATTTTGGACGTTCTGTCGAATAGTTATTGGACCTGTCCATAAATTTATATTGATTTAAGAATAATCGACAGTAGACTTTTTTTTTAAAGATTTTTTTGTTCGATCAAGTATCGTTACCCCATTGCTTCCTATCGAATTAATAAAATCTTTCGATGTTCTTGAAAAATCGATTGCATTATAATCAGACCTGAAAAAATAATGGATTATTTTCAAACAAATCGATATGCAATTTAAAAAATCTAACTTTATTATCCCATCTAATATCGATTTGTTTGAAATCTTCACGTCTGTGGGGACCTTAAAGGGATCACTGATATGCCTCTTATTACTTGCCAAAGGAAACACAAATGTGTGGCTATGTGCTTTTTATTCAATATTTTTATCCACACCAAGTATGCCATTATAAATGGCACATCAATTTATGTATTTAGTTGGTAAAAATGACTTTATTCTGCACTGTAGCTTTGTGATCTGTTATGTAGAACAGTGCTGTTAGATAGGAAAGGTAATTTAAAGCCTGTGCAGGCAAACTGCACAAGCACTCAAGAGATTACATATAGGCTAGTTTCAATTACGTTGCTTCGGCATTTTGCACATTCTTTCTTATCTGTCGGTACAGCATGTGCCTGAGCATGAAACATCAGGACCAGCAGAAATGAATGGTTGGGAATTGATAAGGGCCTTGAATACTATTTATACAGCCAGATGTTTGATACCTGCATTTCATGGTTATTCTCATTTCTGTGTAGACTGTGAAAGGAGGCATTTCGGAGACCAGAATTGAAAAGCGTATAGTGATAACGGGAGATGCTGACATTGACCATGATCAGGTAAAGCAGTAAAGAAGAAATTCTGTACAGATTTACCAGGGTGCTGGTCTTTCCAGTAACACTATTTAACCAAATCAAAAGAGACAGCAACCAGAAGTCATACTTGGATATTTAGCTTTTTGACTTTTTGTAATAAATTTATTTTTGTAGTGTTCGTTTAAATATCCATATCAATTTCAATGCTAAATTCACACATTTTCAGTAAGGTCTGGTGAGTTTTAAGCAGGGAAGTCCAAGTATCAACTTTTGTGTGGCTTCAACATGTAATTTATTAAGAAACATTTAATTGTCTATCTGCATTTGTAAACTGTGTAAATTCTCATTAATATCCACCTTGCCACTGATCATGCATGTTCCACCCCCCTTTTTGTTTCCGCCCTCCCCTTTTTGGTTCTTCTTGCGTTAGGCGCTGGCTCAGGCAATAAAAGAGGCCAAAGAGCAGCACCCTGACATGTCAGTGACCAAAGTAGTGGTACATAAAGAGACAGAAATCACACCTGAAGATGGTGAGGATTGACCACAGGTAAGACGCATTCATGGCTTTCCCAGAAAAGCTGCAGACTGGCATGTGCAAGAAGCATCTTCCCCTTTGCTTACTGTTGACAAACCTGAAGGTTCTCCTTTTACCTGCATGGACCAAGTGTACTTTAATCTGTAATTACACATTTTGAGCATGTATTTTCACTATTTTGCTTTTTTTTAACAGCAAATGCACCCAATTAAAAAGGCAATTAAGGGAGATTTCCACAAAATCATAAAAGGTTTTTACAAAGGCTATACAGTATAGTTATCCTTTTATGTGAATTAAAAAAAATCAATGTGTTAAGAATGGATTCAAGTACTTATGGTATCGGCCAAAATAAACATTATGATGGGCATTTAATTTTTGCACACCAGAAGATATGGATATTTAAGGAACCATGTTCAGTGAGAGAGAAAGGCCAATTGCCAGGCAGAAAATGTTATTCAAGGAACTGAACATCACCATATATATTTAGACTACAACAGTTTTTTTTTTTGATTAGTTTGATAAAGAGATGTTTTGCAGGACAAGTCTAGAGAGGAGTTCTAAAGATTGGTTCCAACATTTCACCTTTAGGGTTTGTTTACATGGGTGGTTTTTAACCCTGGGAAACTGGCAATTACCGCAACCGCCCAGCTTATGTGACATGAGGCGATCATAGGGCACAGGGTCGCCGGCCGAGCACCTGCACAAGTTTGCAGACGGGAGCGTTTTCCGGACTGCTGTCAGTCAGAAACGACCATGTAAGCTTGGCTTTAAAGTTAAGCAGTGCTCCTACATGTTATATTTAGTAGAAAGTTGAGGTCTTCCCACACTTAGTCTTGTTTTGCATAGAAGCATCATTACCTACCAGGAAAAACATGATTATAAATTTACAAAAGAGGCACAGGGGTCTGCCCATAGATATAAAATAATAGACAATTCTGGCCAACTTGTTCGTTTTTTCCTTTTCATATATAACGCTAAAACTTTTCGTTATGAAACCAACTTAAGATTTTTTTCACCTTTTAATTTGTAACAAGCAAAGCATAATATTATATCAAGTGTGATATCAACTGTCAAAAAAGACACACATCTTTGGCAATAATTGCAAAATAATTTCACACTATGGGCAAAAATGTTACACCTTTGTGTTGAGGTATTATCTCTTTCTATTAATACATTGGTTAAACTTATTTTGGCCCACAAGATTGTTTTCTCTCAACATATTTAGGAAATTAATAATGTCCACTTCATTAATGCAATTGAATTGAATCAGTTGAAACCACTTAAACTAAGCAAATACCCATCATTTCACTTTTGTAAACATTTGTACACCCCCTCTCTCCTCCATAATGACAACCATATTCACGTTTGGCAGAAAGTAAAAGGAAAAAAACTAAATAATGCCTTTTTAATCGGTGTTACTTTATATGCTGTCTAACAGTTTTCATCTTCATGCTATGTCCTGTCACTGTGTTCTCATAATAATAAAAGGGGAAATGACAGCTGACTGTCTGTATACAAACGGCCTGATTTACCAAGGTTTAAATTCATCAGGGCCAGAGAGGTACACTCTGCTTCTAAAAGGTACTCTCTGCCATTTACACAATTATGGGTGATGAATTTAAACAAAAATATGATGAAACCACTAATCTCAAATCTTATCATAATGTTTAAATATAATTTGTTAATATTTTTACTACAGGGTGGCCAAATAATACACGTTTAGCTTAACAATGTATGTGTTAAACCCAACCACGTGTATATAAGAGGATCGGTAAAATACTTCCTACCTCTACATTTCTAGATTTCAATGTCTACTGCGACAGTGGTAGTTTATATACTCAAAACATCAGTTCCTTTTTACAGTATAATTAGCAGCACAACATTTTGATTTATTATAGTCATAAATGTTGACAGGCTATTTAAAAACATGATATAAAAATAATGTTTCCCCTATACAGTATATACTCTTAACAATTTTATGTTGGTGTGAAAGTCATTTTTAAAAGAGGGAGCTCTGTTTGGGCCAACCTTGTTTGCTCAGTGTTAACCCTCTGTCTGCATTTATCACATACCTAATAACATGCTATCCTAACCTATCACTGCATTGTGCTGTGGATGCAAAGTTTCCTCACGTGGCTGTGGTTTGGCTTTTTAGTTGCTGTGCTGTGGGCATTATAGACTGCTGCTATGTATATAAAAAGGAAAATGCATTCCTTTCCCTTACACTGAGGGACACTGACATTCTGTAATATTTAAGCTACATCTGATTGTTGGATATGGGCAAAAAAAAGCCAGCCCAGGATAACAGAAAACATTCTTCAAGTCCTTGTCAGTTTTGCTACATTTAACCAAAAAGATTTCCTCGTTTTTTGGGCTGTGACCATGTCCAAAAGATGAATAGGCTTCTCTTATCTAAATGTTTTAGGCAATTAAGCTTGCTCTCTTAAGGTGCCCATACATGGGTTGATCCTGTCGATCATTAAATAAACGCTCGCAGCGCGATGATGCATCGGATCGCCAAATTATCTTTCCCCGATCGTTTGTCAAATCAATTGGAGTCCCCATCCAATGTAATGGTAATTGAACAGGGATTCACCAACCTGTTGGTTCCCTGTTCGATCTGCATTTTTTCAAGCGGGATCGATCGAACAAGGGTTTTCATGTTCGATTCGTGAGTGATCATTCACCGCAAATGAGCACGGCGATCGATCATCTCGGATTTGAATGAAAGATGTTCCCGTGTATGGGTACCTTTAAATCATAATGTATCATATTTTCTGTGATGCCACAGTATGCTAGATCTGTAAGTGTATTTGGGCTTTTATTCCATCTGGTTTTAAGCTTCTATGTGTGCTTAAGCCAGCCATAGACGTGCCAATTCCCGACCATAGTTGCGGGCGATCGAACGCCTAGTGGTCGGTCGCCCACAACTACAAGGTTTGCCCACCTTGAGGTTTCAACCCAAAAAGCCGGCAGGACGGATCACACTGCCATCCATCCTGCTGGTTCTTTTTGTGGCCGATCCTGTTGTAGGAGAAGTCGCCTTCCCCTCCAAGTATTTTTTTTTTTTTTTTTTAGAAGGTACACATTGAAGCCCTACTCTAATGCTGCTTCAGGCAGCTTTTTAAGCGTGGTGGTGCCAAATTGTTTTGAATGTTGTTTCCTATTAAACTTTTATTTATCCCAATAAACATTGAAGTCCTTTGTCCATCAATGGATGGAAAAGGGTTATGACATCCCATAAGACACATTGAAATCCCTCATGGAATGGACCTTTTCAATCACCTGAGAGGCAAGACTACCTGTTATCTGAGTTTATGATCTTGCTCTTAAAGTTACCAGTAAAAGTGAACATAAAGCCAAATTTAAAGCTACCATTTGCTAAATAACTAAGGAATGCTGGCAGAATAAGAGGTTATCTTGGGCTGGTTTACGGTTTATTGTTTGCCAGTGTCCAATCTTTCTGTGGGTGGTAATATAACCTTAAAGGTTATAGAATTGTCTTTATGGACTTTAAGAAAAATATTTTAGAGTACAAAGATCCTATTATTTTATTTCAGAGTAAATTTCTATTTACATGTAATATTTTAAAAATATAATTCATAAAATCTTATCATTGCTGCCAGCTTGAAACATTTCTGCTAAACATTATCTGAGATGCTAGATTTATTCCTACAAATTGTGATTTATCTAGAGCGAGGATGTTGATACCCTACTGTGCTGTTATAACTATGCCTTTCTTTTGCCTGCAGGAATAATGTAGCTTGAAACCAAGCTCAGACATGTACACCATTAGGAATACGAGCACCTCTGTGGAGCGATAGACAGAATCTGGCTGACTTCTGTCTGGGGAAAATTACAGTCCTGAAGGATTTAGCTTGACCATTTATAAAGACATCGGCAGACATATCTTCCCATTAAAAGCAATGCAGCTGAACATAATTAAACCAGTATTGCATGAAGCAAGTATAAAAAGGCAGCAATTCTTTTTTATTTTTACATGTCTACGTTTCTGGCTATATCTGCACGTTCACACACCACAATACTATAATACGTGAACTTAAATGTTATGCATAAGCAGTCCATGCCTTCTTCTGAACAAAGTTTAATTTGTTAGCTGGTAAGCTTTTGTTTACAAAAAGTGAAAATGAGAATTATCGTAAACCTCTAGAAGCTGTGTAGGTACAGAGTATTATGTTAGAAAACACACTATACGTGCCAACAACACACTTTATTCGGTACACAACTTGAATACTTCATATGTATGGATTTATTATTATGACCCTCTACAAATCCTTAAATCTTGTGAAACTATTTAAATGCTGAAAAAAGTGTGCTTTGTATATCCAATTTAACTACCAATCGGGTAGTAATTATTTTAGCATTTTAACTTGAAATCCATTTTTTTCTTTTGTAATGTTGCCAGCGTTGGTAAACCTAGATGTGTACATCACGTGTAGTTTCTTTAAAGAGCACATGTATGTCTTTAGTTTATGTAATAACAGGACCTATTGGCATCACTTTTTTTATCGTTTTGTTAATGTACTTGTCAGTGGCAAACCTTTTACTTTAGACTCTACTCTTCATCTAATACCTAGCTGAGAGCCAAGCCTTAACTTGTACAGAAACCCCACCTTATACATATATATATTTATATATATATATAGCGTTCCAGTTCTTGCAAATAATTCCATTACACTGTCTGCGGCAAATGTTTTGTTTCTGCATAGTGAAATAAAATTGACTAAAAACTGTATTGACTATGTTGGGAAAACAAAGTAAATGTGCTTATCTAATTTGCACCAGCCATGGTTTCCATTCAAAATAAACCACAGATGTAATCACAGATGGAAATCAATTGCGTTTTGCAGCTAATCAAATTAAAAATGAAGGAATTTTTCTCTTGTGTTGATGTTTGGTGACTTTAATTGCTTCTGAGCCCTCACACTATTTGTTTTTATTTTTTGATATGCATTTTGCACATAATACTTTTACTTTTTATACAAATGTAATTCTTTCAATTTTAGAACTGGAAATATTGCATGTGAATATATCCTAATTTTCAGTCAGTCATTTTCAGCTTCAAGCTTTTTTCACATGAATTACTAGACTATCCTCACCTAAACTGCTTTACACAAATGTCTGAAAGAAAGCTGCGATTCTGGGCCCACACTTGGCTTCAGATTATCCATGGTTCTGTAATTCTACATAAAGAGTTTTTAATGGAGAATGATGCACTGAAATAAAAAAAGGCACAGTTGTGCTTTATTAAAGCCTGCATATCCTTTATTGATGTTACCTTTTCTTATAACTTACAATAGGGCTGTGCTCCGATTACATTGTAAACCTATAAAGAGTTTAAAGGTTTGTTCTATGTGTATGCTGAAACATTTACATTTTCAGGGCTTTGAGCTATGCCATCTCCTTTTTTCCTGGATGCACAGATTAAATGTTTGCAGGTTCACCTCCAGCAATTAGAATCAACCTGTTATGTAGTCCATAGTCTTTTCCCTAATCAGAAAGAAAATTATCCATTCCCCTCACTATAAAAGGTTTGGGTCACAGTGTGTGTTGTAGATATTTGGGAAATCTAACAATTCTGTATAGGAAGATATGTTATGGACTTCTTTCTGTAGTTGGTAACAGAAAGTCCATCCTTTTTAGTACAGTGGTTCCCAACCAAGCACGACCCTGGAAGTGATGTGGCAGAATGTCACTTCTGGTGTTCAGAACATGTCATTTCTACCTTCCAAATACCAACCTGAGATTCTGCGGCATCAGGTAAGTATGTCGCCCCTCCTATTTAGCTCACCTGGCTTTTGATGCTGATGTTTGAGGTGGAAAGTTATGAGGGGAGTAAAGCTGGCCATACATGGGTCGACTTTTGCTCAATCGAACACCGATCATATTACGACACAGTGTAATCAATTTGTTTACGATCGTACTATGGAGTGCATACATTATGATCCTTTGGGTTGAACGGATTACACATGCACTCAATTACAATCGTAAATCTATTGAAAAACCTAGAAGACCTGTTGCGATCCTTTTTATGATTGATTTCGATTACTTTTGGGCGATTGTACCAGGTGGGCAGGAATCGATTTCCATTTGATCGTCTTAAAAATTTTACTTTTTCAATACCAACTATTTAATAATTTAGTGGAAATATCGAATCGTGTATGGCCAGCTTAAGGCCTCATCTCTCCTAACTGAGGAGTAAGGGGTCTTGCTCCTAACTTCCCACCCAGCTCAGATGTTTTTAGGGAATACGGTGACCTGTGTGAAATGATCGTTCAACCCTCTTGGGGGTCATGACACACATGTTGAGAACATCTAAATCCAACAGTTCACACTAGCACTACTCATAGCTGATGCACCCTTTGCAGGGTTTGTGAGGTTTATTGGGGACTTATTTATTATTTTTTTTTATTTGTTTTATATTTTACTAGTGTTTAACACACACCTTACCTGCACATTCATGGTGGGCATTTGTGTGGGGGTTAGTTCAACTGTGTGCAAATAATCTTAAAACAAATCACCATACATTGATTATTATTTCATAAAGATTTTTTTAAGTATTTAATTTGCCATTTAAAAAAATACAATGGCAGTTAGGTCTTTAAGGAGAAGCTTTCCTTAGTTTAATTCAGTCTACTTCTAGAAATGATCTCTCAAAATGTAATAAACGCTAAATTACAATTTTGTATCAAGCTTATGTTTTGTTATGTTTTGAAGAAACCATCTTATCACTTAAAGAAAAAAGGCTTTTGTTAAAAACTAAAATTTATCAGATCTGCTGCTAATAAGCTAATAATGTAAGCCAGGCAAACAAAATACACTTGAGGTACAGCAGGAAGACATCCCTGAGTATTTTCGGACTATAAGACGCACCCAGTTTTTAGGGCAGGAAACCAGAAAAAAATGATTTAATACGTTTTCACATCAATTGGATTAGTGCAATGAATTCAATGAATGCAATATTCAATTCAGCCAGTAGGTGTCACTGGCAGCAGTACACTCTCAGCACATGTCATTTTCCACACTGATCTGGAGGAAGAGGGGGCAGGCATCTGCAGATTTTCTCCTCTCAGTCTTTGCCGATCAGCTGTCACTGTGTCCATGGAAGCTGCAGAGTGATTGCAGTTTCCATGGATGGAGAGAGGGATAGATGGCAGTTCATCTATCTCTCTCTTCATTGCCTATGGCAGCAGGGCTCTGAGCTCTATTGACATAGGCACTTATACGGTACACATGAGAGAGCCGGACACCAGCCTGCACCCCCATCTGACAGCTCCTCCAGCTCCCCGGTTAATCTCCATGTCAGGAGAGCTGACGGGAAGCCAAGGCGCGACCACCAGTGGCCGCGCATTTGGACCATAAGACACAGACACTTTTTGGCCCCAATTTTGGTCCAAAAAATACGGTATTCAGCATTGTATTTTTTTTTCTTTGTCATTGGTACGTGGTACCTATGGTACTGCCTGGCTTCAAATCCCTTTTGTTTGTCCAGAAATAAATACCCCCCCTATAAACTTAGATTTGCTGAAATTGTAAGTAATATTTGAAAAATGAAATAATGTAAATTGATTAATAAAGTAGCATAGCACATAAACTCATTCTCTTTAAACTCTTAAACTGCAGAGTCGCAAGCATCCTCAGTCATTAACCTGAGCAGAAAATCTGTGTGTTGGGGGTTTCATAAAATAGGTTTCCAGATCCAAACAATGAATACATCATCAATTGTGATGAAGTGTTAGATAAAAATAACTTTATTCCTAGTTTTACATTAGCTGAAGGTTTAAGTTGCCTTACATCAGCTGTGAAACCTTGCTGAGGTTATGTTTAAACCTGGTGGCCAACTACAAGAAACCTCTAACTTCTGTGATTGCCAACAAGAATTATGCCACCAAGTACTATTTCATCAATAATTATTTTGCTCATAACAATGCACATCAATCTCTTGACTTTATTTTGCACCGGGTTTGTGAGGATGTTTTTGTTGTCCTGTTTATCCCAGCTACAATAAACCATTTTATAATT
The DNA here is from genome assembly GCA_036250615.1 of Ptychadena robeensis. Lineage (NCBI taxonomy): Eukaryota > Metazoa > Chordata > Amphibia > Anura > Ptychadenidae > Ptychadena > Ptychadena robeensis. The sequence continues at coordinate 47,434,094 of CM070036.1, read as the reverse complement.
ACAGACTGGTCATGTCTTTGTAAAAGGGTAAACATACAAAATCAGCAGGGGATCAAAAACTTAATGATGTCTACAGATTTAGTAATGACACTAACAGGAACTTTTACAAGTTTCAAATACTTTTGTGCATTTGTATAAACCATGTATGAACCACATATCCCAGAGAGTTTAACAGAAGGAGGTAAGACAGAAGTGTAAGGGATAAGGATAACAGTGTCACTTTCCTCATATAAATAAAAAATTTAAACAAATCTACCCCAAAGGGAAGGGTTTTCTAATGAGGTGGCTAGCCTTGAAGGATCTTAGTGACACATCTATACAGGCAAGTTTCCTAAAAAGGTCAAGATAAATAAAGACAAATTGGTCAGTGTAAAAACAGGATAGTCATTGATCTCCAATAGGGGTGTTTAGAAAATACATAACAACCCCTATTACATGTAAAACATACAGTAGCAAAAAATAAGACATAAATGACACGGTAGTCACGGTATTCAAAATAGATACATATACACGTCACATGTGTGGATCCCCATGTTAGTACAGTTGCCCTTATACATTTGTCACTATTTGCCACCTCACTTGAAAACCCTCCCCTTTGGGGTAGGTTTATGTTTACATATCCCAGAGAATTGTTGCAATAACAAATGCCTTGATCTTACATTGCCAACAAAGTAAACATAACTAGAACACAAAAGCAAGAAAAAAAATGGCTTGGACAAACAGCTTTTACAGAAGTGTGTGTAATTCTTGTATTTTAAGCATGTGATGCTCCTGTAATTTGTGAGCATTTAACTCACCTGCTGAAATAAATAGGTGCTGATCATAAGGAAATTCCCAGTTGTAACAAGTAAATGGAAAAATCTATCCTCAATCTGTTTGTACTGCACCTAGTGTGGGGAAAGGAAAGAAGAGCAAGTAATTGAGTTAAGAATCAAAGAGCATAAAAAGAAAAACCATGGACAATCGCAAAGCTGGCAATTCACCCCTGGAGATGTTCCTATGTTCACTATTTGCCACATTGTAAAGATGTTTACAGCCCATGACACTGTAGCTATTCTCTCTGTGGATAAAAGAGAATTGCAATGAAGAAACCATAGTCAGGCTGATCTTCAGTGGCAGGATAAAACAGTGGTAGCTGAATGAAAATGAACACCATGACAGGAGGACCCCACAGATGACAAGCATTTAGAAACAAGATTGGAGTGTGCTAGAACTTACTATTGGAAGCCACAATCCTTGGAGAGTGTCCTCTGGACACAGATATAGGGCGTTTGGAGATGTTTTGAGATCACTTTGCTGCTCTAGGACTTGTAATCTTAAAGCACACTTAAGCTGAAAAATAAAACAACTACCCCTCACACAGCTTTACTCCACCAACTACCTTCCCTTTTAAACTACAATAAGGACTGATATCCTAACACAAAGCAGCTGTGGGCAATTGAGCGCATATGGAAGACCCTTAGTATCACTAAAGGGCCGCACATAACATTTTCAATCTATACTTACTTGTATAAGCATTTTTAATAAAAAAAATTATAGCAGACATAGCTAGAAGACCTGGTTCTTTACTTACCACCCTGGCAGTCCACTGAGATCTAAATTTCTGTACCAAGAGCGATGTATAGGTTTTTTATGAATTTAATGTTATAGTCCTGTAACTTACTGAAATATGTCCAAACAAGGGTCTAGGAGTCATCCTGTCAACAATGATTTGCTTATTAAACACAAAACCCAGCTCAAATAAGAATTAGTCCCCACAATCAGTTTGTTGAAGGACCAGTACCACTTCTCACTGACCTCCATAGAGTTGCTGTGTTCGACATTATATTTGATGAGAATTGTAGAATTGGTTTAACAAAGAGAAGTACCCATGAAGGTTATGGTGAGAAGGGATGAAAGGAATCAAAAAGCCCTCAACTCGAGCAGTGCATAGCACAATCAATTGGTTTAATAAATACCAATGTTGTCCAAGTCTACTTTGGCAGCCTGAGTAATTGTTTAAGACACCTGATCTAGAATATTCCATATCACCCCTCTCCTGGTTATGTAGGGCCAATTCATATGTTCATCTGGTGTCATTAGTAGACTTGCTGAATTTGAGACTTATTTGCAAAGCCCCTAAATAATGTATCTTTGCCAAAATTCCTGGAGATATAGAGAACGGTTAGGGGAACATAGCAAAAAAAAAGTGTTGCTCAAGCATGTGCAGTTTTTGTTTAGATTTAATTTAAATGGAAAATTTAACAAGTACTGTATTCATTAAAAACTACTAGTACTAAAGCAATACTTTCCGTTTATTAATATTTCTCGATACATATCCAGCCATTTGGGAGATGATCAGGGGCTTTATAAGACATTTTGTGAAAAATTACTTGAACATCCACAAGATGGCGCTGCTTCCTAAATTTATTTTAATGTCACCAGCCCACTCAGGAATACTGCCCAGGAGATAAACTGTCACGAACAGAAAGAAAAAGGAAGATCCTGGGCAAGGACAGGTTGGCTGACAGGTGAGTCCCTTTGCGCAGTTAAGTTGGGGCCGTGGGTTGGGCACCTTGGAAGTCTACTTCAAAATAGCATCCAGAAATGAGTCTGGATCTAAATCCAAAAGAGCACCTTTTGAAGAGATCAGAGCCTGCTAATCTGAGAGATCTGGAGAATCCAGTGATTGCTGAGTGATTGCAGCAGAGACAGAGATAAATGGCAGTTCGTCTCTCTCTTCATTATTTAGAGCCCTGCTGGCATAAGTGATAATACAGTTCAGATTCGAGATCCAGCTGTGGCTGGCAGTTGACAGTTCCCCAGCTAATCTCCTTGCGGGGAGAACTGGTGGGAAGCCAAGGCGCGACTCGGCCCTGGGGTCACGCATTCGGACCATCACCATCCAGTTGGGTGTGAAAAAGTGTGTCTTATAGTCTGAGGAATACGGTAATTATTTTCCTAGCCATTGACACCTTGTGTGGAATGTTCAAGATTTGTGTTTTTTTCCTCTTTTTTTTGAGCTCTTCAAATGCCAACAAAGCATTTGTAATGTTGCTTCATGTCAAAGTTCATGCCAAGGGGGCTCTGCGTTAATTCAGAAGCGCCACAACGCGGTGTGTTGCCAACAAGAATGGACGTGCTGACGATGCATCAAAATGCGGGGATTTTGATGCAGTGAAGACAAGGCCTAAAGCAAACAAAAAACCAATGGCAATTCAAAGCAGACCAAAGAATAAAATTTTTTAGTTATCCTTTTCCTCCCTAGCGCTATGACCCTATTGCGCTGTTGTACACAGTACAGCGTTTGTTTTCCCCGCTTTCACTCCTCCCCTCTACACATCACCAGTGTAATCGATGAAACAAGGCAAATGTCCTTATCATTAATGTAATAAATTCTCATTGCTGACATTTCCCCCTGTATCCAGATGTGACGCCGGTTTTCTTTCACTATAGACAGGGTTCTCTACCCAGTCTCTGGTAAAAAAAATTCTTCCACTGTCCGGATCTTTCTGCTCCTGATCCGGCCAGTTGAAGAAGATCTTCCAGCTGGGTCGAACACCTGTACTGTTCACCGGGGGAAAAAAGGCAACATGTTTTGCGGACAGTTACCCCATCACTGATCAAAACACATAGCTGATGATATCCTACTATGAATTCTCAGCATTGATTACCTACAAAAAGTGATTGTTTTCTCGCATAACATTTTCAAGTCAACAATTAAAAAAAATGCAAAATAAGAATCCCTAAAGTTATCAAAATAAAGGGTCCTTTAACCTCCCTAGCGCACTGCTTAGGTTCAGATTTCTGTACCAAAAGCACACCATAGACTTCAATGGTACATTTTTCTTTATGTTGTAGGCATGTTACTTCCCAAAATATGTCCGCACAAGGGTCTAATAGACATTCTGACTATAATAATGTTTGAAACACACAATTATGTAAAATAAAAATTAAAAAAAAATATTTTTTTTTAAATAAAATTCATAAAAAAACATAAAAATCAGGGCACAAAGCTATGCTGCTATGTACTAAATCTCGCCCAAATAAAGTCTCTGGTGCCCCAGATGTGCCCATTTGCAGTTAACCCTCCCTAACCTGGTGTGATGGATGTGATAAAATCACACCAGAGAAGAGAGGGTTACTGCAAATGGGCACATCTGGGGCACCAGTGACATTATTTGGGCGATGTTTAGTACATAGAAGCACATTGAAATCAGTATTCTTCAAAGAAAACTGCTTTCATGCACTTTACTTTTCAAATCTTGCGCCGCCTTCCCGATGTGACGTCATCACGTCACGCGGAGGGGGAGAAAAGACGGAGCTGGCTGGCAGCATGTCACATAGGGGACACCGGGACAGCGCAAGTAAGCGCTGCCGGGAGCCCCAATATGTACTGGACGGCACCATCTCGTCCAGTGCCATAGTAGCAGTAGCAGCCCTGGACGAGATGGTGCCGTCCCGACGGTTAAACAGACATACGCGGTACACTGGTCGTAAAGTGACCTTGAGTTGTCCCTGTGGTGCAGGTTATTTGTCACTTCTACAGCATTCTCTGTCTGAAAATAAAAAATCTGCACCATGGATCATAAATAATTTCCCCTTGGAACTTCTCTCTCACAATAAATAAAAGTTTAAATTTTGCTCGCCTTCAACCATTTATTTTATCTATTCTTAAAGTTTCACTCTATGTTCTACACAATTCATCCTATGGAATAAGTAAAGAGGTAACCTGGAATTCTAAACCATTCCTACGAGATGGGGGCCAGGGATTACCTTATTAAAGTGTAATATTCTCAATGGGTCTCTACTTTGAAATGTGCTCTCTGCGCCTTTTTCACCGTTGTGGGCACAGGGAAAAAGAAGCAGTGGGCACAAGCCCTTCTATCAATCTATCGCACCAGCACCTGTGCACGTGCTTCATAGTATGATTAGATACAAATCGATCAAAATACCTAGAAAACTTTTCGGAAACTTGTACAATCAACTTAAATTTACAAACATGACAGATTGCTCCTGAATCGGTTTGGTTGAATAATTGAGGAAAAAGGAATCAATTTTCTAACGATTGACTCAAAAATCTACAGGTACAGAAAAATCTAACTCTGTATGGCAGCCTAAACTGTTCAAGGAGTAAAGAACCAGAAGCTTAACATGTCTTCTTTAAGCAGGCCATACACGGGTCAGATTTTTAATCAATCGACTTAAAACGATAAATTTTTGAAGTCGATTGATTGAAAATTGAGTTTTGCCCACCTGGTAAAATCGACTTAATCCGATCAAAATTGAGTGAAAATTGGATGGTAAATTTTGATCGGTCGATTGAATCCTTCCAATCACTATGTATTCTATCAGGAAAGACCCGGCACTACATAGTTGGTGGTAGATCTAATGTAAATTGTATTGAATGATCTAAAGGTGTATGGGGGCCTTTACAAAACACAAAACTTGTAAGAAAAACTAGCAGAGAGAAACACTGAAGCAGAATATTTCTGCGATCTCTGAGGAGCTAAGGACTGATCACATCACAGTGCATAAATGATGCCAGGAAAGGTATGGCCACAGAAGGCTGGCACTTGCCTATCCAGGAGACCAAGGGTGCTGGATTTCAGTCTTTAGACACCGGCAGGACCGCAAGTAACAATAAAGCCCCCCACACACCTATGCCATCGAACCGCAATTGTTCGTGGAGTGGTGGCGCTTGCAATCTATGCACACCACTTTGTGCAATCGAATCCCAGTAGATATTTGGATGGGGACCCTGGTCTCCATCCAAAGTAATGGCGATCGAACAGGAATTTACCAACATGTTGGTTCCCTGTCTGATCATAATTTCTTCGAGCAGGATCGATCGAAAACGTGTTTCCACATTCGATTGCCAAATGTGCACGATGATCAATCGTCCGGGAATCGAATAAAAAAATCTAATCCGAGGGTAGGGCACCCATGAGCACCACCCCAACTGGAACCCTGGCAGTGGTATACAGTGGGAAAGTCAGCTGCTTCTCAAAGACAGTGTGTGACGTTTGTAACTCCCTGGCCGCCCACCCGCCAGACTGGACTGTAATGGGTCACTGATCTGGGAGCAGGAAATAAACCCAGCTACTCCATCAGAAGTGTCCTGGGGGCAGAAGCCTCCCTTGTATACTCCCTGTCCCCAAGGGGATCATGGTCTGAAGCCTTGAAGGAGACAGTACCGTTGCTACCTGCGTCTGGGGCATTATACTACAATTTTCTTTTAGTTGTAGTTTAGTGATTTTTCTGAAAAATTAACAAAACCAGATCCTATACCTAAAGAAAATGTGTCATCTAGAGTCAGACTTTTAGTCAACTAAAGCTAGCCATACCCGGTTTTGCACGTCAATCTATTGATTGTAACACCAGTGTGATAGATTGAAAACCGATCGATTCCTTTAGGCCATGTGTCTAGTGCGGATTCCCTGCACTGGATGTACGTCCGGCTCAGGGAACAAAGACACTTGCCGGAGGATTACCTGCAGCTTGCTGCCAGTTTTCCCGCAGCTTAGGGCGTGCTGCCGCCAGGAAACGATTTCCATTCCATCAACTTTGCACACATCAAGGGTTTGTGCCGTCCACGTGGTGCCGCAAGAGACTCATCCAATTGAAGATCAATGGACTTGTCTCAAAGACCCAGAAAAGCAGCGCTTTAATAGGGCGCCCTGGGAATCTGCCGCCAAATCTGGCGGTGTGCCTACGCACAGCACAGGAAAACAGCAGTGGACACATGGCCTAAAGCTGGGCATAGACGGGCAGATTCCTACCCGATCCGACAGCTGATCAGCCGTCGTGCGCGTTCCCGCAATCGATCGACGATTGGATCCGCAGAGAATCGGGTGCGCACCCTGGTCATATTGCACAGTGACCCGACATGCCGGTAAATTCAGAGCCGATCCCATTAATTCGGATGAGGACAGCACACAAAGGGTGCCCGGCCGATTCTCGGCACTAGCGGACGTGCGTGATAACATCATCATGCCAGGTCGGTCGGCTGGGCAGTCCACAGGAACATGACCCGTCTATGCCCAGTTTAAAAGCATGCAGCAGGGCATTATGCATTAAGCGAGTTTCTAAAACTGTCCACCAATCAGTAATAATTATGTGACGCTGCCACGCGTTTATAGTGTGAATATTTGTTTATTGTTACATATTTTTTTTAGGCAATAAGATTTTATTTCAAGTTTATCAGGTCATTATATTCTGTATATTAATGTTTTATGATACATATTATTTTCAGTACAGGTACACTTCAACAGATAACACCTGTTGTGAGGGGCTCACAACGTAAAATAGCAAATGTGCAATGTGTCTAAAGTATAACCGTGCTGTAATAACTCTAAAGGAGACGAAGCAGCTTTGCGGACACAAAGTGCTTAGACTTTATGTCATTAGAAACTTCACAATTCAAACCGAACCGGCACTGGCAGCTGAGCAAAGCCCGCCAGGTAAAATCGTGCACTGCACCATGAAGGCACGCAGAGCAGTGACAGACAACCTGTGCACGGCTCCCCTATCGTCTCGTAGGGTCACGTACAGTAAAGTCCGCGCGGAATAACTATTCCCGCGCGAGCTGGAGAACGCAACAGTCCGCGCGCACCGCTCCCGCCTCTACTCAGTCCCCGCTGTGCGTGTTTCTTCCTCCAGCGTGAACCCGCATGCAGAAGTCAGTGTTGGTGTACTATTGAACTGCGTGACGGTCTCACCAATAATATTAGCAACTACAGTAAAAACATAATTTCACGTAAGAAGCCACTAACGTGACCCACAGCAGTGTCCTTTACTTCAAGTTTTACCACACAGCTAATAATGCAATGGTGCCGCCCCTCAAATCTGGGCAGTCCCGTGCCTGCGCGGCGCGCCCACTTCCTACGGCGCATGCACACAGCCCCATTGCTCGTGCAGGAGGTTCAGAGACGTGCACGACTCACTAACACTTTTTGGTACAATTACAACATAATATCCTCTGTAATAAACCTCCTCACGGCCAGGCATACGGTAAGTACTCTAATGGATAGTATTAAATAAAATGGTTGTGATTTGAATTTTGTTGTATATGGGCTGGCTTTATAGCGCGCTCTCGCTGCCATTGCAAATTGAGGCTTTGGTCATGTTTGTTCTTCACATTGCTTGGTGTATAATACGTGAGGTGTTTACATGACGTATTTAATATTTACAGCGGCAAGGAAGTGTCCGTGAACGGCTTCGGATTAGGAAAGCAGCTGGTGATGTTGGGCATGCGCTAGGGGGTGTCATGGCGGACGTTCGTGTGTGATGTGTGTTCGTGCTCGCGGGAGCTTGCTTTGTCCTGGAAGCGCGTGAATTTTTTTTGCTTTGCGCGGTGTTGGAGGTTGAGCTAGGGAGCGAGGAGAGCTCACGTGACGTTCTCGGGCTCTGCTCAGTGTGTAGAATCCAGTCAGTGTGTGTTGTGTGAACGGACTCGGGCAGAGGTAGTACGGCGCTGCGCGCTACCACACAAGTGTGAAGAGGACCGGTCACAGCATGCTCGTACCTCAGCCTGACGTGCACTGAGAATTAGAACTCAATCATTACTGTATAATTCATTAATTGCCGAGGACCCCTGATGTTGCCTATGGCATTCTTCTCTCAACCAGCATTTTATCCTCCGTAAACCTAACTTCCTCAGGATCTCCTGATTTTTATGCTTTCCAAACTGGATCACACACTGAGGTAGTTCTATGTAAAATAACTTCTGAACAGAGAGATTTACAATTGTCAATGTATTTCCACACATCCTCCCTAACTGTCATTCTCTAGGATATCACCAAGTGATCCTGCCATGAAAGGAAGGTACATAACTTAAGCCGGTCATAGACGTCAAGATTTCTCTGCAGATCGACCACGTGTGATCGGTTGTGCACCCTTTGTGTTTCGGCCTTTACTGTGGATGGAGATGCTGGTCCCCATCCAAAGTAATGGGATTGACCTAAAAATTACAGACCTGTCCGTAATTTGTTAGATCAATTTCTGGGCCAATTTAAGGTGGACGCATTTGATTTTGGCGTTTTCACGGCAGTTGCATCTGCGAGGAAATTGGCTGCAAATCTAAAGCTATCCATACACGTGATTCCTGAGCGATCGATGGATTATCCGATCGACTCTGGTGAAGTCACAGGCGTCAATCGATCGACCATACAAGTCTGTGCCTACCACCTTAGGCCACTATTCCTGGACGATTCTGTTACCAGTCAATCGATTCACAAATGTCAGTCGATCGGAAATGATCCTGATGATCAATCCGTGGGCCTCCACCAACGTCCCTCGATGTGTGCCCGATCGACCAGAAAACACCGACAGGTTGGTTCCCTGGCCGATCCGATTTGGGGGCCATATCGATTGTCCGGGGTCGATCTGTCAAGGTGGGCTGCACTTGATTCCTCGCCGATCGATCGGCGTGCACACGCCTGGTGATCGATCGGCCAGGAATCGAGTGTGAAATCGACCTGTGTATGGCCACCTTTACCGTCTATGGCCCCCTTTAGTGATATGATGACAACTGGTGCGATTATCTTATCCACATAGTTACTTTTAAATAAAGAACAATTGCTGAAACTACCCCGTTACAGGGCCACCGTCAGGCCAGAACAGGGGCCCTCTCATGTAAGGGGTCCAGTGGTCGGCTGCCTGGTCTGTTGTGGTGTTGACATGGTAACTGAGCTCCCTGTCCTGCGTGCTGCCTCCTGGCAGTATCCTCGATGCTGCTGTCAGGACGTGTTGCCGACATCTTAGTTCCCACAGCTGCTGAACAGGTAAGCATCCTGTGGAGCCCTCAGACGGGGTAAGGGCTTGATTCCACTAGAGCAATCGGCCGCGGGTGGGCGTGCTTTTATTGGCACCGCCGCGTCTGTGCGTGATCATCCCCCGCCCCCGCGTGCGTTTCTTCACGTGATTTTGCATGCGATTCAACCTTTTTTTCTGATTGCACGGCACACGATTAAAAACGTGGTAGGGTAGCATTCAAAATCGCATCCACACGCGGTCGAATGGAATTAAATTGAAACTAAGCAATTATATTTAATGGGAGCCAGCGGATGCTGCGGCGCAATTAAAAAATGTGTCCATCCGCGGCCAATCGCTCTAGTGGAAATAAGCTCTAAGGAGCCCTGAACTTTCTGTTGATGGCCCTGCTCTGTAATGGCAATGTCACATCCAGTGTGTGTTTGTGAAGTGATCTATAAGCATTAGATGCAGGGTGAGTAATTTCCTTTGACTTCCTGTTGCACCTTTGGGACAGAAAGTTGCCCCAGTGGTACAAAAACAGAAATACTTAAACCCAGATTAGAACTATTAAGCCTGCCATAGACACCTCGATCCATGGCCGGCTTGTAGCAGACTCATGACACACCACGCTGTGAGGAGGCTGGGAATCCTGTGTGTTCCACTAATGCAGGGATTCCCGTCAGATTGTAGCCAATTAACTTTGAGGGGGAGGAGACTCCACATCCACAGTAACTGCCTACAACAGGATCAGCCACGTGTGTGTGTGTGTGATGGGGTCGGCTGCAGTTCCAGCATGTCAGACTACAACCCACTCCATGCATTAGAATTCTCAGTAGTTCAGTTCCATGCATAACACTGCCGTTCATACATACATTCCTTGTCGTTCAAAAATAGGCAGAGAAGCATGAACTGCAATGCACCACACACAAGGAACTAATAGACCCCTAATGCTTCTATTATGAGTACTTGTCCCTCCATATGTGAGATCACACAGTGTTGGCCCTCTTGTGATAGAAACGTAAAATGGGGGGAAATACTGAAAACTGAAATACATTTTTAAAAAAATTAAATATAAAGCCCCCTCCCTATAAGGATTAACATGTGAATGTAAATGTACATTGGGCTTGCATCGGGACAGGCCTAGCATGTCTTGTGCCCTTGGCGATCACCCCCTCTCATCCCCCAACCCCCAGTGTTGGACAGGGGTGGTTTGGTAGCAGTGTTTGACCAGGAGGGGGGTAGTAGGTGTGTCGGGGGACAGCTGAGGATGCTGGTTAAGCTGGACCACTTCACAAACTGAGCTCCCTGCTGGATGATGTTAGGAGCGGGTTATTTCTTTTATGATGCCCTTGAGCATGTTGCCCATGCCTAAAACCATCATACATGAATTACCAAAGTTATTTGGTAATGTATCAAGTAATCAAAACTACAGTGCTAAACAAAGCAAAGTTATTTTTATGAGTGCTTTACCGGAAATTTTGGCCAAAGGAATAAATAATATAAATACACTATAAAAGTCTAATCAGTCTTTTATATAAGATCCAGTGCCTGATCTGGATGATGAAGTGGGACTCCACTGTGAAAATAAAACTTTTACTCACTGATGGCAGAGGAAGAGGACTATGTTGTTTAGATTAAGAATATTTGTTATTAAAGCTGGGCATAGATGGGTAGTTTTCCCATCGACTGCCGAGCCGACCTAGCCATTACTTCGGCTGGGGACTGCGATCGGATCTGAATTTGCCGTCATGTCAGATCACTGTGCGATCCGACATGCTTCAGACCAATATGACGAGTTGGCACACCGGATTCCCTGCCGACCCGACCATCGATTGCAGGAATGTGCAAGGTGGCCAATCGGCTGTCGAATTGGGCAGGAATCGGCCGTCTATGCCCAGCTTAAGGGTTTACATCATACAGCCAAGGTTCTTAAACAATTATGAGTTAAGGTAGGCATACATGGTCCGATTCTCCCTCAATAGATGAGGCGGGCACCCTATGTGTGCTGGATATTACTTTGGATGGGGACGCCAGTGACATGTCGGATCGCTGTGTAATCTGACATGTGGGAGGATCCTGGTTGATCTGACCAGGTGGGCGATCGGCAGGAATGCGCACAGCCTTTGATCGGCCAAAAAATCTGTTGGGAACCTGCTCGTGTATGCCAACCATTACTGTATTTCAATTAAAATCTGTCTGCTGTAATTTTCTCCTTTGTTTTCACCTGATTATCCTAAAAATTACAAACTTCCATATCTATGAAAGGTGGGAAGAATATCTATAAAGGAATGGCTATTGCACTAGCCTCAGATTTCCTGCAGATTACGTCATCAGATCACAAACTGGATCTGATAAACCCCGATCCCACTTTACCTGTGAGTTGAGTTCTAAAGCTGGCCATACACCTTTAGATTTCTGTCAGATTTCCTTTAGATCTCCTTTTTGTTTTACCAAAACCATGTAATATAATGGACTTTCTAAACCATCAAGTCTACCTGTGTTCAACCGCAGTGGACCCTATACTACATAGTTGTTGGTAGATCTAAAGGATATTTGACAGAGAAATCTAAAGGTGTATGGCCAGCTTTAGGATGGAAAGGCACAGCTGTTCTGGCAAAACGCAACAGGGGTTTTCATTATTACTGAATTTAGTGAATTGAAGTACCTAAAATGGTTTGGAGCTTAGACAATGAAATCTAATGCACCCCTTATATCTTAGGACTGGTTGATATATTTGATAATACACTTGGCCTTTAATGGCGCATTATCAGTAAATTCCACTTTTGTTTACATAACACAGCTGTTAAAGGACCATTGAACACATCTGAGAGTAAAGCTAGCCATACATGGTTCAATTGACATCAAATCGATCATCAATTCGATCGATTTTCGATCATTTTGAAACGTTGTCGATTGTTAATTTGAATCGAAGTAGCACCCACATTGAGTTATTTGCATCAAGCAGACTTTCGATTGAATTTATATCGTTTTTAAACGTAGATGTAATCAAAAACGATTGTCACAGATGGTGATCAAAAAGGGACCATTAGATGTTCACGAGTGTCAAAACCATGGTCATATCTTTGCATTTTAATCCAGTACTTATAATCGTGGCAAAAGGACTCTGGGGGGGCACACATTACATTAGGAGATTGATTCACAGGATGATTTTTTGCTGCTGGTGGTTTCAGTGTTTGGCATGCTTGTGTTTCGTTCTCATTTGTTCAGTCTTGTGTGTATTTCGCCATTTACAATGCATTCTTGTGTGTCAGTAACAGCCCAAGCCTTACATGCATGCTTTGCATGTTTAATGAGGCTGTATTGCATTTCCCTCCTCCAGAAGTTATCACTATGCTCATTGATTGATCGAATCTAATTGACGGTAAAACACAGTACAAAAAATGAGACACATTGTGGGACATCAATCAAATTTTCCAACTGGTCCGTCAAATTTCGATCGGCAAATGAATTAAATCGAATTTCAACGATCGTACATGTGGACATGCTTCAATTTTCAATCGATCGACTAAAAAAATCGATCGAACTTCATTGATTGTACAGTCAATTGAACCATGTGTGGCTAGCTTTACACAATGAGTTAGGCCTAAGGGGATGTAGTTGTAAGTTCTTCTGGATGATAAATGTCTCATATTTGTTTCTGTTCATATTAGGTAGACGGGTGGTCTGCTCCCTGAAAAGGATTTTGTCAGTAAGTATATTGTTTGTGTGTTTTTATGCATCTTCTCAGTGACATTTGAGTTAAATTCTAGGTAATAAACTGTGGCCACAAAACACTTCATGATTTTCAATGGCTACAAGAAAATTATATCATAATATTTCACATTTGAGGCTAAAGTTTCGTCAACTCAAAATGTAATATGGTATAATCCTCTAAATATATACTAGTTGTGCACCTGTATGTTGCTCGGCCAACATTGATAGGGCAATCAAATGCAGACTCAACTCTTGGAAGCAAATCTGCCATGTTCATTTCAGTGATGCATCATCCATAGCTGCGGGTTGTGAAGGTACATACTCTGTCAATAATGTAACCCCATAGGAAAAAGTCACAAACAGTAATGTCTGGTGGCCAGGTATTGAGAAATACCCAGTCATTTTGCCCAGAGCGACCAATCTATAAGGCACAAAATGCCAGTGTGGTATTGTTAAAAAAATCTATTCATTTTCATTTTGTAACTATTTCACATGGAGGAGTGTTTTTGTGGACACCCTGCATGTATATATCTATACATAATCTTGTTTTTCAGAAAATTATTGTTGATGGCTAATTAAAAATAACTCATAATTGTACATATCCATCCATGCCTCCCTCTCTGTGTGTGTGTGTATATATATATATATATATATATATAAATTTAGTTTGCAAGTCATCCTTTTTAAAACAGACAACTCTCTACATGACTTCTGAGTTGTTTTGCAACCACTTGCAAAATCATCCAGAAAAACATAAAAGAACATTTTCATTTGTACTATGTGAAGAGATAAAAGCAACCTTTTTGTAAGACACAGCTGAGCTAGACTCATAAAGCATAACAAAAACTCTAACTGCTTTAACCTGTAGGTTCTATTATGTTTGGCATTGAAACTTCCGTTAATGAACTGTTATATTTCTCCACTTAGGTGATCCTTTTAACATTGAGTCCCCAGTCTTCATAAAGGACGACTTGACTTCTCTTTTGTTCATGGTAAGTTATGGTAATGTCTGTCTTGTCTATTATATTTTATATCAATTCTGTTTTGAAGTGCATGATTGTGAAACATGTTACAAGACTTGATTCTTCATGCATTATTGAAAACCTTTGTCGTAGTGTTATAGGCTTTCAGTGAAATATTATCAATATGTCAGTGTCAAATCAAAGTAGTTCACCATGAACTGCCATTGCTGAACTTATGCTAAAGAATGGTAATTGCCTGGATGTGAAGCTGGTCATTGAGTAGTTCGTGTTCCAAACCTTAAACAAGCAAGCTGGGTATAAACGGTAAGGTTTGCAGGCGATTTTGTGGCAGATCGACCACGCATGATGATGTCATCACGCACGGCCGGTCATTTTAGGAATCGGCCCTTTGTATGCCACTATACACTTTGGATGGGGACCATGAGATTGCCCCCAAATATATGGACATGGCCGATCAATTTATGGCCCAATTTATGGTGGGCATTTTAAATTTGCGGCCAATTTCTTGGCAAATCTATCGTGCAACCGTCTATTACCAGCTTGAATAATGTGTGCTGCAGTTACCTGAAACCCTTACATATATACTCAGTTTAGGACAGCTGCAATTCTTTGCTTTAATACTACCTTACTCAGCAATGCATACCTTCCCTGACTTACTATACTTTAGCTGTTGAGTGTCAACACAATACACAGTATTTTCAAGCAAAGACACTTTCCCTATGCATGACAATGATGTGTGGTCTCCCCTTCTAAAGAAGATATTGTACTCTTATATTAAGTTATACTGGATACTGTATGTACCCTCTTTGTTGGGAAACTCCATGAATGTCATGTGACATAAACTTTAATCCCAAAAAAAAAGGACTTTCTATATTGAAACCTTTTTTGGATGCCTTACGAATCCCCTTTGCTGCCCCATGTAAACCCAGACACACCTCTGGGGGGAGGCAGAACTCTACTACCAATCCCTCTACTCATTCTTGTTTTCTGTCCCTTAAGAAAAATACTATGTCCCCAGATATTAAACTTCAGGCCCCAGGCACATTCTTTCCTAAACACTTATCACTCTGCCTACCGTGCTTACCACCCAGCATGCTCCCTGGTCACAAT
>CM070036.1:47386811-47397586 GCA_036250615.1 Ptychadena robeensis | reverse complement strand
CCAAATATGGCTTGGGAGCCCCACTTTGCTGACCCCTGCCCTAGGTGATGAGTAGAGATTAGTGTTGAGCTAGAATATTCGAAATTTGAATATATTCGGCCAATGTGTGCTCGGATATTCGCAATGGCGGATATTCGTCATACTATGCTTCAAAAATTTTTATTTCGATTTTGGCTGCATTTATCAAATTTTTTCTTGGTGTTTTTATTGTTTTTTTCCCCATTCATCTACAAAACCTTTCCCCAGGTTTCCACCTATTAATGGCCACTTTTCTTCATTTAAAGTATTTGAAAATGTGAGCAGAAATGGCTCTGATCGTGAGTAGTAGAAGAAAGTGTTTGTAGAAGAAATGAGCAATAAAACACAAGGCTGGGAAACAATGTTCCTATTGCTATTATTATGGCTTTCAGTAAAATGAGTTTTATATAAAACAGAGATCCATGTGAATTACCTATATTAACTAAAAGGTAAGGAAACTTCATTGGTTAAAAGCATTGCTATTGTCAATGCATTCATCCCAGGGTGTGGTACAGGCTAGAGAATGCAAATTCAGGATTGTTTTAAAATATAGCATACCCAATTAGAAATGAGGAAAAAACCTCATATCAACAATAGACCCCCCCCCCCCGAGAAGTTAAAATAGTGTGAAGAGTAGACGACATTAAACAGAATGAACCTTTATTTCAGATGTCCATTATGGTTTGGTTTTGTGTGATTTTTAAGATATAGCACTATATTAGAGTTTTTAAAAAAATCACAATTAGAATATTTGCGATCCACACTACTCAAGACCCAAAATGTTGTTGGGCTAAGGAATACATTATCTGCTTCAGTAAAGTTCTTCAATTACTGGACATAGTATAATTCACCTTAACTTTAAAACAATAATTAATTGACAGCAAAGGAAATCCTTTGTTATACATTGAAAAAATATAAATGCAACATTTTAATTTTTGCTTCCTATTTGCATGAGCTGAACTCAAAGATCTGAAACATTTTCTACATACACAAAAGACCCATATTGCAAGGATCTGTACATGATTCCTGGAAGCTGAAAACATCCCAGTGCTTGCATGGCCAGCATACTCACAGGACATGTCACCCATTGAGCATGTTGGGGATGCTCTTTATCTGTGTTTACAACAGCATGTTCCAGTTCTGGACAATATTTAGTAACTTTGCACAGTGAAATAAATATGCATTTCACAGGCAACAGCTCTGGTAGATATTCCTGCCGTCAGCAGGCCAATTGCATGCTACCTCAAACGTTGTGACATCTGTGGCATTGTTCTGTGTGATCAAACTGCACATTTCACAGTGGCCTTTTATTGTGGGCAGTCTAAGGCACACATGTGCAATATTCATACTGATCTAATCAGCACCTTGATATGCCACACCTTCAGATCTTTGAGTTCAGCTCATGCTAAATGGAAGCAAAACCAAGTGTTGCATTTATAATGTTGAATACAATTTATATTTTAATACATAACAGCTGACTTCTTAGCTTGGTAAAGTACATTACAGTAAAATATTTATTTTTCTTAAATATAGGTTTGTCTTTTTGATAAAAAAAATAAATGTTATGTTGCTGCAAATGCTAGATAGTGTATCCTTAGTAGTTTGCAGATCACAAATCTTCCAAACTTTTATTTGTATGTTTGTTCTAAATCAATGTATTTGCTTTAATGGCCTCTAATTTCAAGAAATACCAGCTCCTTGTCAGACCTGGTTGGCCAAGGAAAGGGGAGTTGAGGAGCACCCCCCTTCTGAGCGCAACCAGGCCCAATGCTATATCTCAATGAAGGTCTTGTTAAGGTAGGGGGCCTTTTTTCCACAACCTTTCCCTGGTGTTGTGGGGTTTCAGGTAGGGGCTCATTAGAATTGGGCTCCCCTGTAAAAAGTGCACCCCTGGATATCGCCGACTACCCAATGAAATAAGTTTAACCCATTCCCATAAAGAGTTAAGAGTAAACCTAGCAATAAAACAGACACAGAGAAGTAATATTTTATTAAAAGTGATGCCCTTCCACATACTCCCTGTAAAATCCACTGTAATCCACCATCTTCCCATGCTGGGCCTTGTTGTTCCACGAAGGGGGGTTTGTTCCCTGCAGCTCCAGTGAATAGTATGGCCCCTGTTTCCAGGCATGTCAAGCCATATGCCATATTCTCTATGCTTAATCATTTTTTTTAAATTACAAAAAACAAACATAACAAATGCCCTTGTGCACATGCAGGGGGTTTCCATGTAAAAGGAGTTTCATGAGCTCTGTCTTCTCTTGGAAGACAGGTTCTCTTTACATCTGAGCTTACAACCAGAGCTGCAAAAACATCTTGAAAAAAGCCTATGTGAACAGTCCCATAGAAGCCAATGGCCCGTTTATGTTCCTCTAGTCCAGTGTTTTTCAACCTTTTTTGGGCAAAGGCACACTTGTTTCATGAAAAAAAATCGGAGGGCACCATCGATATGCATAATCGCAGCGCACTTCCGGTCCCCGCCGGAAGTACGTCATCAGCAGGTGCCCCGCTGGTACGCAGATGCATACCAGCAGAGCAAAAACACCGTCCCTGGTCTGTGGGGACGCGTGTTGCTAAGCAACCGCATCCTCACAGAGCCGGTCCGTGTATAACACGGATCGGCTGTATAAGTCTTAGACTTATACCGCCGATCTGTGTTATACACGGACCGGCTCTGTGAGGATGTGGTTGCTTAGCCCTTCTATCTAGCTGCCTCTTATAGTATAAGACTTATACTATAAGAGGCAGCTAGATAGGAGGGCCGAGGGTGGGGTCAAAAACCCACGGCACACCAGGCAACATCCCGCGGCACAGTGGTTGAAAAACACTGCTCTAGTCTACATATTAGTTTCATCAGTACTTACTCATATAAATAACACAGGTAACACCACTTGAAATGACCAGATGAACAAGAACAAATTACATATGCCCACTGTAAATGTCCAGGACTGGACTGTAATGTCCAGTGTAAACTCTGTAAACTTAACCTAACCAACATAAGCTTGAACAGAACCTGACACTTATTTACAAGGTTCCGTTACATATGACACGTTTTCTATGTGTAAAGCCTCCCATACACCTTTAGATCACTATAATTTCCTTTAGATCTACCAACAACTATGTAGTGCTGGGTCCTCCCTGATAGAATACATAGTGATTGGAAGGGTTAGAAAGGTCCTCATATTACATGGTTTTGGTAGAAGAAAAGTGTATTGAACCGAAATTGTATGGTAAGGTGTATGGGGGCCTTTAACAGTTCTGCATAAAGCACACCGCTATATTTCATTCTGATGTAATAGTATTATATAGAAAAACCTTCTCATATATTTTAACGATCACAACTTTCTCATCAGAAGTAGGAATATAAAATCCAAATATGCACGTTCATTATACAAATATTTAAACATCAAAGATCTAAAGGTCAATGGGTCACAGACTAATTACAAAGCACTTGTTAATAGTTTTTTTCTGTTTTTTAATAAATGTTTAGTCAACCTAGGACATTAAACACCTAAATGTGACACTTTGTTGGTGTAGATCAAGTGTTAATTAGAAGTAATTAGCTTTCCCTTCCCACTGTGGAGTCTCAGCTCATTGTTCAGATGAGGTGATCAGAGGAGATCTGGGATTCGGTAATGTGTTGGAGCTGCTGATTGTTTGATTGGGGAAAGAGACCAGAGGAGATCTAGGATCCTGTACTGTTATGGAGCTCCTCACTGTATGCTTGCGGAAGGTAATCAGAAGAGATCCAGGATCTTTTTTTTTTTTTGGACTGTATTTAATAGGATCATATTTTTATGGAGCTGCTGACTGTATGATTGGAGAAGGTAGTTTGAGTTGATTTGGGATCCTGTACTGTGATGA
The DNA here is from genome assembly GCA_036250615.1 of Ptychadena robeensis. NCBI lineage: Eukaryota > Metazoa > Chordata > Amphibia > Anura > Ptychadenidae > Ptychadena > Ptychadena robeensis. Next base: position 47,393,704 of record CM070036.1, on the reverse strand, counting down.
AAAAGGACCCTGTACTGTAATAAAAGATCTAATTGGGGAAGGTGATCATAGATGTGGAATCCTGTAGTGTTATGGAGCTGCTGATTGTATGATTGGGGAAGGTGATCAGAGGAGATCTGGGATCCTGTACTATGATGGAATATCTGGGATCAGAGGAGATGTGGGATCCCGATCCTGAAATGTGGGTTCTGTGATGTGACAGAGCTTATGATTATTGGGGAAGGTGATCAGAGGAGATCTGGTATGTGATGTAGCTGCTGCTGTTTTTGGATTGAGGAAGGTGATGAGAGGAGATCTGGTAAGTGATGGAGATGCTGCTAGTTATAAAACTGAAGAAGGTGATGAGAGGAGATCTGGTTTGTTATGGAGCTGCTGAATATAGGATTGGGTATAAGATCTGTTGGTTATATGATTAGGGAAGGTGATCCCAGGAAATCTGGTATGTGATGAAGCTGCTGGTTATATGATTGAGGAAGGTGATGAGAGGAGATCTGGTAAGTGATGGAGATGCTGCTGGTTATTATATGATTTGGGATGGTGAGAGGAGATCTGATAAGTGATGGAGATTCTGCTGGGTATATGATCGGGGAAGGTGATGGAGATGCTGCTGATGGTTATATGACTGGAGAAGGTGATGAGAGGAGATCTGGTATGTGATGAAGATGCTGCTGGTTATATGATTAGGGAAGGTGATGAGATCTGGTAAGTGATGGAGATGATGCTGCTGGTTATATGACTGGAGAAGGTGATGCGAGAGGATCTGTTAAGTGATGGAGATGCTGCTGCTGGTTATATGATTAGGGAAGGTGATGAGATCTGGTAAGTGATGGAGATACTGCTGCTGGTTATATGACTGGAGAAGGTGATGAGAGGAGATCTGGTAAGTGATGGAGATGCTGCTGCTGGTTATATGATTGGGGAAGGTGATGAGAGAAGATCTGGTAAGTGATAGAGATGCTGCTGGTTATATAATTTGGGAAGGTGATGAGAGGGGATCTGGTAAGTGATTGAGATGCTGCTGCTGGTTATATGATTAGGGAAGGGGATGAGATCTGGTAAGTGATGGAGATGCTGCTGCTGGTTATATGACTGGAGAAGGTGATGAGAGTAGATCTGGTAAGTGATGGAGCTGCTGCTGGTTGGTAGTGGTCCCCAGAGTGCGGTGAGTCAGTGGAGAGCCGGGGCTGTGCTGACATCGGAGCTCAGAGGACATCGGGAAGTGTCCGAGGTGCTGATCAGCCCCATCATCCCAGCTCGTCCTACATTCATCCGCCTCCATCCTCCCCAGACACGGGAACACAATGGTCTATTCTCCAGGTAAACTCTGCTGTCATCCTGGCCTTTTCTTACACTGCTGTGCTACTGCCCCGGTAGAGGAAAGACAATGAGAGAGGGACATAGAAGAAGGGGGAGCTAACCTTTGGTAGACTTCCAGTAGAAGGAGAAGCATGATACAAATAATAAGAGACCTATCAGTATCCAGAGAGGAGAGACTGCTGCTGCTGGCTGTGATCTGCTGCCTGCTCACCAATGTACAAGAGTAAGTTTATTCTTAGCTGCAGGGACAGTGCTGATAAAAGTTTTCATCTATCCTACTTCTAGAATAAGAATGTCATTTATTACTGATGCAGCAATCTGCCTTTTCATTTTATTGCTTGCAATCTATGCCTGATTGTGTATCTCTTAATATGTAAAGGGTTAACTATAATAAAGAAGAATTAAGTACACTTTTTGATTAGTAGATATAAAAAAGTACGGTCATATTATTATTTTTTATAAATTTTCATATAATTGTGACCTACTTTTGTATATTATTAATGCTGCACATAGAATAAGAAGAAGGTGCCATAAAGTCTATGAATCTGCTCAATTATTTAGGAAAGTCTATGGATGATGTTTACATGATTGTTTTGTGGTTTTTTTCACTTCCATTTTATCTCCCCACTTAAAGGGCTCCTTCCACCCTCTACAATGACTGCATAATCCTTTTTATCTCGAAGCCCAGATGTTTCTCACAATTAAGTATATCCATTGTGTTTACATATGAAAGCGTATCTTATGCTGCTTGGGGAATTACATTTGAAATATAATACTTGTGCATATGGGATGCATACATTACTGGCTGGAACTAGGTAGATATTTCCATGTTGTTGTTCTTGGTATAGATTCAAAGTAAGAACAGATGCTCCAACGCAAGTTATAGTATTTCTTATGCTGCAACTTCTACCTTCTCAGCTTAAAAGTTTTTGCTCATGTTCAGCACAATGCTAATTCTTTGGATTTTTGCCTATAGGGTATATCAGTTGTTTTATTTTATAGGTAAACATGTCAAAGGGATTATGTTTAAGCAATAGCTAAAACCTTATCCTATACCTATATATGTTTACAAAAGCTGCCATATGTGTTCATTTAATATACAGGCTCTGCTACAGGCTTCATTTACAGTTCTATCCAGTGGTTGTGCTTTACTGCTCTTCCTCAGAATGTTAGTAGATGAGCTGACTTAAGCCCACCACATACCTTTCAATCACTCCATACAATTTCCATTTGATCTACCAACAACTATGTTGTTCCGGGTCCTCCCTGATAGAATACATAGTGATTGGGAGGTATATATCACTGCTATGTAGTGCCGGGTCCTCCCTGATAGAATACATAGTGATTGGAAGGTATATATCACTGCTATGTAGTGCCGGGTCCTCCCTGATAGAATACATAGTGATTGGAAGGTATATATTACTGCTATGTAATGCCGGGTCCTCCCTGATAGAATACATAGAGATTGGAAGGTATATATTACTGCTATGTAGTTCCAGGTCCTCCCTGATAGAATACTTAGTGATTGGAAGGGTTAGAAAGCTCCTCATATTACATGGCTTTGGTAGAAGAAAAGTTAATTGTACAGAAATTGTATGGTAAGGTAGTAAGGTATATGGAGACCTTAAAGGTCCCCATGCAAGGGCTCATACCTGCTCAATCAATGACCCGCACGATTGATGACATCGCTGATTGCGGCCACCCTGTCTTCGAGCGGGATTATTAGACAACTCAAACATACAGGGAACAAGCATGTTGGTAAATTCCTGTTCGATTTCCATTGCTTTGGATGGGGATCGAAGGTGGTGTCTGCACTCGAGTGGGTATCGACCGCTGTATAGGGACCTTTACTCATTGAAAACAATTTACTCTCTATGTGCCTGCTATTTTATAGGGAGGATAAAAGGTTGTAAAGGAATTGTGCTGAAGAACTAAGAGTTCCCTCTAGTGCCCAGCCTACATTAAAACTTTAATAAACTGTGAAAGCCATGTTAACTATTTTCTACAGCTAATAATAAATAATATCATTCAAACCAATATACTTTAAGATAGTACAGCCAAAGCTAGTGCATTGAGTCACTTTCTTCCCATATGTTTAAATAAATCCATTCACTGTAAATGTAAACTGTTCTACCCCCAACAATGTGCTGACAATTATGTAATACAAGAACATGGTGAATAAAAAATAAATATATGATGGTTTAGGTTTCTCTTCATATTACAAAATTGTGGCACAACTAACACGGCTTACAAGCAGCTAGTTATGGTAACTATGACATTACTTATAAATAGCTGGTTGGGGCAACTATGACATCACCTATAAATAGCTGTTTGGGGCAACTATGACATCACCGATAAATAGCTTGTTGGGGCAACTATGACATCACTTAAGCTGGGCATAGACTTTCCGATTCCTGCAGGACCCGACCACCGATCTGATGCCGTGCGCGCTCCCGCATCCCTTATGGATCGGGTCGTGCAGGAATCGGGTGCAGCAACTAACTAGGATTGTGCTAAAATCAGCCGTCATGTCGGATTGCACATTGATCCGACAGGACGTTTAATTTTAACCCGATCCCATTAGTTCAGATGGGGACGGCTGCCCCCAGCCAAAGTAATGGGCGACACACAAAGAGTGCCAGCCAATTCTTGGCACTAGCGGGCAGCGTGATGACATCATCACGCCCGCCCCTAGTGCCGAAATCAGGTCAGGAAGCGACTGTAAATCTTACTGTCTATTCCCAGCTTTATAAATAGCAGGTCGGGGCAACCGTGACATCACTTATAAATAGCTGGTTTGGGAAACTATGACATCACTTATAAATAGCTGGTTGGGGCAAATGTGACATCGCCTTCAAATAGCTGGTTGGGGCAACTATGACTTCACCTATAAATAGCTGGTTGGGGCAACTATGACATCACCTATTAATAGCTGGTTGGGGCAACTATGACTTCGCCTATAAATAGCTGGTTGGGGCAACTATGACATCACCTATAAATAGCTGGTTGGGGCAAATGTGACATCGCCTACAAATAGCTGGTTGGGGCAACTATGACATCACCTATAAATATCTGGTTGGGGCAACTATGACTTCGCCTATAAATAGCTGGTTGGGGCAACTATGACTTCGCCTATAAATAGCTGGTTGGGGCAACTATGACTTCGCCTATAAATAGCTGGTTGAGGCAACTATGACATCACCTATAAATAGCTGGTTGGGGCAACTATTACATCACTTATAAATAGCTGGTTGGGGCAACTATGACTTCGCCTATAAATAGCTGGTTGGGGCAAATGTGACATCGCCTATAAATAGTTGGTTCGGGCAAGTAAAACATCATCTAGAAATTGCCGGTTGGAACTACTATGACAACATTAAAAAATTATTTTTTATAAAGGCCATCTCCTAGATGTATTTCTATCCACAGTAACATAGTTCTTTATAAACTTTTTATGAACATCTTAAACTGGAATGTAGACAAGACATAACCTGAGGTAACTCCAAACTTAAATGTGACCTGACAGGTATGTCAGAGATGCAGTCTAACTTTTGGTGCACAATGCAAAGACTGGAAAGCAAAAGAGGCCACGTTATTTCGGCATCACCTCTAACATATTCATCTACATTGTTTTCTAATAAAATAAATATTGGCATAAATCACCCTATATGTAACTGTCAAATCCAGTGTCATTTAAGGTTCATTGTATCCGCTTTCCATGAATCATTAAAAAGGTACTTTACAAAGCCAAACTCTCCCTTAAAACTGATCACATTTAAAGTTTGCAGAGGTCAACCAGGCATTGTTTATTCTGTTGATGACTAAGAAAAAGAAAAAGAGATTGTCTTGGTTAAGCCTGCCATACACACGCCGATGTGTGTAGCAGACTAGTCCCGATATCTTTCCGGGAGGCTAACGTGATGACGTCATCACGTTAGCCTCCTGTTGCATTATGGGGCCCCTTCAATCGGCCTGGCACCCTTTGTGTGCCGGCCATAAGCTGCAATGAAGACGCCACTTCATTGCAGCTTATGGCATCGGCTTTCATCGGCTCCCATCGGCCAGAGAAGATCGGACATGTCCGTTCTCTGGCCGGCCGAGAAGTGGGGCGACAGGGATCTGTGGCCCCATGTGGGCACATGCCGATTAGCGTCCGATTTTTAACCTGACCGACGGCGCGAGTGCGCACGCCCGTCGGTCAGATTAGTGATTACAAAGAAAGCTGTACTGGCCTGTAATGAAAAAAAAAACATGAAGTTCACTAGTTAAGCTATCTGCTTGTGCCAAATTATGAGCATGTGGCCTAATAATGGCTAAAAATAAAAAGTATACAATACAATTCCTTTTTGATAATCTGGGGAGCCTGTCACTTTGGGGAGCTTTATAGTGGTAAGTGACTTCTTTCAATTAATGTGTAAACACCTAGTCATATTATATAATGAAGTTTTACCTGTACCTGTTTAGCTTAGAGAAATTAGGTTTTCACATTGGAAGATGTTCTCTCCCCTCTTGTGGTTGCTACTGTTTGAATGTCCATTTGGTCACCAATACAAACATAGAAGTGGATCTAGCAAATGGAGACAAACTTAACAGTGGGTCCAACCCTTCCAGAATTTTGAAACAGGGGGGATAATCAGAGATAACCCAGATAGACGAGCCGGCCAACATCCCAAATAAACATGAAAAAGGAGAACAGGATTTTTCCCATCCAAATGATGGCAACGCGGGGACTTTAAGGGCCGACTCTAAACGTATCCTCTACTCTGGAGGGATACTAACATCATAGAAGTGTATAAAGCATAAAACACATATACGACGTCATATGCATGCAATCGCATCAATATATATAAAAATAAAAGGCTCCAAATATGTCATTTTCTGTGCACAATAATTTTCAAAATTTAATGTCCATCAGAACAATAATAAAAAATTTTGGACTGTCCTTGCTTCAAGAGGGGGTGGAGCGTAAAAGTGTGGCGAGATCAAAGGAGAGCCGATGCTATCGATGGGCCCCCTTCCAGAATTTTATAAACATATTTGCAGCATTGTTATATACACATCCCCGAACTCCCGTCTGGACTTTAAATGAAAAGCAGCACATAGTGATCTAGCTGAAGTATCCTTTAAGCCCCCCATACACGTTCCGATTTTTCGTAAAAATTTTGCCTGACCGACCAATGTGGTCGGGAGATTAATCGATCGGGAGATTAATCGGATACGGAATTATGAAAAATCGGTCGGGACGGCTTCGGACCTGTCTGTAAATATTTGGTCGATCTGTTTTTGTTTTTTTTTACAATTTTATTGGGTTTTTCAATTTTTTCAACAAAGAAAACAGAAACATAGTACAAGGCTAGATAACACTAGCAAGTTACAATCAAAGCGTAGCATGAAAAATTTAAGTAGGTGTAAGGTGTAATTTAAGTAGGATGCCTGCAAACGAGCAGACTGTATCATAAACCATATAACAGTTTAAAGAAACAAAATACAAAAAGCATAGGCAGTACCAACCAGTGTAGTCTGATAACATAAAAGAAAAAGGAGGGGGTCAGAAAGCTCCAGTAGTGGTCAGTTAA
>CM070036.1:47369544-47382445 GCA_036250615.1 Ptychadena robeensis | reverse complement strand
GATGAGACCAAAATGGAACTTTTTAGCCAAAATGCAAAACGCTATGTGTGGCGGAAAACTCAACACTGCACATCACTCTAAACACACCATCCCCACTAGTGATGGCCAAACTGCCCGCAAGGCGAACACATGGATGTTCGTCCACCTTCTCGCCGGCGAGCAGTGCGGGTGTTCTATATATGCACCGGAAGATCTCTATTCTTCCTCCGCCAGGATCAGAACCTGCAAGATCGTGCTGGAGGAAGAATCTTTTCACTAGAAGACCGGGCATGAAGCCGGTCTTCTAATGAAAAACCAGCTAGGGGACAGGAAGTGATGTCAGTGACATCACATCCGATTTTTCCGCCTAGAGACATGTTCGGCCATCACTTATCCCCACTGTCAAATTTGGTGGTGGCAGCATCATGCTCTAGGGGTGCTTCTTTTCAGCAGGGATGGGAAGATGGATGGAGCCAAATACAGGGCAATCTTGGAAGAAAACCTCTTGGAGTCTGCAAAAGACTTGAGACTGGGGCGGAGGTTCACCTTCCAGCAGGACAACGACCCTAAACATAAAGCCAGGGCAACAATGAAATGGTTTAAAACATATCCATGTGTTAGAATGGCTCAATCAAAGTCCAGATCTAAATCCAATCGAGAATCTGTGGCAAGATCTGAAAACTGCTGTTCACAAACACTGTCCATCTAATCTGACTGAGCTGGAGCTGTTTTGCAAAGAAGAATGGGCAAGGATTTCAGTCTCTATATGTGCAAAGCTGGTGGAGACATTCCCTAAAAGACTGGCAGCTGTCATTGCAGCAAAAGGTGCTTCTACAAAGTATTGACTCAGGGGGCTGAATAATTACGCACACCCCACTTTGCAGGTATTTATTTGTAACAAATGTTTGGAATCATGTATGATTTTCGTTCCACTTCTCACGTGTGCACCACGTATTGTATTGGTCTTTCACATGTAATTCCAATACAATTGGTTCATGTTTGTGGCTGTAATGTGACAAAATGTGTAAAAAAATTTTTGCAAGCCACTTTAAGTGTTACTTCTGGTATTTGGAATGCGGAAGAACCGTTGTGAAGTGTCACTTCTGTGTTCCAAATACCGGAAGTGACACTCTGTAGGCACAATCGGGTATGTTTAATGCCCTTTCCTTTACATTTGCCACCCCGCTTGTGCAAATGATGTGTGGGGTGGGAAGTTAGGAAGAAGCACAATGCCCCAAATTAGGAGGGAGGGGGGGAGATACTTTTGTACCAATGGTACCATCCATCAATATTAGATATTTAGATTGCACAAGTCAATCAAATCTAAAATAGATCCAACAAATGTTCATGTGTGCATGGCTAGATTTAATGTGGAGCCTGGTGGTCTGGGTTATCATATTTAAACATCCTGTAGAAATAAGATAAAAAACTTTGGTATTTAATTACTTTACGATTATATGCAGATCTGGTAATCCAGCGACCAGGGAGATATTGGTAAATGTCTTTCTATTATTCTGCACAGGCCACAAAGGCAGCCATTGATATATAGCTGCTTATTAAAAGGAATGGCCAATGTCCATGTGTTCTAATTGGTCAATGTTGGCAGTAAGACCGAAAGATTGAGACAGGTGATATACATTATCATATAGATTATCAGAACCATAACTAATTATAGATGACAGGTCAAGCTGCCCATACATGGACATATTATCCCTCGATAGATGAGGGACCGGCTGCAGCGTGATGAGGATCGTCCGGCACCCTTTGCGTTCTGGCCATTACTTTGGATGGGGACTGCTGTGCAGTGGACATCAACCGTGATTTACGGTCATGTCCAATAACTCTGTCTTCGAGCAGGATTGATTGATCCTGCTCGAAGACATGGATGGACTCATTAGATATGCACCAGATAGATAGCCGTAAGCATGCACGGTGCTTGAATTGGTCATCAATCTAGCGCATAACCATGCATTTATTGGCACCTTCAGGAGCAATGATATTTAAAACCTAATATCCATTAATAAATGTACATAATACAACAGAATTATAGGATCCTTCTTAATTTATTCAGTTGTGTGTTAATATACAGTACTGTGAGAAGGTTTCAGAAACAGAAGGGCAGGACTAGATCAGGCTTGGTTCCTCACACCCATAACATTTTTATACCCTACAGCAGTGGTGGCCAAGTGTGTTAATATGGAGGGCCACAAGTGCGGCCCTCCGCATCACTAAAGGGCCGCACATAAAATTTCCAATCTATACTGACTTGTATAAGCATTTTTAATGAAAAAAATTACAGCATGTATAGCTAGTAGACATTATTTTTCATTTTTTGAATAACAAAATGTATTTAATATTATACTTCATGCATTAAAAACACTGTAGTATGGTAATGCGCATTTTGTGTCATGTATATCATCAAAGGTTATGCGCCTCATAGATAAAACCAAAGCCATTGATAATATCGATGGGGCACATAACCTTTGATTCCACAGACAGGCGAGTTACTATGCCCTATGCATTAACAATCAGGTTTCAGGGGCCGCAAGTTGAGGACTGAGGGGGCCGCCAAAGAACGCCAAAAGGGCCGCAGGTTGGGTACCTAGGCCTTACAGTCATACACAGGAGTGGCAACAATGCTCTGATCGGAGTAGTGCATGATGACACCTTGAACTTCATTTACAGGGTTAACAGGTATTTTTTGGAGTTTGCAAACCTAAACTGTAGCACATGCTTTGTATATGGGAAACCATATTTTAATGAATTTATAATAATTGAATAATTAACAAGTGCATTAACTTAGCATATATTTTATCAGAGACCAGTACTGTATTCTGCATTTTCACAAATATAGTTTATATGTTATTTGAACGTGCGACTCACATGTGCAAGAATCCGAGTCATATTGCTATATTGAGATTGATAAACCTCAGCCATAACTGGAATATTATCTTTCTTATTGAATTAGGTCATGTAAAGTACAGTAAAGCCATCAAGCGCCAGCAATCTAATTCCAGATGTCTGAAATCAGATAACTGAACGTTGGAAAATGCAGAAAACAATTTCATTTATTTTCTGTTTTGCACCTGTTACATTGTCAGAATTTATGCCCTAGGAGAGAATCTTGGGAAAGATCCAGAAGAAGCAAAGCTGCAAAATGCCAGTAAGCAGATTGTAGAAACTGTTATTCTTCAAGCGGTTCAACAGATCTCTCAAGAAGAAATGAAGGAGGAGAACCGACACAACAGAAATGCCGGGGACACCCCAGCAGCAAGGAGAAGCGATGGAGGCCATGGGAAGAAGTGACGGAGACGGCCATGTCTGTGGAGCACTATGGCTGTCATAGAGCTTGCCTACTTAGACCTAGAAGCACTTGCAGAGCAATGTACCTTCCAGCAAACCAAAGCATTATCTGAATGTAGGACTGTCTGCCATAGATAAAAGCAGCTCTCGCTGTCTAGTACACAAGGAGAGCAAATCTCTGGCAACATGAAAACCCAATAAAAGAAATGGATAGCGGCCATAAAAACATTTCAGTTCCAAGTGATTATATGTTTTAGTATAATATGGAAAATTTTGCTCCTTTGCACATTTATGTTATAAATATTTAAGAGTATCATTTAAGCATCACATGTCTGTATAATCTGGCAAATTTTTGTATTGCTTTGTTTTAATCTTACCGAATGGGTTTATGTGCGTCAATACAAGTTCTTAATAGGAAGTTGTCTCTCAATAGGAGTCACTCTGGTACTATTAAGATTTGAGTAGGATGAATTCTCATTGGTTTTTTATTCCTTAAATAGGAAACACTTTGTTGAATTTGGTCAGTGTGTTTTCTAGAGTTGACAGATTTTAGTTTACTGCTGAGTTAATATTGATAAGGGCAACTGTATGTATCACATGGGAACAGCTTATTAAATTGTCAGTAAACACAAAATATATTTCCTCATTACAAGATTCCACATAACATTGTCTGTGTCTGATTCTTTAAATATAAAGCTCTTTCTGTAAACAGCAAATACTATGTGATTATACAAGTCGCTAGGTTCCCCTCATTTACAGGGGTAACACCCTGCAGGCTGATGGTCACATTATGGGCGTCCTCTAGTCTCCCAGACAGCTCTCAAAACATTATATGTAGAGTTTTAAGCGCACCAATGCTCACCTTGTGTACTTCATGTCCCTTGCTTGCAAACACTCTATTACTGGGATGATTTGTCAAATAAAAGATAAAAAAACCTTACCTGTTAAAAAGTTCATCCTGAATTTTGCTCTCTTCACTTTTCAGAAAAAAATTGGGGCCTTTAAGCTGGGCATCCACGGTTCAATTTTTCTGTTCAATCAGTTGAGCAGTGATCAAACATGTTGGTAAATTTCAGTAGATCATTTGATTATCTGGTATTTCGATCGATTTGTATGTGATGGTACTATGGAACATGCGCACAGAATTAAGGAAAGGAATCAATTGGTTGTGAATCGATCACAGTATGTTTTTCAAATGATCATTGTAGAACAATCAATTTTTAAGTCAGTCAAGCAGAAAGTCCAGCCATGTATGCCAAGTATAAGAGCTTCTTTTACCCACACACAGTAAAGCCGCCCATACATGTATAGATATGCCATTGTTTCCCCAAAGATCAATCTGCGTGCACATTCCTGATCATTGGGGAATTGACCCGAAAGGTCTAAATGGCACAAGGAACGTATCGAACAGAGATTCCCATATACAGTATAGAGCTGGAATTGATGTGTCAGTGGCGTTCATCGTGAATTCCGTTAATTTTGACAGCAACCGCAAGCAGTGCGAAAAAGGAATGGTAATCTTAACATGTATTGATAGCTTTTCTCTATTGAAAACAATGATCTGGCAGCCTGAAAGCAATGATCTGGTGGTCATATATGTACATTAAGCTAAGAAAGACATTTACAGAGGATTAAATATTACAACTGCCACAGACTTGAGCAAAGCAGGTAAGCATATTTTTTTCAAACTTTGGTGCACTTCTCCACCATAGTGATAGCTACGAGGTAAGTAAAATTGAAAAAAACATGACTTTAAATTTCCCATTCTGTGCACAACAAAGGAAGAGAATACAGCAGTGGCATCATAGGTCACCTGATCTGTGGTTAGGTCTAACTTAAGACTTGGCCTTTACAGATAAAAAGAATAGATAAAGATATGCATCACACAACCAGAATAAAAAGATTACGTTTTTATATTACACAGAATATTGTGACAGATTTTAAGTGTTAGGATTCTTAACATATGTGGCAAGAGAGAGACCGAGGCAGATGGGTTTACTGACACTTTAAATGCTCTTACTGAGTTTACACATTTAATTCTAAACATGTTTTATAATTTTTTTATTAATATATCACAAGACCTGTGCTAAAACTTCAGTAAATAAACTTAAAGCTGACCATACACCTTTAGATCTGTCTGTCAGATATCCTTTAGATCTACCAACAACTATGTAGTGCCGGGTCCTCTGCGATTGAACACAGGTAGACTTGATGGTTTAGAAAGTCCCTCATATTACATGGTTTTGGTAAAACAAAAGGAGATCTAAAGGAAATCTGACAGAGAAATCTAAAGGTGTAGGAGGACCCTAAGCTGTAGTTACAAACCTAATTCTGTAATAACATTTACAAACAGTAATGTCTTCACCCAGTACTGTTTATTTTAGTGTAACTGCAGTTCAAATAAATAGCAGCATATTCATATACTAATGAGTATATTGACTGCAGCCACTGAAAACACACTTTTCTTAATTTTACCCCAGCTTGTTCTATTGCTGCGTATGATATTCTTTTTCTGATGCAGCCGAGTTAAGTAATGTGTAATTACTTTGTATGTGCTCCCCATTTGCCAACCACCCTCATTATATCTGACCTTTCATTAACGGTGACCCATGAGCAAATCCTCTATTAATGTAATGTATGCCTCCTTAGCTAATTGATTGTCAGAACCCCTATGGCTGCACATGTTTCTGCTGAGAATAGTTTATTTGATGACTCTGCCTAATTGATGCTTAATGAATAATTCTACATAGCCTTCGAATTCTGCTATCTGAGATGTTTCTCTGCCACAGCTTGACAGTTTAAAAAAAAAACCTGTGTTTTTGGCTTTTTTTGGGTGTTTTTCACAGCGTTTTTTGGTGTTTTGCATATTTTAATGTGAACATTAAAAACCAATAGATGCACTTATAGCACTTGTCTGAAGTTAGACAAAAAAATATTTGCCTTTAAGCCCCCTTTAATACACAACTCTTCATTATATTTGTTTATTTATTACATTTATTAAAAAAATGCAGTGCAATTCCCCCCAAAAGACTAACCAGAACCTCTTTTGGCAAAGGGTCTGGTGTGCCTTAAATTGGGGAGGACACATGCCTCCCTCCAAGCATTACAAGGCCCCTTTTTACAGACCTGGTTGGCCAGGTAAGGTTTGGGCAACAAGTGTGCCCCCCCCCCTTCCCTGTCCAACCAGGCCCGATTTCATGCATCAAACAGGCATGTCAAAATGTTGGCTTGGAGTTCTGGTGGTGCGGTCTTCTGGACCTCTTACCTATTTCCAGAAAGGGTTAATAATAAACCAAGAAATACCACACATCATCATTTATTTACATTTCTGCAATTCTACTCTCTGCACAGTTGTCATCCACTGATTTAATCCATCTACTTCCCACGAAGGAACAATTTGCTTTGGTCAATTTGTTGTTTTCAATAAATTTGCCAAAATCTCATGTAAACTTATTTCATGTTGTCATTATGAGGTATTGTGTGTAGAATTCTGAGGGGAAAAAATATTTGAGTCAATTTTGAAATACGGCTGTAACATAACAAAAGGTGGAAAACATGATGCTCTGATAATACTTTCTGGATGCATTGGAAACATGCTGGTCAGTTCTCATGGTCCCAACTAAACTGTTTGTAAACAGATTGTCATCAATGAATAGTGAGCATAGCTGGAGCTGCTGGGATGAGGATCAACCTGATCTGCCAAAGAGGCATGGTATTGCTTGGGTGCAGGGGACCCACTCTGTCCATGGACCCTCCTTTCCAGGCTTTGCCAGGCAGGGAGTCTGGTATGCTCTGGATGGGAAGGGGTGGCTGCTCATGCCCTCTTCTCTTGGAAGACAGGTTCTTTGACATCTGACCTGACAGCAAAAAAGCCTGTATAAAACTAGTCTTGAGCATTTGACACCTTGGTTGTTTCCATCCTCTTGTTGGTATTCAAGACCAATGAAGTCCGAAAAATGGGAGATACAGATAGCTTGATTTTATTGTCACAGGACCTGGACTCTTACCTTCCACCATTGTCACCACATAGTAAACCAATGCAACAAGCCCCAAGCCCAAAAAAGGATTGGAAACCAAAATTTGTAGTTTTGTTGGTGGCCCGTTGGAGATTTATACTTATTTTCTTTTTGAATTAAGGGATATCTTTAAGGCAGGATGCAAGGTTAGCGTCCTCTGTCAACAGAGGTCAACATCAGACCTACTTCTCTCCCTATACAATTCTGTAGCCTTTCAAAAGTATTTTAACTGCAGGACTAAAGGAGGTCAACTTCAGGATAAATGGACCTATCAATACATTTTTAATAATCTCAGAAGCATCATAAACTGTAAGCAAGTTGGTGTGACCCAAAACTGTTCACAAACGCCTTAAATCCTTCTAAAGAAGCTCTGGATAGCAGTAAAAGCTTAACAGGTTGGAATTAGTCCCATCCTATCTATAACTACAAGATGTGATCCTGACACACTATGCCTTAGGGGCTGAAAGATTTAAATGCTAGACTTCCAGTGGATATGTTAAAAACGGGTTACTATTTATATTGTATTGTATATGATACTATATCATCCAGAGTAAAATCATTAAAATAGTAAAATAGTATGATAGTATGATACAAGATCATCCTGAGTAAAATAATTAAAATAGTAAAAAATCTAAATTTGTGTAAAAATTATCAACATATTTTCTAAAAATGAAAAAAATTGCAGTTAACTTGTGTTCTTATTCATTTTACAGAGAACATAACAGCAATATTAAGAGTCTCAGCTCAACAAAAGACACAAGCCTCAAAAGTGCCATGCACAAAGTATAAATCAAAACTAAAAAGATGAGTTGATTTACTAGTAATACAAGTGTAACCATGAACAGACAGAAAAGTACAAGTCTACTGACTGGACATGGTTATAAGTCCAGGTAATTGACTCCTGAAAGGGTCACTGCTGCACACTTAGTTCACCTTTAAACTATGTACCCATAAGAGTTTCTTGTAGCACTCAGCAATGAAATTCTCCTTTCCCATCACAACATGTAAGAAATACACTCACACATTGGAGGTCATGGGAATATGAAGTTCTGTGGTCGAGAGACAGATATGAGATTCTGTGAAACTTTACTCATATAAGGACAGAACCTTCGTTCTGTTTGTGATGGATTGGATAAGGATTGGAATCAGACACCAATCAAACCAAAGATCCTGAGCTTTCCACCTCTACAAAGAAGAATTTGGGTTAATGTTTGTATCCCTCTTGTTTATATTCCTTTTGGATAGACTTCACCATGTGAAGCAGAATAAGTAAGACCAATCTTTTCATTTGGGATACAGGCAGTTGCTGCAGCATTGCAGAAATAATAACCAGGGATGACAAGGAAATGTTTTTCTAAAACCAAGCTCATGGGAAAGCATCATTTGATCAGTTGAAATAGTTGATCTTCCCATATTCCCTCATTTCTGTGCATATTTATCACGTGCTTCTCCATGATTTTCAGGAGAACTTTTTCCTAGGAAATTGTAAATAATTGTAAATAACTTTGCCTATGTGCAAAATGTTTTGAGTCACCCTACCACCATCTACCGTCCCCCTGGCTGAGGGCTCCTTACAACTACCCCAAGCACCCCCCCCCCCCCCCCCCGTTTGAGGGCTCCAGAGGCTACATATCACTACACCACCAGGCCCCCTCCCCATTTGAGTTGGTGCTAAGGATGGGGAACACATTGAGGCTGCTTTTAGCAGGTGACGCGCAGGACGGGGAAGACAGTTGCCATGCCGACGCTGCAACAACAGCACTGCACATGGCACCAACGCGGTAGACCGCCGTGCCCCCCCCCCCTAGATGGTTGGGCCTGGGACAGAAGTGCCATCTTTCCTTACCTCATGATGGCCCTGCCTATGTGATTACATTACTGTCTTTGCTGCATCCTTATCTACTGTCCACCCATGAAGAGTAGAGTGGACTACTGTGCATGTGCCTGTTTGCAAATAGACCTTTCTTCCAAAAATAATGAAATGAACCAGGAGATTTGGTAATTATATCTAGCTAAAGGCACTTCCAAGACAAAGAATGACACTCACAGTTCTTAAGTACAGGTGAGGGCAAAATGATAACTTTACTGTGAATCCTTTACTGCTGCTCACAGAATTAACACCCCTGGGTATGAGCCTAAAATGTTACATTCTGGTGTTAGTTTTATGGTGTGCACATTGCTGCAAGGCCTGTTTAATTAAATTGCAAAATGGATAATTACAATTGAAATATCCCTTAAGATACTCTTTGAATATTAACGTGGTCAACTTGGACAATTTTACCTCTGCAGGCATTTTACTTTTTAATTTTCCCCAAGTAGATAACAGTATATTCATCATTTGTTAATTAGAATACAATGACTCTATTTTCTTGGTCTGTGCATGACTGCAGCTTTAATCAGGAAATTAGATAAATAAAATTTCTACAGATACCATGTATATGTGTTCCTGTTCATTTTAGCACGTGTGATTTCCAGAGCAGCAAAGCAGAAGAGAACAGTAGTCATGACGTTTTTACATGAAGTACATTCTAAAATTAAATAATGGATATTTTTTTTCCAGTACACTTTAAATAAGCAGATGAAATGCTTTTCAGAGATCTCCACTATGCTCAGATATAGTTCTACTGAAGTGCCAGATGAACTTTTCCTGATTAATAAAATACAATCAAGAAAACAATAAAAGCCTGCATAAAAAGACTATTCTAAAAGCTGAACATGATATGCCTGCAGCTTTTAGTCCTTCTAATGCCAAGCTTGCTCGTCCATTCCTCCCTCCTGATGACTGCCTATTGATCATTACCAACAACCTATCACTTATGGTAAGTAAAAAAAAAAACAGGCAAGTTTTAGTTCCTTTGTCAAGTTAAAGCGGACCTACCACCAGGAATCTATGTTTTCATGAATGGCACTAGAAGTGCCAATAACTAGGGATGAATGCAGTGTAAAAAACCCAAAACTACCTGTAATGAGCAACTTTAGAATATAATCCACATTTCCTCCCACTTCCTGTTCATTGCGTCTCCAGCACTAAGCCCGCAGCCGTCACAACAGCCACGTTTTTTTCAGTGAGCTGCTCTTAAAATTCCCATAGAAGATCACTGAACGCCCCCAGTGGCCCCCCCGACGATTTGCACCACCCTGTGTTTCAATGTGGTCATGATGTTGTGACGTGCTGCGGCTTCTGCTGAGCCATGAACCAGGAGTGTGGAGAAATGCGGATTCATATATCCTAATTGTCTCATTACAGGTAAGTTTTTGGGTTTTTTCACTCTTCCTCCCTATTATTGGCACCTTCTAGTGCCATTCATGAACAACATAGATTCCTGGTGGTAGGTCCGCTTTAAGGTAGGAATACACGTATAGATTTTTGCACAATTGACGATAGAATTGATCAGGATCGTATGTATACACTGTATTTGGAAAATTTACCAAAATGTCCAATCCGCTTATGAAAGTTTTTTTGTTCGATATGGTTCACATTTGGTTGATGTTGGTCGAACAAAACCTTTGTTCGGTTTTAGGTTTTTGTTCGAATGATTAATAGTCTATGTTTTTTAAACTATTGAATGAAAAAATCGACCTGTGTATTCCCCCTTTTACGGTAGGAACTATACATATAGATTTTTGCATTGATCAGGATGTTCGATATTTTGATCAAATATCGAATGTATACACTGTATTTTCGTTCGGCTGAATGAAATTTAGTTTGACTGTTCTCAAACAAAATATCGTTTGATTTTTGAACAAGGAATAGCTTCATTCAAATGTACTAGATCTAACAAAAATTATCGAATGAAATGATGGTACGTTCAATTTACATAAATTTTTTATAAGATTTTAGAAAATGTACCAACATGTCTGATCAGCTTTCGAAAGATCTTTTGTTCGATATCATTAACTTTTGTTCGATGTTGGGCGAACTAAACCTTTGTTCGGTTTTAGATTTTCGTTTGAACTATGAAATAAAATAGATCCGTGTATTCTCACCTTTAGTTATGTCACCTTTGTCCCCTCTGGGGAGATCCATCCTCTCTTTGTGACCATTGTCACTAATCTTTTTAGAATGTAAATACTGTATGATTCAGTTAAGAAAAACTTCCATAAGCTGCTGGCCCTTTATGTCAGGAAGTAAAGTATAGGCTATTCTAGTGGAACAAAAAAAACTTTCATTTGATTTTTATTGTTCCAATTCTATCTTAATAATAAATGTTTTGGATGTAGATACACTTTAAGTTATAAACATTCACCATATTGTAGATATTACCACATTACATTATCTATCACCTTTTATATACTACCTCAGTAGGACATGTTTATATCTGGATTATTTGTGTATTTGTGTAAGAGATGTCAATTTTTGGCAATTATTAATCCTCTTTTTGTACAGCCTGCATTCTGCATACAGCTATAAGTATAAATGGAGTAATCAACAGTGCAAGAATAATGAAGTAAAGCAGGCCATACACTCTGAGATAAAAATTAGGATCCATTAAAACCGACCAATGAAAGCATTTTATCGGCCTGAAATCTGCACATGTCCATATGGTACAACCGATATATTACGATCGTAATTGCCTTTTTTTACGATTGTAATTTATTGGACATGTTCAAAAATTTTAATTGGTCTGGCAACATCGGGAAACTTCATACTGTTTTCATAGTGTTTACCGACCAATTACTGCCGAGGCTTCCCCTTTAAAAAAAAAAATACATCACAATGGCCAATATAAACGGCGATGAATTTCGATGACATCCTCGTAAAAAAAAAAAAATACGATCCTAAATTGGATTTTCAATGTGGTAGCTTTTTTGCCGAATATTACGATCCAAACCGATACCGCCGTCGGGATAGTCTGTTTTAATGGATTAAGAAGAAGCTCAGAAAATTCCAACATGGTACTGATATACCATACCATCTGTGCAGGTCCATTAGTGAAACTTCCTTGCTGGCAAATAATTAGTTGTATTGATAAAGTTTCTTAACTTCTGAAAATGAAAGCAGCTGGGAACAATAGCACAGGGCCGGGCCGACACAGAGGCTGAAGAGGCTCCAGCCTCTGGGCGCTGCTCAGGGGGTTAAACTTCTGACGGCTCCATCTCGTCCTGCACTTTCTTCTCAGTATTGCAGTTGACGAGATGGAGTCGTCCAGCTAAGCTCAGATCAGCTCTAAGCTGGCCGATGTCACCCCTCTCCCAGCCCAATATGCATATGAATGTCCCGCGCCCCCCATTCATATGCCATTTGCATTTATATGCAAATTGGGCTCGGAGAGGGGCGCACTTGGGCAGCTCAGCCTCTGTTGTTGGTGGACCTTGTCCCGGTCCTGCAATAGCATAAGGTGTTCGGCCAATGTAAAAATCACAGTAGGATCAGCACATACTGTACAATATGTATAAATAACCAACTTTGTGCAGAGGCAAGAGCTGCAGATCTATGTTCAGGGGTGCACATAACTTTTTTAGTGAGTTCCTCAGATGAGTACCAGGAGATAATGTTTAGTACTCATCCCATATGTAGCGTGGTCTACTCACTGTCCTCTGTATCACCCTCCTGCATGGTAGATTCTGCTCCGATTAGCTGTCTCCATCCACAGGTGACCTGT
>CM070036.1:47334086-47369444 GCA_036250615.1 Ptychadena robeensis | reverse complement strand
GGCAGAGCATGGAGAGCAGGTCTCAGGGATACCCGTGAGTGACGCAAGTCGGCCGCAGGTGACCCTGCTGAGGTGACACCGCGGAAGGGAAGCCCTGCGAGTAGTGGGGTGACATTCATATAGCTTTCAGATTCACTCAAAAGAGTGCATAGCTTCATAGAATGGGTTTTTATGGCTGTGATTCATCTGCACCTGCATCCAAACCAAGTGAAATTTGGGGTTGGATACAGTAGATAGATGTTCTATGGAGTAATTAATAATTTTCTTTCTCTGGAAACCGGTAAGAGAGTCTTGGTTAGAACATTACTTATATGACTGTCTTGTTCATAGTCTAAAGTTTGGTAGAGGATTATGAAGTGGGGTTTGCCCATTAGCTCCAGGGAAAGGAACTTAGAAAATCAAAGCTATTTGGACAATTTAGTTCTACCAATTGTATGAGAACAGTTTGGCAATCCAAAGCCAGGTCAACAAAAACATGGGCAGGTGAGTTTTCTCATCATCAGTATCTGATCTCACAAATGTTCTTCTGGAAGAATGCTCAAAAATTCCCTTAAACACACTGCTGAACTTTGGAGAAAGCTTTCACAGAAGAATTTCAGCTGAAATGGCTGGGTGACTCTATAGTTAAGCTTATGGATAAGGAATAAACTAGCAATAAAATTAAGCTGTTCGTAAAAGGCATTCCAATACTTTTGGCAGTATAATGTATATTTTCTATTATGGTGATGAATGGTTATATGTAAATGCATTTGAAACATCAATCCACATTGAGCAGTGACGACCTTGCACTATACATATTGCATTGTTTTTGTGAAATAAATCATGACATGTACTTTTCATTATTGAGGAGTTTAAATGGGGAACTAAACATAGAGTTAATGAAAACTATAATTGCTGAAATTATTCAAAAGAATACTGTAAAAAAATAAGTTGGTTTAGTCACACACAGATAGTACTTGGTAGAAGATACAGATGGAAATACAGATGGACTGATACCGATAGAAATGTGCACTGTAATTACCTGAACACTTGACATGCATACTCATTCTGGGTCATGGATTCATAAAGCAATAAATACAGAGGATAAGAACGTACAATATAAAGATGAGTTTTTTATTTTTTTAGACCAGCTCTTCAGTTGTAGCTAACATACTCTCTCAGTTGAGGCCCATGTGACAAGCCTAATAGAATAATTGAACTGCCTAACACAATAAAACATTAAAATGTACAAACTGAATAACACTGCATTATACAGTGAATTGCTTCAAAAGGTTGAAAACTATACACAGGACAGCATAAGTCATGCCTTACATATCACATTTTCAAAAAGTTTCAAGAAGTTGCATTCCCAAAACGAAACTAGCAGTTTTTTGCAGTAAAATTTTTTTTTTACTTTCAGGACTATGTCCCATATATAAGTACGCCATTTTAGACAACAAACAAGTACACTAAGAAAGAAAGGGTTCAAACCAGAAGTCGTTTGGTAGTTGGCAACACAGTGGCTCAGGTGGTTAGCACGCTGGTCATGCAGTGCTAGTGTTCTTAATGCGAATCTGAGCCTGGGCACTGTATGCAAGGAGTTTGCATGTTCTCCCTGTGTCTGAGTAGGTTTCCTCCCGGTGCTCCGGTTTCCTTCCACACTCCAAAGAAATGATATGTTAATTGGCTTCCCAAAAAAGATTCTCCTATGTTAGTTACACATGACTTGACTGTGAGAGATGATTGTGTTAGTTACATATACGTAATGGTATATGTATAATGGTATAGGTATAAATGTATAATATGGTAATCTGAAGAATTTAATCCTGACCACTTTCTGAATTACCTTATGTGCTTGGGTATAGGCTGACCCAAATATAAGCAGAGGTGCCAATTTTAGAAAAACATCTGGAAAACTCAATGACTCAAGTATAAGCCTGAAGGGGAAGCAGAAGCTAAGGCTCAGAAACACACAGCAAATGTACTTTTGTTTTGAGATGATATTATTTAATTCAGCAGATTTGTAAGTCAATTACAAAGCCCCTGAACATGCTATCATTACCCAATGATGTAGAGAATGGTTGTGGAAACATTGTACAGAAAAAAGTATTGCTCTAGCATATCAAGTTTTTGCACAAAATAGGTTTGAATAGGGTCAACTTAGACCTAACTTTTAACCTAATTTATGCAAAAACTACATGGGCTAGAGCAATACTTTTTTTCAAATGTTCCCAGAACCATTCTCTACACCTACAGAAAATGTGTTGATCATATCTTGTTTAGGGGCTTTGCAATTAACTCATAAAGTCCACCTACAAATTGCGTCGATTTTCATTTCATGGCCCGAATATAAGTCGAATAAAATTTTTGGAGCACATTTCAAGTGCTGAAAAATTCAGCTTATATTCAAATAGATATGGTATCTTAATGGAAACCTTAAATATCTCTATAGCTTGTTGTAGTTATCTGCTGGACTTGTTTGATAACAGTAAAGATGTTTGTTAGCAAAGTCCTATAGTACATCTGTAAGCCCTTGAGGCACTGCATCTAAGTATCCCCTTTCAGGCTAGTGGTATCAGAAATATAATATGGGCCTTTCTTTTTGTCACACACAGTCCTCTGTGTGACAATCTAATGTCCCTTCCATAGTCATGTATATGTAACTTACACTGATATTGCGGAAAGCCAATTAACCCATCTGTATGTCTTTGGAGTATGGGAGGAAAGTGGGGTACCTGGAGGAAACCCACACAGACACTGGGAGAACATACAAACTCCTTGCAGAGAGTGCCGAGATTCAAACCCAGGACCCCAGCAGTACATGGCCAGAGTGCTAACCCCCAAGCTACCATGTTGCCATATGTTTATGTTGGTCTTTATTAGATGAAGTACTCACACTACTACCTCACACCTTTTTGTCCCTTTGCTCTGTCAAAAAACTATGGTCTGAGGCCTTCCTAACTGCTCCTTTTGATAAAACATCTTTAAAAGACTAGCTTAAGACAGCATTTCCTTTGAACTGCAAAATAATTCACTGTTCCTGCCTCTGACCAAAGGCATCCTTCATCTTATTCAATATCCCGGGGCCAGCAGATTAGTCAGGTTTCAGAGGGATCCTACTACTCCATAATACCATATATCCTTTTATTAGAAAATTGTAGCAAGTGGGTGGTATACATAAATATTGGGTCATTTCATTATTAAGGATAAAAAATATATTCTGATAAACCCTATCGCCCTTATTACTCCATTACATTCATTATTATTGGAGACATCCAAGAAAAGTGTCAAGAATGCATTGTCCTAAGAACTTTTCGTTTAAGAGCTTTCTAGAAAGCATACAAATGTAATGTATCCACTGCCTTATTTATATTTTGGGAATAGGAAAACAGAATTGTAATTTCTTAATTTGTGGAATTTGTGGAAATATAGCAAACTTTTACAATTTTGGAAAAACCTATAAAGCGTTGGGCAACATTAAATGGGATTTCAATGTTTTTTATGACTGTAATGGCTGCTGACCTGACACCCCCAAAACTGATCCAACATTTGCCTAATTTTATATTTTATGTTAAATAATCAATGTACACCAACCACATAAATGGTCATCTACATGTAAAAAAAGAATAAACACAATATACAAACAATAAAATTTAATGAAACAGAATTTTGTGCCAACAATTTTATCATTTTCACCATAGACACTTTTTCAGCTGTACATTGTTACTCAGTGATAATGTTTCATATGGTTTATCATTTCTTTACTATTTATTTATAACAATAGTCATATAGTTTATATTATCTCATACATACAGCAGTTTAGAGGTCTCAGGATGAAGGGTGATTAAATACAAAGATCAATGCCACCATCTGGTGGTTACATCTAGACAAAGCAGCTGCTAGAATCCTGATGGTCCAGAACTAATTTGTCTTGTTATTTTAGCAAGGAAATATACATTTTATAGAAGAGAGATGTAGGAAATAATGGGCCATTCGAGATTACTAGCACATTAGAAGTTTCACTTGATTTTCTCATTCTAAACAACTTTGATTCTGATCTGAAAATAATACAGACCAGATGCCTCATCGCTTTCACTCGTTGATGTGTATACCAGTGAACCAGTAAGTAGTAACCCCAGTGTTGATGTTCTTCAGTTATGCCAATTTTACCCAACCAGCAAGAATGAATGAAGACTCTGCACACCCAAGGTTGAAAATCAAAGTACTAGATAAGTGCGAGGGAATGTGCCTTGATATGTGTTATGTACACATGGGAGGAGGGTGATAATGCAAAGTAAAATATCGTATTTTACAGACTAAAAGATGCACCAGACCATAAGACGCATACAGTTTTTAGGGCAGGAAAACCAGAAAAAAAAGATTTAATAAATTTTCCCATCAATTGGGTTAATGCAATGAATTCAATTAATGCAATATTCAATTCAGCCAGTAGGGGTCACTAGCAGCAGTACATTTGCAGCCCAGCTTCCTACTGATCATCAGGAGGAGGAGGAGGGGCAGAAATCTGCAGTCTTCTCCCTCTCCTCTGCTCTGATGAGCTGTTACTGTGTCTGTGGGAACTGCAGAGTGATTGCAGTTCCCACGGACACTGAGAGAGGGAAAGATGGCAGTTCCTCTCTCTCTCTCTCCATTGCCTATGCCAGCACAGCTCTGCTGACATAGGCAATAATACAGTACAGATGGAAGAGCCGGACACCAGCCGGCATCTCTCAACTGACAGCTCCTCCAGCTCCCCGGCTAATCTCCGTACCGGGAGAGCTGGCGGGAAGCCAAGGTGCGACCACCGGTGGCCGAGTGACCGCGGGGGTTGCACATTCGGGCCATAAGACGCAGGCACTTTTTGCCCCCAATTTTGGTCCAAAAAATACGGTAATATGTACATTGTGGGGGTTCAGCTGCAAACGGTGCTCCAAATGAGGCGACTTCACACAGACATTCCTTTCCTTTAGGGCTCCTGCCCATGTTTATTTGCAAATACTCAAAACAAAAACTTGCCCTCGCAGGGGGTAATGGCAATCCAACCACAGTCTTTAAGAAAAGCAATAGAAATGACCACAGTGTAGGTCCACAGCCTCCTGGCTTCCGCACAAGACATAAACCTGTCCTTTTCAGAGCAGGGACTGTTTTACACACAGCAGCCCCTGACACACAGCACCAGGTGCTCTAATTGGATCCTGAACCTCTGGAAATACTAGACCCTGGATTGGGAATCTGTCACACACTGCTCTTGCAGATTCCCAGTAAAACCAGCCCCAGAACAGAATTTCTAAATACCAGCAGAGGAACATGAAAGTTCCCTGCAAATAAAGACATTGCTGGTCTCACCTCAGAATGGGAATCTGAGATACCGGGTCCCACATATCTCCCATCCAGCACTCTGCCCAGTGACACAGGTGATATCGGGGTCACTGTGTTACAACATGTTCTGTGTAAACCTTTTGATCTCAAAAAGACCATAACTGCCTTGTTGAGAAATACATCAGTATCAATCCTACATCTGGGTGACCTACTTGCATTGATTAATTATATATTTAAAGGAATTTTAGAAATCCCACGACATGTCATTGGGACTAAATTCTTTATGTTTATGTCAAGTAAACATGCAAAAGTAAAATATTTAAATACACACTTATTCCCCATTTTATTATTTTTACAAGTTGTACTTTTTTACGTGACAACTCAACTGTACATTTGTAAGTATGGGGTGCGGTTATGTCACCTAATTGTGAGAAGTGAGTGGCACACAGTGCGATTCCTGTGAGATCGTTGGACAGCTGATGGCAGTGTGGTGACATCACCACACTGTGATGAGTCGCTGCCGAAATGCCTGGGAATCTACCTGTGTATGGGTAGCTTTAGAGTAAAACTTCCATATAAAATAAGCACAAATACCCACCTTGACGTGTTTACATAAATTAACTAACATTAAATATTTTAGATAGATAGCAGAAGACTTTAATGATTGTTCCAGGAGAGAGAGAGAGACTCATATTGAGACAATATATTGGTTTTGCAATGTTTTTCTAGCATCTCTGACCACGTCTAGATTTTAATGTCCACCATAATATCAACAGTAACCAGCTTACCTAATGAAGATGGTAAATGTGGAACACCAAATAACCCTACCACATTGGATCTGACAAAACCAGCGAGGCTTCTTTAGTGTAATTTCCATCTAGTTAACATCTATTATTAAAGACCCTTAAAATGACATTTCCATCAAACATGAATATTTTACATTTAAAGTCTGTCATGAAGCTCAGCTTTCCAACATACAGTAGATTCTCACATCTTCATCCAGGCATGTGTTTTGTACAGCTGCTTCCTTGTTGTTAGTTATTATGGTTTTAGCTGTTTTTTAACATTTAAAATGTATTTATGAAAAGCAAAAAAAAATAAATCTTTTTGGCTAGTTATATCTTTCAAGTCCAGAAACTACCAGTCCATCTTTCCAGTACTGCTGTCACTGTCATTTCTTGTGAGCCAAAAAGAGAGCAATTGAAAATGTCTCCAGAGATAAAGAGGAGAACTATGGGTGGATAGAAAGAAAAAGCAAACCCTACCTTATATGGATTGCCTATTTTAGTTTATTATTATGGTTATCAGACTATACGACTGTTGTATCTCCTAAATAAGCTCAATTATAAACCTTTCATATGGCAAAGGTGAATGTCTGTTATCTGTAGCAAACTAAAGAACCTGCCAGAAGGGTCAAGGAAAGGCCAACCACTAAAGTATAGTTGACCATCCTAGTTTATGTACACTGGGGTAATTGTTATCTGTCTCCCATAATCCTTTTGGTAATGATGGAATGCAGCCAGCTAAAATATAGGTGAAGAAATTATCTGTTTCAAAGGAGAAGCCTTTGGTCACAGTTTGTTCTAAAAAATAAACTGCACACACTGGGATTGGGCACACACTGGGCCCATGCTCTACGAGCCAGCAGCAATTCTGCCTTGCTGCACACTAGTTTATCCCTTCTGGCAGCGCGTCTTCGGTGTCATCTGTAACACTTAATAGGGTGGGGGGGGCGGCGGTGCAATAGGGGGTATGCAATTATCATTGGACTACACTGGTGTAATTGGTACCCATTTAACTGCAATTTAGCATTTTGAGGAAGGACAATCAACTAAAAAAGACTGTTAAACTACATAACTATTTCCACCTGATCCTATATGTCATAAATGTGCAAGCGATCATGGAGATCTTCTACACCTGCTGTGGAGGTGCCCAAAATTGCAAAAATACTGGGGAGATGTTTTGCACTTCATCTTCAATGTTATGCATCTCACTGTACCCCCAGAACCACTGATATGTGTATTGGGTGTTATTTCCTTAGTGACAGAGGATGCACATGCCGCTAGGGCTATTACTAAAGTCCTGTTCCAGGCTCGTAGACGTATTTTGGTACATTGGACTCGTCCTATGAGCCCCAAGCTTCAGGAGTGGCTTGATAGTGTGGTATCCCTAATAAGACTAGAAAAGATTCTCTACACTCGCAGGGGTGCCCGTGCAAAATACCTCAAGGTTTGGGACTGCTGGGAAATGGCACTGAGTATTCAACTGCATTTTTGACCAGGTTACCCACCCCTCCCTTTAAGACGGAATGAATAGAGGACTACATTGTATAATGGTATATAACTGACTTTATTGTTTGAATTGCTTGCTTTATTATGTCCTGACATTGTGCACTTTTGTAATGCACGACTTTATTTCATTCTATTTGTTGGCTGTATAAGGATGCAATTTTTTTTTAAAAAGTTGATAAAAAAACTGCATTACTATTTCCAATAATTCTTTTATTTAGCTTTATGATGGTAGGCATTTGGTTATAGTACAAAAAAACCTACCTAACAGGGTGATTGGGCTACACTGGTGTAATTTATAAGCATAATCCTTAGTGCTTTGAGGCAACTGATTATAGTAGATAAGAGAAGAGCCTGCCTGTCACAAAGAGGCTTAAATGTTGTAAATTAAGGGGTCATTGAACTGGTATCTGGTTTGTGTCTCCAAAATCCTATGGGTTAGGATGAAATAATGTGAAAGTACAATTTACTCTAAAAACAGACTGTTAGCTGCTCATACGTCGGGGCACTTTATCTATATCCCCCACTGGATGGAAGGACAGCTTCAGCGCACTTGGCTATTTACTTATTAACATTAAATTTGATGCTTTTTTAATCGATACACAACTGTTTGTTTACTTATACTTATCTATTTGTTTATTTATTCTTTGACCATTTAATTGATTTTGTACATTATGGTACCAGTATATCCCTTATAATTCGGGATACAAATAGAGCCAGCCTTTGGTCCCCTTTGGTTCCCATTCTCCAGATGGGAAAAATCTTCTCTTCATTTAAGTCAAAATTTGTCAGGGGTATGAATAATTATGGGCTTGACTGTATATATAATTTGGTACAAACCTTAAACAAACCATTTTTTTTTATGATGCTTTAGTGTATGTTTTTTTCTGTTAGCTTGCACTTTAATTAGCTGAAGAAACTCATAGTGACCCCAAATACAAAGGTATACTATGGTTGCCCTAACTTTTTCTTACAGTGCATAACAATGAGTCCACTGAACAATGCCAATCATGTGGCAAGATTTCATCATTTGTAATTTTGAATGTATTTTCATTCGATATCGGGAGGGGCGAACAAAAAAATTTAATGTTACATTCAATATGTGAACAAACGATATTCAACAACAACATTGAAAAAAAATCGAATTGGCAGTTGAATGAAAAAAAAAATCTGCACGTGTAAACCCACCTTCAATAAGAACAAGGACAGAGGAGCACAACCTAGTACAACAAATGATTAAATCATGTGGAATAGGATAAGATAAAACAAAATGAAAAAAAACAACAAAATGAAACAAAACAACAGACAAGATACTCACATTAAGAGAGGTTTACAAGGATGGATCTCTCAGGGCCATGTGTTTTCCAGGAGGACCTCACTTCCTGGTTGGGGATGAGATCACTTCCTGTTTACAGATGCTGGGGGGCTCAATAGGAACAATGGGATGCTTTTTGAGTGTACGCTCTTTTTCAACCCACCTTTAATGTCCATTTAACCTTCATTTTGTGTAATGTTTTAATCTGCTTCTGTTTAAAAAATGTAATTGGTAAAAAGGCATATTTCCATATATGACACAGTTTTAAATTTGTGTTAAAAAAAGAATTATGTTTTGGATACTGTAATGCAGTCTCAGTTGCTTTAATGAGCCTTTCTCTGTTCAAGGCAAAGTGACGGCTGAAGCCAGCCGGTCATCTGTGATTGACGGACATGGTTATCACATGAACTGGGTAGAGTAGACCAGCAGCTGTCAGTGCCACCAAGATAAAGACTCTAATAATAAACTATATCTTAAACCCTATATGCTTTTTTCCTTGTGGTATAATCCATTATAGAGAAAATTTATATCTAATTTTTTTGTTATTTCCACAGGGCTACAAATGTGCACAAATTATGTCATACATATCTCTCTTTTTATCTTATTATAGAAAGACACATTATCTGACCATATGCATTGGATAACTCAAGAATCCCAGATGGCATAGTAATAAATGAAGCTTTTACAGCAGATGCAACAGTGGAAAACTCAACCAAGTGTTCATCATTAAAATAACAGATCCAAATTTTTTGTCCTTTATAAAATTTTATATCAATCAACACTACTATTTTCTTGATGTAAGGCCTGAATATTGACGTAAGGCCTGAATATTGACTTTAGGCCTGAATAGACTACAATGCTGGCCATTTAGTTCAAATGTTTTAGAATTGTAAATCTGTTCCTTTTTCATTTAACATGCAAAACCCAATATGGGTCCCGTACATAACAACTTCTAGTAACATTTACCAACTACTATGCAGCAAAAACCATAACACTATCATAGAATGTTTGATATCATGCCACACTGTAAACATTTTTTTAAGCAAATGTGTTTGTGAATCTCACCTGATAATTCTGCCTCGGCGGGTGAAACCAAAGCTGCGGAGACTAACTGCACAGTTGGCAAAGATGCAATCCGAGGGATAGAGTTTAAGGAACCACCTGGCATTCACCAGACTTTGCTGCAGATGATACCTAAGTTGCAGCCCTCTGACACACCCATGCTATTAGTAGCTGATGACTACCAGGTCAAAGTGCCAAGGGGTGAGACAAGGACAATCTGTAAAATGAGCCAATGGTCAGAAGCTGGGAAGTCAGAGAGTAGGTAGGACTGGAGGAAGGGGCACAAAACAAGGTAGGGAATGTAGCTAGCTAGATAGATTTAATTATATAAATATATCATAATATAAATATTTATTTATATTATGATTTATTTGCTGTACTTGTCCTTTTCCAACTCAAGAGTCCCACAACAAAATAAAAGAAATCATCCCACACTAACCACACTTTTAGCAAACTACACATTTTGGTAAACTGCAGACCATCCAATGCCGGGAGACAAAGGACATGTAATCTACACCCAGGGAAATTGTTTAAATATAGTCAGGACGATATAGGGATGTCGACACAATTCTAAAATTTTTGTCTCTATA
Source organism: Ptychadena robeensis (assembly GCA_036250615.1). Lineage (NCBI taxonomy): Eukaryota > Metazoa > Chordata > Amphibia > Anura > Ptychadenidae > Ptychadena > Ptychadena robeensis. Next base: position 47,358,891 of record CM070036.1, on the reverse strand, counting down.
CACCACCACAATGGATTCGGAACAAACACAATGAGCTTTAACTGCAGACTGTCAGATTTAATTTAGGGGTATTAACATCCAAATCAAGTGAACAGTGTAAGAATTACAACAGTTTGCATATGTGCCTCCCACCTGTTAAGAAACCAATGTAATGGGAAAGAATAATAATCATAAATCAAACTTTCCCTTTTTAAAACTTGGTTGCAAATCCTTTGCATTCATTTACAGCCTGAAGTCTGGAATGCATAGATATCACCAGACACTGGGTTTCATCTCTGGTGATGCTCTGCCAGGCCTCTGCTGCAACTGTCTTCAGTTCCTGCTTGGGCATTTGACCTTTAGTTTTCTCCTCAGCAAGTGTAATGCATGCTCAATCGGATTCAGGTCAGGTGATTGACTTGGCCAATGCATAACATTCCACTTCTTTCCCTTAAAAACACTCTTTGGTTGCTTTTGCAGTATGCTTTGGGTCATTGTCCATCTGCACTGTGAAGCGACATCCAATGAGTTCTGAAGCTTTTGGCTGAATATGAGCAGATAATATTGCCTGAAACACTTCAGAATTCTTCCTGCTGCTTTTGCAGTCACTTTATCAATAAATAGAAGAGAACCAGTTCCATTGGCAGCCATACATGCCCACACCATGACGCTACCGTGGTGCTTCACTGATGAGGTGGTATGCTTAGGATCATGAGCAGTTCCTTTCCTTCTCCATACTTTTCTCTTCCCATCACTCTGGTAAAAGTTGATCTTGGTCTCATCTGTCCATAGGATGTTACTCCAGAATTGTGAAGGCTTTTTAAAATATAATTTGGCAATCTCTAACCTGGCCTTCCTGTTTTTGAGGCTCACCAATGGTTTACATCTTGTGGTAAACCCTCTGTTTTCACTCTGCTGAAGTCTTCTCATGATTGGTGACCTTGACACACATTCACCTTCCTCCGGTAGAGTGTTCTTGACCTGGCCAACTGTTGCAAACGATGTTTTTTTCACCAGGGAAAGAATTCCTCGGTCATCCATCACATTTGTTGTCTTCTGGGTCTTTTGGTGAGCTCACCGGTGCATTCCTTCTTTTTAAGAATGTTCCAAACAGTTGTTTTGGCCACGCCTAATGTTTTTGCTATCTCTCTGATGGGTTTGTTTTGTTTTTTTCAGTCTAATGATGGCTTGCTTCTCTGATAGTGACAGCTCTTTGGGATAATGAGGGCATATCACACACCTGGCCATGGAACAGCTGAGAAGCCAATCATCCCATTACTTTTGGTCCCTTAACAAGTGGGAGGCACATGTTTCAAATCCATTGTGGTGGTGTACAGAGCCAAAAATGTTAGAATTGTGTCAATTTCCCAATATTTATGGACCTGACAGTATATGACCCCATACACGAGGCTCTTCTGAAGGCTATTACTCCAATCTGTTTGGAGGCTGGCACTTTGAACCCCTAGGTGGAATACATGTCTCTATCTGATATCATGGCGTCAATTGCATTAAGATCTGCTGAGAACTTAAGGATTTAAAGGGTCAAGGACAGTGGTAGGTAACTGAGTTGATATGGAGGGAGTGCGGTCCTCACCACTAAAGGGCATCACTAAAGGGCCGCACATAACATAGATCCAGACACTCCCCCTGTCGACATATCTCAGCAGGAGGCGGACCAGATCCCGTCAGGCAGTCAAAACCCGACAGCACCCCCCCCCCCTAGAAGTACTCCTTTTCCCTTACGTGGAAGTCCTGAGGAAGTCATATGACCTTGCATATAAGTAAGTACCTTGCAGCTTGTAAGCTGCCTGAACATAGAGGTCTTCCAGATTCTGATACCCAGGTTCTGATTGTTTTTCTTTGTTGTATCCTTATCGATCATTGGACCATCTTGACTTCACTTCTTGCCAGCATGTCTGGCTTCGCCTCTGTCGGACAATTTGGTAACCCGTTTTGGACGATCCTGCTGTCAGCCTTTGCCAGTAAGTGTGGCTGAGAGCCACATGTACACTTAAAGCCTGCTTTCTGCTAGTTATTTACACAAGGAGATATATGGGCTTTGGAACAAAAGCTTGTAAAGTATTGGTCCTCCTGGCTGTTACACCTATGGGATGATATTCCATTCCATGAAGTTTGTACAGCCATAACATATTTTACTTTTCTGCAAAAGCTTTCAGTGAGTGTGTCTATGGGATTTCTGCCCAATAAAGAGCATTAGGATGCTAGTTTAGAATCCTTGTTTTATTGATGCTAAATATGTTTAATGGCAATCTGTGTTAGCTCTGCTATGCCAGACTGAATTAGACATGTCTTTATGGACCTTGCATTGCCATGAACTCACATGTTTTTAAGGTGGCATCTGGCATTGCAAAGGGGACATCCAGCACAGGTGAAACTGCAAAGTACTTACTTTTATATACCTGTACCAATGAGTTTAAATTAAACACACATTAATTATTGGTAATTGTAACTGTATCAATACTTTTGACCATATAATGTATATTATGTCTAAAGCATATTTCGAGGAATTGATTTCTGTTGCATCATTCAAAGTCCATCTTGCTGTAAATATTCCATTATTAAAACTTTATATTTTTATGTATTCCAAACATGCTACACATTTAAAATTCATTTGTATAATTGTTTTAGCTGCTTTTTTATCTGGATTGTACAATAATTGCAAAAGAAGATTTGAATTCTTTGCATTTGCATCATGAGTGACAGCTGGATATAGTGGTGCAATTAAAAGAATTGTGGCCTGTAAATTATTTCGCTTTGAGGGATCACAAGTACGGCAATCATCTTAAAGCAAAGCAAACTATTTCATAAATGCACACCTGCAAGTTGCTGTGCACCTCAGGAGGCCCTTCCAAATAGGAAAAAAAAGCCTTTACTACAGCTAGAAAAGATGTTCATTGAATCCAGGCAACATTTAACACATCTGCAATTGTTTTGTGCTATGTGTTTCCAGCATTTTCAAATTCATGAATAAGAAGAGCACCATAACACAGTAAGCAATGTCTTTCTTCTAGGATTTTAATTATTATGGAAGGATGTGCTGAATAAAAATTTAGTATGATATCATTTTGAAGGATGTGCTGAATAAAAATTTAGTATGATATCATTTAATATGATATTAAGTATGATATTTATGTAGTAAACTGAGGGCTCACTTGATAGGTTCCAATGTCCCTACTGTTCTGTTCCTTTGTTACCCCATCCCTTCCTTCCTTGTGTGTTGTGTCTTTATGTGTGCCTTATTGGCACAGTATTTTTTTTTAGTTTTTTTCTCCCTTTTCCTTTCTTTCATATAAAAGTTTGACATTGATATTGTTTTATACATAGTACTCCCATATACACACTTGTGTATTGGACTTCAATCTTTTTTTTTTTGTGTTACTTGCTAGACCTGAGTTAGTACCCAATCTGCTTAGAAGAAAATGTATGATATGTTTATATTTGTGTTTATTTATAAGTTACTGCTTTAATCTTTCTAAGTTTACGAACTAGCATGTATATTGGATGGGAATGAGTAGACAGTCGCTCCGGATACTCGGGGGGTGCTGCAGGTGGTCTAGGCTGGTTTTGATTTCAGGATGTGATACAATGGAGTCATGAAGGTAGATGGTAGGAACTTCTTAATGTTGTTGATTTGATACTGGGTGATGGGGGTTACAGTGTTAGGGGTGGCAACATTCTCTGTGTAAGGGACGAGTACATTCACATATTTACAATAGATAAAAATTAGCATTTAGGCTATAAGGATTGGTTGAGCGGAGAATACACAATATTTGTCTATGGGACATCACGCTGGGCATGCACACTAGGGTTTTTATGAAATAGGAAGTGAGTCTACATATAACATCACTATATTACACGACTGACTATAATATAAAGTCCCAGCATAATTAGTCTTTAGTTTGCAAGACGTTGCTATACATGGTATATATACTTACATAGTCACACTCTTTCACACTATAAATGTTTGACACTAGTTATTGATTGAGTTTGGGATTCGTTTTGTTTTAGGTTGGTTTATTTATTTATTATGTAATCTTCCTATATTTTGTGGTAGAATGCCTCATATGGGTAATACTCTACACTCACTACACTACACAGGGGTAGAATCAACAAGGTTCAGATTAGATTTCATCCATTGCCTAAATGATGAATTTGCCACACCCTATGTTACTATTTTCCTCCGTGGGTGGTTGGCTGTGGCACATGCACACATGTCAAGGTTCCCCCATAATTCTACCTTTTATCATTCCTGGGTGAAGTGTCCCGAGGTGGGGCGATGATATGGCCATCTTTGGCGCTGGCTGATGGGAGGGAGCCTGGTTTGCTCTACTCCATCCCTATCACACAAAGATTGTGAGTAAATTAATAGGTATGAAAGAGCTGTATAACATTCATGTACTTTTGTAAATGTTTTCAGAAAATAAATAAAAAGGTGAAAAAAAAACAGAGGGCTGCCACTCATCCATATTAGTCAACCAGCTGTCTTCCCTTTTTCTATCCTTTGACCAGTATTATTGGCGCGGAAAAGCATGATCTTCCTATGAGATGTCAACTAAATTTTTTTTTGGTGCACTTCAACACCAAATCGTTTTTCCTGGTATATAGACAGGGGTGCACATAACTTTTTTAGTGAGTTCCTCAAATGAGTACCAGGAAATGGTGTTTGGTACTCGCCTCATATATAGGGTGGTCTACCTCACTGTCGTACTCAACGTCCTCTGCTCCAGCTTTGTGAATGGTAGATTCTGCTGCAGATGAACCTCCCTGTTCCTGATCTTCCGATTAGCTGTCTCCATCCACAGGTCACCAGCTGGCTTTGGGTCAAATATAACTCTCACAGTACAACCCCGTTTGAACCCCCAGATCTCAGTACATATCTCAGTATATAACTCAGTATCATTTCCCAGTAGTGCAACTTTTCTCTTATCAGATTTTACCCTACATGTGCCTACTCTGATTTTTGTCCCCCAGATCTCCAACAACCTTAAAAGTCCAATCTTTTTTTAAATTAGTATTTTTACATTCCCAATTTGATACTGCAACCTTTTATAGTCATTAAAGTTTCCCTGCAGTTATCCAAGTGACATACATTGCATACATTTAATAATAAAAACAATACAAATTGCCAAAGAAAGTTCTGTGCTGTAAACTGTAATCTCAACTCAATTTGCAATATCAGATTTAGCCACTGAGTGTCACTAGAGAGCATTTGCTGTCAGAGAACAACACAAGCATGGCTTCCTTCTCATCAGAGAGTAGGGGGAAAGCTCCATGGATCTCTCCCCTCTCCTCTCCTCCTGTAGTCTGCAGATGCATTTAGGAAGCAAAATAAAAGGTAGTGATTGCCACTTCTCAAATAATGTAATTTAGATCTTTAATCCAGAGTTTATTGTCTTTTTTTGATGCATGAATGCCTACACCGGCCTTAAGTTAGCCATACACGGGTTAATTATTTTCTGATTCGTCTTGCATGATTTCAAATCGATTGTCAGTCAAACATCCATTGATTGTACCACCACACAGTATTTTTTTATGATACTATGTTTAACCTCCTGGGCTTAATGCACGTGGCGCATTTTTTAAAAACCACGCCACGGGCAATTGCGGTGGAGCACAACATGCTCCGCTACGATTTCCTACCCATCTGGAGGTCCTGTGCATAACTCCAGCATCACTCGAGACGCCAGAGTTATGCTGGGAAAAGGAGACACCCCTCCATTTACATGGAGGTTTATGGCCCAACCTACCCCCGCCCCCTGACGTGATGGAGGACAGACCCAAAAGCATTGGCATACATTCCGATGCTCCCGATCGGCAGGGGAATTCGGTGGACAGGTACGTTTTTCCATAGTTAACTCGGGCTGAGTTTAATAATATATGAAGCCCAAGTTAACTTGGGCCAAACACCCAGGAGGTTACAATTACCGTATACACTCGAGTATAAGCCGAGTTTTTCAGCCCCAAAATGGGCAGAAAATGCTCCCCTCTGCTTATTCTTGAGTCAGCCAGGGTCCACTTACCTCAGGTGAATTTCTATGCTGATCGCTTCAGGCAGGCAGCCTCCCCTCTTCAACCGAATATCTTCTCTCAGCTCCTGTAAGCTCTGTGTTCCTGACTAACTGATTGATATCAACAAACTCCAGACTGCCACCTGGTGGCCTGGTTACTAGTACAGATACAACACTCCATAGCCTATGATTAAAAATAAGAATTGCCTTGCAAAACCCATCCTGTAATAATAATGTTTTCTTAAATTTATTGAGCATTTGGCACTAAGATGAATCCTGTTTGATTAATTACTAGGGGCGATGGTGCTTTCTCTATATTTTTCTCATTTAGAAAACTCCATCTAACTGCATTTCCCACCCTCGGCTTATACTCAATAATCAATGTTTTTTCAGTTTTTGTAGATAAAATTGGGTACCTCGGCTTATACTCGGTTCAGCTTATACTTGAGTATATATAGTAACTCCCAAATAAACAAGCAGAACCCTCTGTTTTTTAGACCAGAGTGCATCTTTCCCATCAGCACTTCCATAGGAAGACAGAGGAAGGAACTGGAAAGTGGTAAACAGTAATGCTCTTTATCTGTTAAGTATTTCTTGTTGGATAGAATAGTTATTTCAGGGTAAAATACTGGTTTTAGTTACTTGCCCAGAGGGGTAATAAAATGTAAAATAGGTTATATAATTTAGGTTATACAATAACTCACACATCTCTTGTAGAGTAATTGTATACACAAAAGACAAAAACCAGAGGGGGAGGGGAGGCATAATGCCAACCCTAGACTGCCCTCTCTGGGTTGGAGACTGAACTCTGGGACTTTTAAGGCACATTAATTAAGCATTGATTATATTGATTTATTTATTGATGTTTGTGGAATCCAAGTTTTGTCGGCACACTTAATTTTGCAAGGGCATCAACACAATTTTTGGAAATTGTATAACCTTTGCAGATCAATATACAATGTCTACTTTAAGGTCCATTTTAACTAATTTTGTGTATTGACATTGAATGGCTGCTAAGTAACCACTACTTGTTATTATATGTGATTATCTACTTATTGATTTGGGTCTCATAGAAATCCGGTTCACTTGGATATAGTGAAGCACGAGATTTGCATTTTAACATTGGGACAAATGTATGCATATCTGTTTTTGAGTGGGCTATGTTAGTGGTACAACATCTAGGAAGGATCCTATGTTTGGTTTAATTGGGCACCACCTACATGGAGCTAATACCACGGACATTTGTATGGTTCAGTGATTACTGTGTTATGTTGTAGATCAATTCCTCCCTGAAGAAGCTCAAGTGGGCGAAACATGTTGGAGGTGGGACTACAGCCAATCCAGCCCATTATATGAGTATACCGATCATATTTAATGTTTCTGATTTTAATGTAAATTGGGGTAATCCACAGATGTGTGTTCGTGGCTCTGATCCAATGTAGTGTCTTATAATATGTTTAATAATTATTAATAAAGATTGTAATATGTTATTCAATTAGTAGATCTAAGTGCCTCAAAAACCCAATTAGTCGGGCAGACCCCAAGGACCAGTAAGTTATTTCCCTCTGGACTCCAGGGGAGTAGCCCTGTGCACAAATATTTACTTACATAGGGTGTGGCACTGATTAAACGGTCCCCCTTTCTACCATCTTTTTTCTCTTGTGTATTGACATTGTTTTGTTATATGTCAAATGTGGTCCTAACATGTATCAATGAAGACCTTTTATTTATCTACTGTACAAATGTTGGATTATGTGTAGATGTACCGTCATGCCTAAAAAACCTCTGTAGTCTTTTAAATGGCCCTAAACCATTGTTAGGGCAATTTAAGTGAGTATGGCCAGGGGTGAGACATACTAAAGCCCAATTAGTTGATTTGTATTATGTGCTCAAAGGATGACATCTTGGAACAGGGATTGGAAAAAGGACCAGGAGCCCACAAATAAATAAGGCTGGGTGGTTGAAACCAGCCCCACTTCACAAACACAATACCCAATACAGTCAGGGAGGACTGTAGTCAGGACAGAGATAGTGTTCATTCTCAAAAGGTAGTGCAAATCTAGAGGGATTAGGCAAAAGCATAATCAAGGTAAGTAGGGTCAGGACAGGCAGTAGACAAAGGTACAAAGCAGGGGTCAGAGTCCAAATGAGGTATCCAAAGGAGTCAGGCAAAAGTGTAGTCAGGTCCAAGCAGTGTCAGTACAGGCAGCAGACAGGGAATGTCCGGTACAAAGCAGAGTTCAGATACACATAAACAGTCAAACAGATTGCACCCAGTAGTACACTATACGCTATCATAGACAGTGATGCCGTTCAGCATCCAGGTTTAAATAGTGTAGGAAATGTTATCTAAAGGGTGAAGTGGATCACCTGTGAAAGTACTCTGGATCTGTCTAATGCTAGGCATACACGGCTTGATGCCCATATGATCGATGGGCTGTTCAAGTGATGGGCTTGTGCTTCCTCGATATTTAGTCACAGCATTTCTGCATCATCAATCTTGTCTGATACTTTGGATCCCTCAGTATTTGAAATCAAGCAGGCTTTACCAACATGTTGGTTCCCTGTTCGACCAAGCTTTCTTCAAATGGGGAAGGCTAAACGTCTCTACTTTTTAGGAGATTTGAGCACAATTGAGCACCGTGAACATGCACTGTGCTGAATTGTGCTAGAAACTATTACAAATGGAGCCTTGTATGCCTAGCTTAAGACTGCAGAAGATGGGCATCAAAACCTGTCATGGATTTGAGAACACACTTGCGTTCAGAGGCAGTGGTGACACCAAAGGTTATGTCAGTGCATTATCAGCCATGTTGGGTGGCGCTGATGGAAGGAGAAGCAGAAGCTGATTTCTGCTAATGCAAGCCAAACAGGGGCCCATGCCTGTTATATCAATGGGTAGCTTTCCACATTTTTTTGTAAGCAGCGGCATCAAATTATTTTGTATATATCCAAATTGTAAGACACACTTTTATTAAAAAGGTGGCGCTTATTGACTTTCCTCACAAAGATGATTAATGTGTTTTGTAAAAGATACTGTACACCACTGTTTCATTAGTAAATATAGATAAAATTTTTCATAGAAACATCTGCAAGAACTGGTTCTAAATTATTTAATTGTTTTACAGCTCTGCAAATGGAGCCCACACATTTCTGTAAATATTTTATGTTATCACATATGTTTATATAAAAATTTTAAAAGCCTACAGTCTAATTTTTTTCAGTATTAGAAATCAGAAATCATAAGCCATATAGCCAATTATTTTATATCTGTATTACTGTAATAAAATATGAATTGACCCTTATGATGCATTTTACACTTAAGGCACCCACAAATGAACTGAGTGGGGACCGACAGAGCTGCTAAGATCAGCTCTGGAAAGCAGCACGATGACGCCATCACACTGCAGTCTCAAACTGACAGCATCAGCGGGCACCCTTTGTGTGCCGGCCGTTAGCTTCAATGAAGATGCCGGCATTGGCCAGAGAATATCGGACATGTCCTTTCTCTGGCGGCCGAGCTGTGGGGCGACAGTGATCTGTCGCTCCATGTGGGCACCCCCAACCGGTCGGCGGCAAAATCGGATATTCGCAATGGCTGATATTCGTCATATTATGCTTCAACATTGTTTACTGGCATACATTGCGCAGAAGATAAGCTGTAAAGCTGCATTGTGAATCTTTGCGAATGGGTAAGTGCAATGGAAGGCAATAGAATACAGTTGAATTGAATTTGATGAATTTACAATGTTCCTTTGTATATTCGCGAAATTACGAGAATTTGAATATACCATATGCTGCTCAACACTAGAAGCCATATGTACCACAAGTGATTACTGGGACCTAACACATGGTAAGACCTTCCTTATTCTGGGTGCCTAAGCAGCCAGTTGACAAGTATGAGAGCTGTCACTTGGAAGGCAAAATGAGTCACATGCTTCTCCATTGCCAGACCTTCCAGTATAGCTAACTTCACTTCTAGAAGGAACATTTAGCAGCTAGTAGCAAATGTAAATTGACTGCATAGATCAGAAAATGGCAGGGAGCATTAGCTAACTTTATACCTGTGCCCCCCGAGAAAGGTCTTTTCATCTAATCCTCCCCTTTCCCCAAAGACAACCTATAAATCATTTAATTTGTTTTAATCTTGGGAGCAGTCACCAGATATATACACATTAATAATCTGTGATATCATAACTCACAGGTTTTTTTTTGGATAATGCTGGGGATGGTGGAAGGACCAGAAATGTGCCAAACATATGTCCTGCATCTGTGAATGCACTTAATGGATGGAGACAGAATTTAAGATAGAGGATGCGAAGATAGTAAAGGAGTCAGTAAGGGAGGTTTCCCAGGAGAATAACTGATAAATGTAAATATATCGGCTTTCAAAGTACATAGAAAGGGTTTTCTGGTTTAATGTTTAGTGCTTTAACCTGATATGCACAAGGTCATGGGCTGGGGGCTCTAGAGACATTTTGAAGTGTTACAATATATAACTAAACAAATGCAAAATGTTCTCAGTTATATATAATATAAATTTTTATAAAAATTACATTATATATGATCACATTCATTTATTAAATCAAAATACACATAACAAAAATGAAAATTGTATTGTTATAGACTTCTCAGATATGGCAAAACAAGGCAACCACAAATGTGACTTGACTTGAGCAATATGCTCCAACATTTAAGACAGGTCACATCCTTAATGCATTTCCCACCTTGTTTTAAAGGGACTTCATAGAAAGGATCACAAAGGCAACCCTTATCTAAAATATATATATAATTACCACATCATATTTCACTCTGTATATAATATATATCTGTATATATGAACTTAAGACTTGAACTTAAGAAAGAGCGGGGATGCTCAAAACCGCTGTACAGTTCATGACGCAATAAACACAGCATTTGGAAAATGGCTCCTGTTTCCATGTTGGATTTATCTATATTGATGTACATAACTTTTATCATGCCATTAATATGCATTTAGCTAAACATATATCACATAATTACATAATTCCAGATTTTTTTTTATATCGAAATAACATACAGATTTTTTAAATAAAAATTATACATTGGATTTGAATAGTCTGTTGCTTTTCACATTAGCCATGGACCTATTGCCTTCCCAACGTGATGCTGGTTTGACCCTGACTCAGGGGGAGGAGGTATTTTTCCCTGTTTAAAACATAATTACTGTAGATATATTTTAAAATGATACACTGAGCAAAAATATAAATGCAACACTTTCGGTTTTGCTCACTATTTGCCGGAGCGGAATTCAAAGATCTGAAACATTTTCTACATACACAAAAGACCCATTACTCTAAAAATTTGGTTCACAAATCTGTCTTAATCTGTGTTAGGGTATGCTCCCACTTAGGCATTTAATCGCCTGGCGCTCGCGATTTTCGATCGCCTTCGGAATCGCCGTCAATCACCTACACTATTTTGAATATGGGTGCCGTATTGGCCGATGGGGGCCGCAATCAAATCTCGGCTCCCTCGCATTTTGTTCACCGGCAGTCGGCGGCCACAATTATTTACCTCTGATCGTCGCCCATAGACATGAATGGAGGCAATTTGCGATCGCACGTGGAGGCGATCAAAAATCGCAACCATTCATTCTCTATGGAGGCAATCTTTTTTTATAATGGGGGCCCATGCGATTATTGGCCTAAGTGGCAACATAGCCTTAGTGAGCACTTCTCCTATGCAGAGAAGCACCTCACGGGCGTGGCATACCAATGTGCTGATTAGACAGCATGAATATTGCACATGTGTGCCTTAGACTGCCCACAATAAAAGACCACTCTGAAATGTGCAATGTTGGTCCTCAGTAGCTATGCAAAGTTGCTAAATATTGGCAGGAACTGGAAAACGCTGTTGTATACGCCCACCCAGAGCATTCCAAACATGCACGATGGGTGACATGTCCCATGACATGTGAGTATGCTCACCATGCTACCAGGAACAGGGATGCTTTCAGCTTCCAGGAAATTGTGTACAGATCCTTGTAATATGGGGCTGTGCATTATCATGAGGTTATGGTCCATAGTCGTGGGCAAAATGTGCCAAACTGAAAAAAAAAACAATGGCATTTGTTTGAGTCTTATTCATGTACCTTTTTTTCATTGCATTTCTTGAAAATGTAAGTTGGGATGTTTGTCTGCACGGAAGCCCATATTTCCCTAGAGTTTCTAATGTTCATTCCAAAAACTTAAGTGTAAAAAATTCCTATGAATACCCACAGACACCCCCTCTATGATGTATTATATTTCTGTGCACAGTGATTGTTCTCATTGAATTCTTTTAAACAGATTAGATACTTCAGTTCTAGCTTTTCAGACATCGAATGAGTAATAGAACCTGATGGTGAAACTGGCAAATTCAACAGGAACAACACCTACAGTATCCTTAGTTCTCTTTCTCAGATCAGTGTTGTAATTATGCATTGTATGATGTGTGTGGGATTATTAAGTGGGAGCAGTGTTTTTTTTCCTAAGACTAAAGATTTTTTTTTTAAACCGCAAGTTTGGAAGTAGCTAAAAGAAAGCATAAGGATAGATATGCTGTTACCTTAAAATATATTCTTGAGATGGCTTTCTAATATGATCTCCAGCATGCTTTTGGTTATCATTTATATTTAAACTTACTGCTTAAGGTATTCCTACCTTTAAATTTTTTGCCATTTTTCATAAAGTGTATATCTGCAATAATTTGCAATTGCTGATAATGATGAGAACTGAAGATACTAAATATGAGGTTGTTCTCCATTTTGCATGAAATTATTACCTAGGTTTTAATACTTGGCTGGAATTTTAACCACAAATATGTTAAGCTGGGCATAGACGGTTAGATTTGTGACATTTTTGACCAGCGACCAGCATCCCCACCCAAAGTAAATGCTGGCACACAATGGGAGATTGGGCAATTTTCGGAATGACCAGCCATGCGTGATGGCGTTATCATGAGCGGATGACAAATCAGCATGGATTCCAAGTATTTATGCCCAGCTTTAATAATATGGTAACTTCCATTACTGCCTTTGTTTTGTAGAAACAAAGCCTGCTACTGGCTAGTGGCTTAAAATATAAGTATACAGCCAGAATACCTTTCTAATTTTTTTAAGTAAGCAATCAGCAAAAAATTATGGACAAAGTGTATTATAAACATTTATAAGCTCTCTACTAATTTTTCCCATGCAAACAGCAAATAACCAGTCTGGGTAGGAACAGTCTGTTGGTTATAAAATCAGTGTATGACTGAAGTGCTTTTAGCTTGTTTATAAGGGTCCAGAGTGTGTATTAGGTATGAAGGATGGGGGGGGGGTTCCACCCAGAAAGCACCTTAGTACATTAGTTGGTAAAAGTCTAGGTGTTGGTAAAGCCTGGCTGCTTCCCTCAGCTGAAAGAGATTTGGTTACTCTGAAGCCCTGAGTGGTTGCTTCTGAAGCCCAGTTTTTTTAGTGTGCATTTGGACAATAAAGACTTTTTAGTTGAAGGAAACATTGGGTTTGATCATAATAACCCCCCCCCCGTCCTACAGGGGACGTCCTAGGCTGTCTTGCGCCTAAGGCAAGCACACCCTCTGGCGACCCCCCCATGACTCTTCACAGAGTCACTGAATTGGTTTTTTTCTGATGCCCAGATGCTGCCCTGGGGAACATACCTAAAACTGCCACTATATATATATACAGTATATATATATATATATATATATATATATATATATATACATACACACATATACACACACTCAAGAGCATACCAGATTTAGTATTTCTAGTACTAATTAAATTCAGTACATTCACATGTTACAGTGCTGCCGCATTGTCTATTTTTGAAGTGAATGACTCATTGAACCATTTTGAAGCATATATTGGAAGCCAGATCATTTTCATTATGAAATATTAAATGTAAAATCAATATTAAAGTTATTATTTTACAGCCATTGTTTTACATGGTCAAAAATGAATTATTAATAATTATCCACAAAGGAGGTATTGCCACATATACAAAGAGATTTAGTGACCTCTTATTAAAAATAGATAAACCATATTACATCTGTATATAACAACCAACTCACTTTACTTTAGTCTTGCACAAATGAATAGTATATATTAAGTGAAGTAAAAAGGATGAGCATTTTATCCCAAATAGGGTTTTGTTATGTCTAAAAAGAGCAGCATTCTGTGCCATACACAAGTCTTCTTTCCTTAAATGTCATACGTTTGATAAATATTGGTTTAGCACAACATCTGTAGAGATTTATAGCTCCAAATATAATTTATATATTTTGTAAATGCATTTGTATATAAAAGGCCCACTATTGCATAGATTTTATAGTTGAACCCTACCATCTGTGGAAAAATATTTATTTTTTAGTCCCAAGATGTAAAGAATTTTGGTTGACTGTTACTGTCCCAGCCTACATTCCATATGCTTTGTTTAACAATGCTGCTTTTGATAATGTGAGTGGGATAAAATATTGTATTTTATTTTACTATGGAAACACTCTAAAATAAGAATTGAAATATCACAAATTTGAATAATGTGCTTTTGTTTTTCACACACAACATTCTTAAGTTATTAAATGATATATGCATCCAATACACAGTATATACTGTATATACATAATCCATTATAGTTGCATTAAAGAAATAAATAAAAGGAAATTAATGAAATAAAAGGAAAGTATTGTGTCCTACTCACAGTTACAAAGCTTGTCAGCATACAATGAATTATGTAGTGTTAATGAAGTATTACGTTCACACTTCGTTTTCATACTGGCTTGCAAGTGACGACATTTGCACTGTAGAAAGTTACCTAAATTCTCATCTATACTTTATGAAAATCAACTTTATTTACATGACTCCGTTTTCTTACATGGCAAATCAAGTTATTTCCTCAGACAATGAGTAGAGAATAACTTAGCACTTGACCATTTAGCAATCAAGGCAGACCTTTGTACTTTTGTACAGTTGTATTGTAAAGAATAGTATGCCTAATAACACAGTACCAACCAAACCAATTTAGGAAGTACAATGGAAAAGTCTTTGGCACATTCCACATAGGGTCAATTTAGTTTTTTTGATTTTCAAACTTAGATTGATTTCAGTTCAAAATGGGCTGGGTTTTTACTAATAACTTTATATTTAAACTTAAAATATATCAGAGAAATTGTCTACAAGCAAAATGCAGATATAAAATATAAGATTTGTTATGCATTTTACTTACACAAATCAACATCTTTCTGATTTAGTATGCTAGGCTGGGAGTTTTTTCTACACGTGTTTTAAGTTGCTTATTTTCATGGTGTAATTTTATTTAAATATTTCATTTAAAATAAATGAAATATCCAGATAAAGCATTGGTTTGGATGGGGATACTATGGCTGTGAATACCTACCAATTTGATCCAGACTTTGAAGTGTATCTACGCTCAAGAACAAAAAAGTTATATTCAAGAGCAGCAGTCTGTAAATGAGATGCATGCATTAGGTTAGTTCTCTCTCTGCGTTATTTAAACCTGGTGATCTGGCAAGTAATAAACCTCCAGCCCAAGGGTGACAATCATACCTGTCAGCCAACCTGTTTTGGCTCCCTGCCCACCCTGCCAAATACTGATTTAATAAACCTTGGATGTTTCCTGGGTTTTTAAAATCGAGTTTACTTAGAAGGGAGGGGGTCAGGTATATAGGTATTTAGTAGGATTGTTGTACCCTCAATGGGGACTTTTAGATGGCAAGCCCAACTTTGTAATACTAAAGCTAGCCACACACGGGTAGATTCCCGTGCAATCGACCACCAATCAATCAAGCGTGGTGACGTCACACGCTGGGATTGATCGGGGATCAATTGAACGTAAATCAATGTGCACACAGGGCAAACGATTACCGTTCAATGAGACGGCTAGCTAAGGTTCTCTACGGCATCCAGCATGTAAAGCCGAACACGCTGGAAACTGAAGAGAAATCCAGCCAGTTCTCTCCCCGTAGAGCCCAGCTGCAGTTAAGAGTGCTGACTACGCCCCATTCACAAAGACTCTGCTCTATCAGCGCGGGCGGTCAGCTCTGTATAGATGGATGTCGGCTTCCCTGCACTCTACATGAAAAAATTCTTCATGTAGAGTGTTGGTGATTGATGTGATTGAATGTGTTTCCAACATGTTGGAAACTCCATTCAGTCGAGGTCATTCGAGGGGGCTCTATTGAACCCCCTGAAGGACGCACACACAGGAAGGATTGTAAGCGATTCGAGACAATCAATCACAGTGACAGTGATTGATTGTACTCGAATCGTTTTACAAATCTACCCGTGTGTGCCTAGCTTAAGACGAGTTGATTACAAGATAGTGGAAGTCATTAACATATTTATTCAGATGTACAATAACAAGTCCAATAAATAAAAGAGAAAAATTCCCAAATGGGTACAGACTTCTTAGATGGTGGATTATGTAGGGATTTTTAGTTGCACACCATGGGTTATCATTGCCAACATGTTTCGCCTTTAACAACATGTTTCGCCTTTGACAAAAATCATGTGGTCTGACCATGAGTGGTCACACAAATAGGAAGACCGGGAAGATAGACGACTCTTGAGGCTCATGGTTTCAAAGTTATACCTGAAGGCGAACTGAAGACAAGCGCATTACTAAATATGGTGATCCTCGTTACTGGTGAGGGCTAAATGGGTGGGGACATGCTCTGGTCCTCTCTCCCCCCGCCATCTTGGGCTACAGCCGACTGCCCTGTTGGGTCTGGAGCTTCCCCCTTGGTTTTCAGGGGGCCTGGCTGCTTTGTTTTAAGGTCGGCCGGCTTCGTCCATCTTCCCGGTCTTTCCATTTGTCTGACCACTGAAGCTGTTGCTGCTCAGATGGTTTTTGTCCCGATGAAGCCTTGTAGTTAAAGGCGAAACATGTTGTCAATGATAAACCTATGATGTGCAACTAAAAATCCCTACATAATCCCCCATCTAAGAAGTCTGTACCCAAATGGGAATTTTTCTCTTTTATTTATTGGACTTGTTATTGTACATCTGATTTTGAATAAATATGTTAATGACTTCCACTATCTTGTAATCAACTCGTTTTAGTATTATAAAGTTGGGCTTGCCATCTAAAAGTCCCCATTGAGGGTACCCACAATCCTCCTTTATACCATTTAGGGGATGGGCAACCCAACCCATGAAAAACACTAGTTACCCTCGGCCTCCCTCTGGTCAGGTATGTAGCAACAATGGTTATCACCAATGTCATGTGATATCATATAGTGCTGATACTGCAGTTATTAGCACCTGAGTAACAAATTAATAAGTAGCAGGCCAGAATGAAGCTGAATTAGCTATATGGAAATCAAGCACCAATTAATATTTGTTTTCTATCAGTTTCAATTCCCTGGATAAGATGAAATATGATAGAAAATAAAACAAAGCATTTGTGAAATACTTCTGAAATAAATCTAGCAGGCCTCAATGTTTGGAAAAAAGAAAAATCACATTGGCTGCTTGATCAGAAGATGTGTAGGATGTGGAAATTATAGTAGAGACAATTAGCACTGTCTGTAACTTAATATTGGTGTTATTCCTTTTATCATCAGTCTATCTTACCAGTGAAACAAGAATGCCTGTTTGCATTACTCTGCATCCATTGTTTTAGTAACTGTCATTGAAGCAATTTGAAAGATCATGGAGCATAAACACATCTCCTGATTTGCACAATTTTCAAGATACCATACCTGGACTTTATCTGTGTTTAACATAGGAACAGGAAGAAAAAGTTGTTATCTACGGAGTGGTCCCGTCACAAAGTGAAAGTCACAAAATCAAAAACAAGGGCTGGGATCCAGTCCTGCAAGCCTCTCTCATCTGGGCTGCATGCTGCTTCTTCCCCTTTCCAAGGGTGGACGCAGCTGTCAAAATGTCCCTGGCATCCGTTGCCCCACATCACTTCCGCTGACAGGGGCGGAAGAGGATTATGCCTCGTTGAAGGCACAGTACACCCGCCCAGGGGGTAAAGGTACTGTGGTGGCGCAGACCTCCTCCTCCATTGTCTAATGGGGAAATAGTATGTTGGCTACTTCTGTGACTTTTAATTTAGCAAATAAAAATGAGCTACATTTGTTAAATATCTGCAGTGGTCTCACCCTTTCACCCATGTAGGTTGTATGAACAGAACTTTTACCCCAAAGTGCCTTTAAAGAGCCTTACCATTCATATTAACAACATACTTAACATACAACATACAACAGATCATTTTAATATATATTATACATATTGTTAACCTAAAAAAGCCTTTCATACATTACACGGTTGTAATAGCAGACGCTCCCATTTACTAAGAGCTTTCATTCAAGTGACTATCTATAGTTTTACTCTTCATTACTCCCTCAGCAGCTGCATCCAAGTTTATGTACAGAGAGTCAGAAGAAATGAATCAGCAAAACACAGTCCCAGAAGAGTAGGGGGCTATGATGAGGCAGAAGGTACAGAATGTTAAACCGTATGTGCTACGGAATAGACATTGTGATTGCATGTTCCATAGTATAGAGCGAGTGATGAAAGTTAGTAACAATACCTAGCGTACTGCTTTTCTACCACTTCTGGATACATAACAAAGTTTGAAATTTAAGAAGAAACTTTAGACCTTTAAGGTGGCCTTACAACGTTCAATATTTTTGTTCCATCGATTTTTCAATTGATGGAATGAAAATTGAGAACCAACTCGTTTGATCGATCAAAAGTTATCGAACAAAAAATAGATTGTAAGGGGATCGAACATGTTGGTAAATTTTTATCGATCTGTTACACATCGAATGTATCAAACGTGTCATTCGATAATTTTTAGTTTGGTCTGAAAAATTAGCATTAGGCTACTTAACTTGTAGAGTTGAGTTGGGCACACATTCCTATTATGTTTGTTCGTATCATGTTTGTTCATTTTGTGTTTGGTCGCATTATGTTATGTTCATTCGTATACCCAATGACCAGATGTGTTTTTGGTTATACCCCTAAATCACAGCACTTCAGATCGAAATAAAACAAAAGTTTGTTCGAGTACATACCATCAAGTTATCTTTTGACATCATATTTGGTCGAACAAAAATCGAGTGTATAAATTCGACATAGGTGCGATTGATATTCGATCAAAATATCAAACATCCTGATCAAATCGATGGTTGTATGGGTAGCAATCGATCATGTATCGATTCTGCGGTCAATTCCCAAATGATCAATCGGCGTGCATGTTTGTGGTGAGCGTTTATTGAATGATCGTTCTGGAATAGAATGTGACCACAATCGACTAAAAAGTGTTGAAATCTAACAAAAAACAAATCAAACAGGGATCCGACAAGTCAGTATTTTCTGGTTTGAGTCCAATTACTTTGATTGGGGACCCTCAATCCCCACCCAAAGTATCTGCCAGGGATTGATTCCCCAAGGCGGTGCGCATTGTTTCCACCAAAGGGGAATCTATACATGTATGGCTAGCTTTAGAAAGGTCCTCATATTACATGGTGTTGGTAGAAGAAAAGTTGAATGGTAAGAATGTAAGGTGTATGGGAGCCTTAAGCAATCTATGTTTGTGATGTCCACATGAGAAATGACTGCTCAGTATGGTACATGATTGTTTTGTATATGGCGATTAAACCAGCACATAAGCCACAGAACAGTTTAGCAGCATAATAATGGAAGCAGCAAAGTATACTTTTGTTTTTGCTTGCCTTTTACTTGCTTGTTTTGTTTTCATTATGTACCAAAGTACCCAATTAGGGATATCAACGAGTATTAAAGACCTTGCTTATTTGTTAAACTGCAGCCAGCAAAAGTGAAGTTAGATCCTGAGTAACAAACTGTTTAACGATCTTCTGTTTTGATACACAAAGTGCATTAATTAACCTTTCTGGAATTGATGTAAAAAGTTCTGATTCTTTTTTTCAAACATACCTCCAAGTATTTCCAGTCTTACACCTAAGTCTACACAGCAGTTACATTTTCTTATTTCTTGAATGATGATTTGCTAATTAATGAGCAGGAAACATAATAATATCTTAAACTGAGTTAATGTGTGAGATACAAAAGAAATTGTAGAAAAGAAATGCTTCAGCTGATCAGAGGTGTAAGAAAACAAGATATAGGGAAATAAAGGATAAATATATGAGCAGCCATGAGTATACAACTGCATTTCAAAAAACTTCAGAACCAGTTATATAAATAAATACATGATATGAGCACAAAAGGTTGTACGCTTATGTATAATTGTTGCAAAACCAACATTTTATTCAAACACTATTGTGCATCATAACCAATAGTGATAAGCAGCACTTTTGTTTTTTAGTTATGGCTTAATTTATTAAGAGAATTTATTATTCTGCGCTTTCCAACAACAAAGCTAGGACTCCACATGCCCGCATGCAGTGCACGAGCCGCCTATTGGCACTTATGGGGCTT
This sequence comes from Ptychadena robeensis, assembly GCA_036250615.1. Taxonomy (NCBI): domain Eukaryota; kingdom Metazoa; phylum Chordata; class Amphibia; order Anura; family Ptychadenidae; genus Ptychadena; species Ptychadena robeensis. The sequence goes on along the minus strand of CM070036.1, from coordinate 47,338,425 downwards.
TGACAGGGCTGTCTTCACAGCCTGTCAGAGCTCTGGATCCGTTGTTTCCTGCCTCTGTCATGTTGATGTCATCGCAGCCCATCTGTGTCCACAGGAATGTAACGGAGGCTTGCGTTGACATCAGCGAATACCAGCCCTAGCCTGAAGCATACTTTTCGAATAATATATTTTTTAATGGACTATACCTTGAATTCTGATCAAAAAGTGGACAAATGAACAACCTTGTATCTAGTCTAGTAAGAGGAAAAACATTCTCCAATGCCTTATTGCATTCTAGTTTTCCTAAAGCCTTTTGAGAAATATTCATAGTTTACACCGTTTTGCCTCACAATCCATCATTTAGAGATCCTTTTTTAAGGGTAAACCAGGCCAACCAGCCTGAAGCAAAGGAGATCATTAGTGGTGTGCTGTTTTTTTAGCTGACCTATAGTGCTCTGTGGATCTTACAAATAATAGCAGACAGCCTATAATTTAAAGAGTAGCAATTTGCACAACAGTCATTATACATACATTAAACTGTATTGCACACATGCATTAAAACTTAAGGTAGCCATACATGGGCTGAATTTCACCCGATCCACTGCCCTCCGCGTTCCCACCAATCGCCCGGTGGTGGCTTGCCTGAAAGTCGGGTGCCCACCTGACGAGATCAACCAGGAATCTCCCGCATGTCAGATTGCATGGTAAATTCCTGGCCGACTCAACTACTTTAAATGATGTCATCATGCTGCAGTCTGTCCCTCATCTATCGAGGGATTATCTAAACGCGTATGGCTACCTTTATATTTTTATACAAGAAAATAAAATAATATAAATTAATTTGACAAGGATAAATACCTATGTGTTTGGTGGCAAAGAATATTTTACCAACATGGCATACAATTATTTTATGGATAACACAGATATACTAGAACTATTTCATAGAAATAAATGTAAACTAAAAACCTTTTTTTACTTAATTTCTTTCTTTTCCAACAATATTCGGCATGCATGCAGGCATCTAGGAAATGTATTTTGTGGCTCCACAACCAACTTCCTGCTGGCTTACTGTATGGTTAATTATGTACACAAAATAACTGATTGGCAAACAACACCCCTTACAGCTGTCTATTTATATGCCTGTGTGCTGTTGATTAGAACTAATCCTTCATTTGATGTAAATAGGGATCTAACCACTTAAATAGAATCAATTGTTTAACTTTTTTTTTGCAAAAGAGGTGACAAATTAAGTGCTTTGACTTGCATGTCTATTTATAGCAATGTGAAATGTATTCATGTTAGACTGCAGTAATGCTGTACAGCTTTGAATATTTTATTATGTTGTTATGTCATAAATTATTTAAAACTAATAAAAATGGCATAATTATTGGAGAATACTTTTTAAAAATCATTGAAATATTTGTCCTTTACAACATCATTGTGGCAGCTCATTTTAGGTTAGGACATTATTTCATCAATTATATGTGTTTTAGAATATAAAAATTAAGAAGTGTACTGAATATAGGCAAAGTGGCACTATACATGTCAGGCATACAGTTGGCATAAAGGGTTAGACTATAAGATGAGGGGATATAAAAGGGTGGTAAGTAATGTCACTGTATGGTTTGGGTAGCTCATTGCAGTGGACAATGAACGTCTTCTCTGTAGGCTTGAAGGCAGTAGCTTATACGCAAATTAACGGTATGTACTGGATGCCTGTTGTCAAAGTAAAAAGAAGTGGGCTTTCCTATAGGCTGCTCTATTTCAAGGGGTGGGACAACAGCTGTTGGTCTTTATGCAGAAGCTGCCATTTGGTAATGGTAAAGGGTCCACAATTGGTAAGCAATGTTTGGATTTCAATGTTGTGAATTTTAAATTTGCGGCTAAGGACAGCTAAACAAACCGTACATTTAACAACCAACTCTAATAAGGAAAAATTTATTAATGGAGAGCTAGTTTTTCCTCTCACCACTAGTGATGAGCAGCCTAGGCAATATTAGAAATTTGCGATATTTTGCTAATTATTCTCCAAATATTCTAAGATCTGAGATCTCATTAACTTTTTGCGAGTATCGTCACTTTTACATACTAATATTGTGATCGCAAAGTCATAGCGACATCAAACTTGCTTGGAGACAAGTTTTTTCCTGTAGGATTCCCAAACGATTGATCACCGAACAGAACATTTACCCGAAGATTATGAAGATATAGTGCTATATTAGAGATCTTCAGGAATTCTCAAAGTGCCGCAATATTGGCAATAAAAATTTGCAATTCGAATATTTGTGCTCAACACTAATCACCACCTTATCTAGTTGTGAACCTAGCAATGTAAGAAAACTATGTAAGACATCTCAGATAAGGACTGGCAAGCTACAATGTATGTTTTTGGGGTGTTTATATACACTTAAAAAATTACAAAAAAGTGAACCACTGAAAATTAGTGCTACGACACAGATATATATGTTAAACTTTGAGGTTTATTGGGTTACAGCTAAAGGCTAGACCAGGCATGGGCAAATAATTTAATTTAAATAATTTTTTAATCTGGCCCACTGAACCTTTTATGCTATGAAGTTTATGTTTAATGTATATTGCCTCACACAAACAATCCATCCATCTGCTCTAAGTTCATCCCTCTCTCAAATTGTGGCCCATGAGTCAAAAAGTTTGCCCACATCTGAGCTAGTTCATAAACTCTCAATATTTTACCTTTGCAACTGTCTCATATTCTCCTCCTAGAAACCACATCATACAGTAGTGGGGTTTATCATTGCTGTCAGTCCTGTTCAGGTTGAACAGTTGTACTTGTTATATGTAAACAGTTGTCATATGTAATATCATTTGTGTGTGCAACTAGAATTGGCCCATCTAGTTACCAAATGTCACCTGTAGCTGAGAATGGAGCTCTATAGCTCGTGCAGCTAAGTGGCATCGAGTGAACTGGCACTTTCTAGGCAGAATCCTGGTTAACACAAATCAGTTTTCTCATCTCTAATTAGAAGATTACGTGTCACAATAGTGACATTGTTCATTTATAAATACCCCACTGACTCCTACTAAATCACTAGGGCTTCCGCTGTTAGCTGCAAAATGAAATGTTAATTTTATCCCTGCTGTTAGATATATTATGAATAAGTAAACTGCACTGATCACAAATCAGAAAGAGTTATTCCTTCATGTTTATTCAGCTCCAAAATTCCAACTGCCTCTAGACATGCACACATCATATACTCTGATTTATACACCATATGATTAAAAGAGCTGGGGAACAAAAGTAGATACACTGTGTATTAAATCAAGGAGTCACCAAGGCTGTAACTCAGTTTTAGAAGGTATTACATCAATATTAACAATGTGCCTTCCTGCAAGGTTTGGGGAAGCGTAATGCACTGCGCGTCCTTGTGGCATTTCATAATTACGGTAACTTCTTCTTAAAATTGACTGATGTTGTTAACCCCAGTTAAATGTCACATAAATGGTTGAAAAATAATTACATGCAGACATTTACATCTTATTTGAGAGTTTAGAAGTGTTTTTATCCTAAAATGTCATTTTAAAAAAGAAAGAAGAAGGGGATAGCCAATGGTATGCATGTACCTGAGAGAATTCTAATGACATCTCTTGTACCCCATGCACTTTTAAGTTAGGCCTTGGTGGCCACCAATCTCTGATTGTCTTTCTATCGTAACATTATTAATATTATCATCTTTATTTCTATAGCACGGACATATAACATAGTGCTTTACAGAGCTCATATAGTCATATCACTAACTGCCTCTCAGGGGAGCTCACAATTAGAGATGGTCGAATTTTTCGACTTCCTAACTTTGTGAGCTTATTGCAAAGACCCTGAAAATGGTATCAGCACCATTGCAGGAGATGTAGAGAAGGGTTGGAGGAGTATTTGAAAAAAGTTTTGTCTTAGCACATGTCATTTTTGCATAAATTAAGTTCAAAGTTAAAGTCGAAATTCCGATTTTCGAAATTTTTACTTGACTTTGAACTTAATTTGTGAAAAAACTATTTGTGTTAGAGACATACTTTCTTTTTTGCTGTATACCCCCAACCCTTCTCTACATCCTCAGCAAGTTTGGTGATGATAGCATGCTCAGGGGCTTTGCAATTAAGTCGAAACCGTCGAAATGGTCGAATTTTTTTAAAAAAATTCGACCATCTCTACTCACAATCTAATGTCCCTACTATAGTCATGCATATGTAACTAACACAGTCATATGTCACAGTCTAAAGCTGGACAAACATGGGAAGATTTCTAACAAGATTCGAGTACGATTGAGCGCTAGTGATGGCGCGAACCCGGAATTTGATGTTCGCGAACGGCGAACCTCCGCAAATGTCC
>CM070036.1:47302303-47317691 GCA_036250615.1 Ptychadena robeensis | reverse complement strand
CCCCCCCCCCCCATTCACGTTTCGAATGTCGCAGTGCCGGCAAAATTGGCCGGGCACCCTTTGTTTGCCGGCATATACTTTCAAGAAGGACATGTCTGTATTGGCTTAGATCGATTTGGCAGCCGATTTTAAAGTTTAAGCATTAGATTTGCAGCTGATTTTGGGACAGATTGACCACCATGAGCGCACACAATGGTCGATCGACTGAAAAATCGGCCGCAAATCTAAGTGTGTATGGGGGGCTTAAGTGATTCTTATATATTTCTGAATGTTAGTTGGAACAGGTACATTATTTTAACGAATGGTATTTTGTTATATATGTCTCAACATATAATTATATAAAATATAATTTGCATGAGCAGTAGCTGCGGCCCTGGAGACTATAGACCCTGAGTTGCCACTTACTGCACACTCAGACGCCCACTGAGACAGATGAAGGAGCAGCTGTGGCTCCATTCTTAAGTCGGATGTCTGTAACTCGAAGACTGCCTGTACAATAGCTCAATGCAAATACTCCGTACTTATCTATAATATCTATATTAGATCAGAAAACAATACATTCTAAAGGATTGATGTATCAAGGTGAACAATCCAATGATATAAAAGCCTTAACTTTTCTTACAATAACAAACAAAACAAAGACAAGAAGGTTTGTGAGGTTGTGAGGTAACATTTCAAGTTGTGAGGTAACATTTCTGCTGTTGAGGAAGTCCCAACCTATCCTTTAATCTGGAAGTGCCCTCTAGGAATAATGCCGCATAAATGTCTTATTTAGACGTACACAATGGTGGTGTTGTGCCAGTCAGCCTCCAGGACACTGACCCAAGGTCACACACTGCAGTTCTAACGGAAACCGTATCTGTGGTGAAGTAGTAGCGGCTGGCCATTTGTAATGTAAATTGCATTTTGGACAAGTCTACCTCAAGATAATAACACTGTATATACTTAGCAAATAAAATGTTTATTGTGTTATAGGCCATATATTTGTATACAATATTGTACAATATTTACCACACAGCATTGATGAGCACAATTCTATGTATCTACTACTATGCATGTGTCGGTTTGCTACCCCCAGCTTTAATATACACAAATAAAAAAGATGAACAGTCAGTTTTTATGTTTGTAGTTCAGCTTTCTAACATAATACTGTGGAATGTTTATGATGCATTTACAATAAAAGCCCTGTGTTGTGTACTGGCAACGCACACATTAGCACATGCTGTGTACAGAACACACACTGTATGCATTATCTGGTGCATTGTGGTAGAGTTTACAATGCGGGTGCATTGGAAATGCTAGAGCATCAAAAATGCAGGCAGCAGTGTGTTATGCGATAATGCGTGTCCAAACAGATTTCCTATGGAAGTCTGTCCACTATGCAGAACTCATGCTGTGCAAATGAATGTGAATGAGTCCCAACTCTGAGCATAAAAACCCGTCCACACCCTGAACTAATTCAGAAATAGTGATGATCACGAATATTCGGATTCCGAATATTAATCGCGAATATCGGCAATTCGTAAATTCGCGAAGATGGTGAATATATTGCCGAATATTCGCAATTCCGGATATTCTGTTTTTTTTCGGATATTCGGTATTTTTTTTCCATTACACACACCTCTCAATGCAAGTGGACAAATGGAAAGGCTGCAACAAGAGCTTAGCAACACTCCCTGCCACCATCAACAGTTTTTAAATCCAATATTGGGGTGATGCGAATATTCGGAACATTGCGAAAATCGGCACTTTAGAAAATTCGCGAAAATCACTTAGATGGCGTCCAAAATTCACAATTTTTTTTCAACACGCCCCTCAATGCAAGTTAAACATATATTCGCGAATATATAAAATTCGTGAAATTCGCATAAAACTGCAGATTTTCGCAATAAGAATAAGAATATTGCCGAATGCGAATATTTTCCGGATGTTTTCCCAAAAATTCGCGGCATGCCGCGAATACAAATGTTGCCTATGCCGCTCATCACTAAACAATTGAGATTTAATATAAGGGAAAGATGTAGATGAATAGCACAGATCCCTAATGGTTTTTCATGTGATGACTTCTTCCCCAAAGTGTTGTTTGCTACATTGTGAAATAGTTAATTTAAGCTGAGAAATCTACATCAAGTATCACAAATACCTCAGCAGCGTTGACAACAACCCTTTATTTCGTTTTAGAGAACTCATGGAGGAAAAAAAGAGCCCAGTTGGCACAAAATGTACTCTGTACCATTTTTTCCACTTACATTACAAATGCCACGCTCCCCACATTAACATACCGTGGCATTTCAAATAAACCAACTTTATCTTTACTGAACTGCACAGACGAATGCTGTATGCCCACAATGTTATGTCTGTATAAAGAGCAATGAATGGCATCAAAGACAAGGTAGCATTGGTAACAGAGATGCCAAAGCTACTCGACACATGCTGCAGCTGTGGTAAAGTAGTCTCCCTGGTCTGTATTATTAATATAGGTAAAATCCAAAAGTAAAAATGGTAAATGCAATCTCTAATATTATATATATATTACAATATATATATATATTACAATATATTATAATTGATAAACAGTTGCGATAATAAAAACTAAAATTATTTGGTGGCAGATGGCTCACATATTTACAATATATAAAATACATCAAGAAGACATGCAAGTAAAAATCAATAGAACCCAATTCAACATTGGAAAACTAATCCAAACATCATAGGAAGACATCTGGTCTAGACATTTTAGTTTAACATCTGACATTTGTCTAAAAATTGCATAGTATATGTGAAGATTCTAATAATAATATCTAATAATATTATATCTTGTAAAGCAACTTCTTCTGGTATAAGATGATAATGCTCCATCTTTACTAGTTAATGTTTCCCTGAGTTGTCACCTTGTTACACACTTGCAGTAGGGACTACCAATAGTTGTGCTGACACATAATGCACAGACATGGATTGTTGTCAGATAACCTGCACTTAGAAATATTATATCGGATGTGCATTCCTGCCAAGGCATGCGATTAAAGCAGGGGGTATTGGCACATCTCTAAATGCAGTGAAAACCTCAGCCTGGATCGCTGGTGTTTAACATTGTGCAATTACATTTCTGATCATTTACTGTCTATCTGACCTTTGCCTGGATACCGTTTAAGTTTAATTATGAAATGTAATTTTGTTTTACATAATTTTGTGTTTCAAACATTACCATACTCATGATGTCCTCTAGACCCTTGTATGGATATATTTTGGTAAGTAACAGGCCTACAACAGCGCTTTTGGTACAAAAATCTGGACCTCTGCAGAGCGCTAGGAAGGTTAAAGCAAATGTAAGATTTGGAAAAAACATTACATTAAATTACATCTTACTTACCTCTGAGTCATAACAGTGGTGGAGAAGTGTTCCACAATAAAAAAAAGCCTTCTCTGCTATTCCCTTAAGCCCTGTCAATGGTCATCTTTCATTTCCCAAAGGCATCCAGTCTGGTTAATTAACTGAAGTAGTGTGTATGGCCAAAAGCGCTATATAAAGGTTTTCAACATATCTCAATAGGTTTGTAGGGGAAACATGATGACCTCACTGACTTTTCCGACAGTTTCTGAGATGAGGGGAGGAGTGACAAAAGGACAATCAGGATTTTTTTTTTGACAGGCATAATTGGTATAAAGGGGTGTTTACAGGACATGGAGTATATTATGTAAATCTAGGTGTGTTTTAACTTTTCCAAGTGTGGCTCGGTGTAGATTTTCATCATCAATAGTGGTAACCCCCAGCCTAACTAGTGGTAGCTTATCTTTTCCAACCATGCCCACTCTGTCCCTCTGTGTCGCCGTCCTAATGGTGAGTAACTTGACCCACCTTTCTGACCTCAGTGATGATACCTGGGAGGTGGAGGGTGCCCTTGCCATAAATCTGTATGATATTACAGGCATAGGCGTCCTGGATTCTCACATCTCTGGCATCAATGAACAGTGATTGCATGGAAATAGGTTTGTATTTCTTGTACTGCTTTAGAAATAATGGGACCACCAAGGGATTTAAAGGAAGGAAAAAGGCCTAGGGTAGTATAAAATATTTGGATTAATATCTTTACAATGAACCAGTAAGAGGGAAAGCTAAGAAGGAAAGAAGGACAAAGGATTTTGGTTAGAAATGAGGGACAGTAATGGTGAGATATGAATGTGTATTCCAGAAACCCTGGCAGGTATGTTCCAGGATCAGCAGATTACAGACAAGATAGAGATGTCACAAGTACCATATTTCCCATTTATAGTTTTTAAAGCAGGAAAGCCAGGCAAAAAATATTTGATATACAAAAGTGTTCACATCAATTGGGTTAATGCAATTGATTAAATGAATGCAATATCTAATTCAGCAGTACACACACACAGCACATCACGTCACCTCTTCACTGATCAGGAGGAGAGGGGCAGGAGGCTTCCCAGTCTTCTCTACTCTGCTCTCCCTCTCCTCTCTGGCTGCTGTGTCCGTGAAAGCTGCAGTGATTGCAGTTCCCATGGACACGGAGAGAGGGATAGATGGGAGTTCATCTATCCCTCTCTTCATTGCTTATACCAGCAGGACTCTGAGCTCTGTTGGCATAAGCAATTATACAGTTCAAATAGGAGATCTAGGAGGGCTAGATCACATCTGACAGCTCCCCGTCTAATCTCGCATTCGTACCATAAGACGCAGACACTTTTCCCCCCAGATTTTGGGGGTGAAAAAGTGTGTCCTCTGGTCCAAAAAATATGGTACGGTACAGCAGAATACTACCATTTGAAAAATAACAAGTTCCTCCAGGGTATTGGGCACTCCAGTACGGGTATTGGGCACTCCAGTATCCCTTCTGTAATGGCTACAGATCTCTGTGCTGCTAAAATACTGTTTTGTGATCCCATATGCTGTCCTTGGATGTCCTATACCAATGCACAGTGTAATGTGAAACTTCCCAGGAAATAAGGAACATAGCCAATACCCCCATTAAGCAGATACATCCAGAAATAAAAGTGTTAACAGCCCAAAGTAATAAAAGTAGAATGCAAATCTTAACTTTGTTTATATATTATTATGGATTCTCTTCTGGTACCTATTCTATCCAGCTAAGAATGCTGCTGATGTAATGTCTGGTGCAGGCATTTTATTTTAATCTTTATTTACCTGGATTTTATCGACAAATGTATACAATTTGAGTAGCTATATTGGGAAACCCATCTTTGTTTGCAGGTATAATTTTGGCATAAAGCGTGAATGTATATAAATCAGACAGGCAAACTGTTATGCTTTGAACAAAACATTTAAGCTCTACAAGCCTATATTTCCTTTGATGCCTCTAAAGAACTTAACCGTGATAACGAGATAAATATTAGACTTTCCGAGAATCATTAGCAATCCTCGGAGAGAGAGGGATCATTGCTACTACAAGAAAAGTCAGAGTTCAATGGCACAAAATACTTTATAGTCTTATAAAGTAGTATATAGTCTTATTATAGTATATCACTTGAATGCTGAAATTACCACAGAAGTAATATCCTCTTTCATTTAAAAAAAAAATGAAAAAAAGAAAGAAAAGTATATATAATTATAGTATATCACTGCTATCCAGTTACTGGGCTGAAATCAGATGAGGAAGATAGTTTTATTATGAATTCTTTGAAATCCACTTTAGTCAGGTCCATGGAAGTTTCTGCACGTAATGGGTCCGCTTACTAAAGTCTGTGTATAATTCTCTATTTTATTACCAAACTGGTTCATATTTCCAGGGCAAGTTTGAATCAGACTATTACTTTGTACAAGGGACCCTGTCGAGGCTTGACATATGTTCTCACTATAGGTTCTCCAATCTATTACATTTCTGTCTCCTGAAGGCATTAGGGAGATGCAGAATGCCTTCCCTGGTGAACCACTTCACGCATCAGATACCTGTAGCACTTGCTGCCAGGAGGCTGAATGGTTTCACTGCCCGTGATTATACTTACTGCTGGGTGAGATCTGTTTGCTTTTTATTGGAAATTCAATCTGTGCTTTGTTTTTGACCACTCTCTGTCTGCTTCCTGTCCTGACCCTGCTTGATTACTATTTTGCCTCACTGTAGACTGTATTGTGTGGTCCTGCAGTGGTTACCATTAGTTTGTTTGTGGGCTCCTGGTCCTTTGCCAATCCATGCACTTTTTTGCCAATGTATGACTAAAGGTAGCCATATACGTATAGATTTATTCACAATCGACCATTGATTTGATCAGGATATTCAATAATTTGATTAAATATCAATCATGCATATATGGAATGTATACACTCGATTTTCGTTTGACTGAATACAATGCCGAATGAAAACTTGATTGTATGTACTCGAGCAAACTAATGTTTAATTTTTGTTATTATTTTCTTCTATCGAACACAAATGATCAAATGAAATAATTTTACATGTAAGATTTTTTATTTGATGGTTTCCAATTCGATCAAAATTTCCCAACATGTCTGATTAACTTTAGATCGATTTTTTGTTTGATATCAATAACTTTTTATCAATCAACCAAGTTGTTCGGTATTCAATTTTTCATTTGATCGATAAAAAAGTTGATCGGTTTCAGACGATCAAATGCAAATATCAAACTGTGTATGGCTACCTTCAGGCAAAACCTGCTGCTAGGAGGATGCAGCTAGCCTCCCAAGGCTACAGTTACTTTAATGAGTCCACTGAACTTAATAGTGAGATATGAACGTCAACCCAAGTAGAAGCTTGTGAGAATGATTAGGTAATGCCCAACACTAGTGAAACATGTGGTATGGCTAATTCCGATTTATTGCCTTCTACACAGAATATACAAACATTTCTCTTGCAGATTTTAAGAAAGATTTGTGAAAGTACCAGATCCTCTTCGTTGTATGTTTCAGCCTTTACCAGAATCCTCAAAGTCAGATTTTTACCATGCAGCAATACAGCTCTTAGGTGATTGGGTGCTGTATATTATAAAGATGATGTGAGCAGCTGAAAACTAGAGTCTATTTAGGTAAATCATGGCCAATCCCATTTTTATTTTTTGGGATGCAACACTGTAGCTATGCGGAAACTTGGGCCATTGAAATATATAATGGAAGTAAGAACCATCCATGGAGCTCACTTTTGGGGATGTATCTGCTGCATATGTTGTTCATGCTCCTGTTAACAACAATCTTGTTTGATAACATTAGTGAACACAACCCTATAACAAGCATACGCTCTATTAAAAGGAAAGTTATATGTGACTTAGCAGCTAGCTCGAGCAGATATGCCAGAAGTGACAGCCTGATTGGAAATGCATTTTATATAAATAGTCCTGTTATTTCTTTTTTTTTCTCCCTGAGACAACATGTTGCCATGACTACCAACTGGATGGTATATTAATTCCAGACATTTTCTTCCAAACAAATCGTTGAGTATTTTAGGCTGTGCGATGAAAAGTTAGCTTTTAGACTTGTGTGTTAAGGAATTTTTCTTACTTAACCTGCAGATCAACCTGCGTCAACTAACAGTGAAACTGAAAATTATTCTGCGTTCATTCATCAAGTAGGTTGTGAAAAGTTAGACAAAAAGAAAAAGTGTTGGTAATGTGTTAGTTATCACACATTCCTGTTTTACAAGAAGGCAAAGAATATACAGATAATGAGCAATGAGGGTAAGGATTAAGTAGTGTAGCTCACAATCAGATTTTTTATGTTGTAGGCGGATCAGATAACAATTATTTTAATTGCCATGTTGGATATTCATTGTTCAGATTATGGTGTTAACATCGATTAAGCACTATTCTTACCTTAAAGGATCATTAAACCTTCCTGCACATACAATTACACTTGTATTACTACACTCTATGTTTCTTTACTTTTACTGCATCAGTTCTTGTTTATAAATAAATATGTGCACCAGTTCTTGCGATAGCTACCTGTGCACCGGTTCTTGCGATAGCTACCTGTGCACCGGTTCTTGTGATAGCAACCTTAAGCCGATTCCTGGCCATAGCTGCAGGTGATGGACCGGCATGCGCGCTCACGCGGAGCGCATGGTGGTCGGACGCCCGCAACTATAGGGGTGCCCACCTTGAGGTTTTGAGGTGCAAACGGATCTCACCCAGCATAGCGATCCGTCTTGCTGGTACTTTTTGTGGCCGATCCTGTTGTAGTCAGTTATTGTGGATGGGAAGTCTCCTCCCACTCCAAGTTAATTGGCTACAATCTGACGAGAATCCCTATGTTAGTGGAGCACACAGGCTTCCTATCAGTTCTGTAGCTGACTCTTCACAGCGTGGTGACGTCACCACACTGTAATGAGTCTGCTACAAGCCGGCCATGGATCAAGGTGTCTATGGCCAGCTTTAGCTATTGAAACCCTATATGTAGCCTGTCTCATGCCTAAATTACTGTTTTTCTGCAAGCAACTCACCCAAGTGCTCTTGTGACAAATGCAGTACAATAGGGGTGCTCTTGGGTCGTTACAAATGACCTTTTATTTGTTACATACACTGCTCATAAAATAAAGGGAACACAAAAAGACATCCTTGATCTGAATGAATGAAATATTCCTATTAATTACTTTGTTCTTTACATAGTTGATTGTGCCAACAACAAAATCACACAAAAATTATCAATGAAAATCAAATAATCAACCCATGAAGGTCTAAATTTGGAGTCACACTGAAAATTAAAGTGGAAAAAAACACTACAGGCTGATCCAACATTGATGTAATGGCCTTAAAGTCAAAATGAGTAGCATGGGTGGAGACCATTCACCACCTCATCCGGAGCATGCCCAGGCGCTGTAGGGAGGTCATACAGGCATGTGGGGGCCACACACACTACTGAGCCTCATTTTGACTTTTTAAGGACATTACATCAAAGTTGTAGTGTTTTTTCCAACTTTTGAGTGTGACTCCAAATCCAGACCTCCATGGGATGATGAATTTGATTTCTATTTATAATTTTTGTGGGATTTTGTTGTCAGCACATTCAACTTAAAAACACAATATTTAAATAGAATATTTAATTCATTCAGATCTAGGATGTCTTATTTTTGAGTTCCCTATTTTTGTGAGCAGTGTATTACGTGTAGGTAGTTATTTTTTACATGAGGGTGTAATAACCCTTTAAAGACTAATTAAAATTTTAATTTCAGTCAACAAATGGTGCAAGAGGGGCAATATAAGCAATACAAGCACACCCCATGTTTCTCAACCAAGTAGACCATTTTTGCAATCCCTACCCCTGGATCTGGCCTCCCTCTTCACGCATTCGAGATTTGACACAATTATGGCATCTTCCACTCAGCATTTCTGACCTGTACACTTACCTCAAAGATAGCCATTCTAGACCACTAGGGGCCTCCAGTGCCACAAACTGGAGTAAAGACTTCCCACAGACAGACATTGCTGACAAACTCAACCATGGTTATCAGAATGTTCGTAGGCACATGGTTTCTGAGATCTGGCGAGAAACACAATATAAACTCATGCACCGAGCATTCAAGCTATGTATCCGGACTAACAAGGGGGAACTGACGTTCTACAAACGTTGGAAGCCCCATATATATGGTGCTCCAGCCCGCAGAACGCGATAAGATTCTGTCTCTTCTTGATATTTAAAATTTTTGATGTATGTGTTCCATTGGACAAACCTATACCCACGACACTCTCTGTAATTTGCCTGTACCCCACCTGATTCACCCCAGACCGCCGTCTCCCCTAAATACATTTTCGCTGTGATATGGCTCCTGCTCCACCTCGCTGAGGCATCACCCTTTTTGCTTTCAATTTACCTGTATATTTGAAGTTGCTCTATTAAGGCTACCACTGTTATGACTTTCAGTTTTCAAATGTTATGTTAATATAATAAATACTGTTCGAAGCAGCTTACTACCGACAGGACAGTACTGGAATACCCATGTCTACCTAGCTGCCACACTTGTTTATCATTTCTGCTTTCCTTCTTTTTTTTTCTCTATTTGTTACAAGTTTGATCCCTCCACTTGTGGACGGTTATTTAGTAAACTGTTGTAATTTTTTTTTTTGAAAAAAGTTAATAAAAACATTATAAATAAAAAATAAGGAGAATAAAATTAACTGCAGTCATTGGTGTCAAATGGGAATAATGAGGTCTCTCTGGTGTTGATGTCTATGGAAATATACAGAGGTCTCCTTGCAGAGGTTTCAAACACTTTCATTTAAATCAGAGTGAATAACGGATCTCCAGTCAGCAGGAAATATGAGCTTTGCTGATAGCAGAGCTATAGGCCTGACTCAGCAGGGGCATGGTTGACCTCTACAAAGAGCCCATTGCTACCAAACCAAGAGCAAAGGTCATTCTCTTTAACATTCTGGACCAGTATAGACATTCATATCTTAAATGTAGATATATAGATGACTTGCATCAAGAATTCAGTTGAGTTTAAAGGAATTTACCATTAGCATATCTTCTTCTTCTAGGCCACAACTGCATGTTTTTTTGCTGTAAGGATTATAATGTTTAAAAAAAGCCTGACAGGAGTATGGATGCTAGATCAAAGAACAAAACAGTTGAGTGCATGGATGATCTCTGAAGACAACTTGTCACCACCTTCAAAGGGGATCAGGAAAGCCTCCAACAGGTTCTTCAAAAGTACTGCAACAATACTGTAGGGAAAGAAGTGACAGTATTCCAGTTAACTCTAAATATAAACTATACAATACGCCTTTTTATTAAAAAGTTTGAGTGTTGTTTCATTAAAAGCAAAAATACTTATTTATAGATAATATAGTTGGTCAACCAGAGGAGTGTGAAGAAAATAATTTGTGGTCAATCATACAGGGAGGGAAAAGCCTACATTTGGAAGGAATAAGGTAACTGTTAACTGTTACTGCTCATCTGTAACATCTTTATACTTTGGTCAAGCAATACTTTTCTACCCCACTCAAATACATAGATTAAATAGTGTTTAATCTAGGGGAATAATTAGGTTTAAATGCCTAATTCATCCCTCTGCAGCACTCTTCTCTGTAGCTCCTAGTATTTGGGTGAGCCCTCAGAGACCTTAGGTTCATGGAAGGCCATTGGTCTTGCATTGAACATGATGACACAGAAGAGCCTGGGACCAAGGGATTGGTATAGAGAAGTGGCTTTGTAGGTTAGATCAATGAGCAGGCAGGAATTTTATGGGATAAGGACTGATGTAAGTATTACCACCTATTCCTATTCTACAAAATGTAGCAAAAGCTACAAAGTTTTTTTATGTTTAACTTAAGAATCAGCAATAATGTTAGTTGCCGTTTAGAAGGCTATATGGAATAGTGTTTGATTATACATGAAAAGGGAGCTTTTATTTTTTTTATATTTCCTTTAATGTTTCAACATTAAATAGTAATATTGGCTCAGAATACTCAGATTATTCTGTAGGTCTCCGTTGATACCTTCCATGACAGGATGTTAGAGGTAGACTGTATTGGAGTATATTAGCACCTGTGCCTTGTAATTATAGTGTATACACTTCAGACTAAGCAAATTCCATATAAGTTTTGTTCAGTCATTAGCACTGCTCCAGTGATCTTGTTTCTATATAGCGCCTCTGGCATTCAGGGTGATCATGACCCACTTAATCTACAAAATACTAAAGTGATTGAGTGTGTTATATAATTGAGTATACATCCAATGTTGGTGAAGATGAATACTACTGCAATTCACTTACTAACACTTTGTTGAAAATAGTAGACATATGTTCTAGCTTTTGTATTTTATATCATATTATTCATTGTATAAGACCTAATTATTCCCATAAATATCAAACTTTGGGGTGCGTCTTATAGCCCAGTGGTTCTGAAAGTGCGAAAAATATGGTACACGCCATAAATCTTCATATTTGTTCAACTTGCTCATCAGATGATGGGAGGTACTTAATGTTTCACATGCACAGCATCTAATGCTGCCACATTATTTTTCTTTTCAGAATGTGCCACCTACTTATTTTGCCCATGGGCAGGTATTGAGGATAGCACTTGGCTCTATTGCTGATGTATGTGAGATGCTAAAGATGGTCCAGGACTGTAATTTGTTCTCCAAGGGATATGAGTTTCCCACTACAATGGGTTACACAAATCGACCAATGGTGAAACACAGAGGCAGAGAGAGTGGAAAGAAAATAATTAAAGTACTCAGCTGTCTATTGGCTCCCTGCGCTGTTGGTTCACTTCCTTCCTCTGCCGTTATATATATATATATGTGTGTGTGTGTGAAAAGACATGTAGTATATGTAGTATTTGTGCAAATATGTAGTGTATGAGTGTATGTATATATGAAGCGCGTTTATATATACAGTATAGATATATGTGTATGTCTGATCACAGTAAAATTGCCACTTTGTGATAAATAATTGGGTTCAAGTTTTGACACACACAGTCTCTAAAATGTTCGCCATCACTGTTCTATACCATCGCCACACTTTATGTATAATGCTAGTGGTGGTGGAATGAAGATAGCATAAGGTTGTCTATAAGTTGTCTCTCTCTTGGGGGGCATTCACACAGGTGTCTGAAACGCAGCTTTCCATCACCCAGACGCCTGAAAAATTCTGCAACTGGGAAGACACGACATTAGGCATCCCCCGGGAGCTTTTTGGGTTTTTCTCCCCTGAGGTGCTTGCACATTGTGTTCAGACACCTGAACATAGGAGCGAGCATGCTCTTTCCAGGCTACTGCCTACTGTCAGCAGCTTGGACAACCACCCCTGTGAATGGTGCCGTTTAAATTTCTCACACTTTTTCTGTAAGTAGATGATGTTCTTCCTGCTTCAAGATATAATGTATCTTAATGCAAACCTGTACTAAACTTTTCCTCAGTTGATCTCACCTTTCCCATGTTATACTTTATGGTGGCTGCCTTCTTCATTTTACAGAACCTGAAAATTGTTTGTCCTGCACAACTTGTGCTGACACATTTGTTCTGACTAAATTTTTTTTTACCTAGCTGACATGTGTGAAATGTCTGTGAGAGCTGCTTAGTTTTAGGTTTTGTTTTCAGACGTGTTCTAGAGTTCAGGTACCCCTCTAATACAATAAATAGCTTTAGGAATAATATACAAATTAGACATCACCCCCTATTTAGGGAACTGAAATGAAATATATAAAGTTTGCTGACTGATGATAAAAACATGACAGCTTACCTCAGTGTCATCTGGTGACATGCAAAATGTCTACAAGAACATTGTACTGCCATCATTAAATTATGATTATTGTTTTTTACAATGATTGTTGGCATTACCAATCTCCCTGACAATGGTGATCTTCTTAGCTAGCTGCCACAATCATTTGGGTGAATTAACATCTGAATGACAGTTTAAATGCTCTCTGCAAAATAACATTTGTACACAGGTCAGTGTTTGCCTAATGAAGCCACAATAATATGATGCAAATGGACTATGAATTATACATTTTTAAATACTTTTGCTGTCATTCCTGTGACCGGTAAAATGCGAATCTGTCTTTGTCTCATTTATTTATACAGATAACATTGTATATATACACGTTATTCTACAACAAAAAAAATACCTTTGTTCTTATGCCAGATGTTAGTGATTTATCAAGGTAATCATATTCAAAAATAGTCGTTTTTATTAACATATACAGATGTTTTACATTAGAACATTTCAGTATTGCAATTAAAAAGGTGAATACAATATCTGAAAAAGGCGGATTACATGCAAAGCGAGGCATTTCAGCCTTTATTTGTTATAATTTGGATGATTATGGCTTTCATCTTATGAAAACCCCAAAATCTCAGAAAATTTTAATTAGAATACATCAATATCATAGAATTAAAAGATATCAATAAGACAAAGATTTTCATTTGAAAATATCAGACCTTTGAAAAAATAATCATGCATATGTACTCAGTTCTTGGTTTGGGCCCCTTTTGCATCAATAACTGTCTCAATGCGGCGTGGTATAGATGCTATCAGCCTGTGGCACTGCTGAGGTGTTATAAAGGACCAGGAAGCTTCAATAGCGGGCTTTAGCTCTTCATTGTTCGCTCTCATTTCTTTCATCTTTCTCTTGGCAATGTCCCAGAGATTCTCTATGGGGTTCAGGTCAGGTGAGTTTGCTGGCCAATCAAGCACAGTAATCCCATGTTTATTGAACCAGGTTTTGCTACTTTTAGCAGTGTGGGCAGGTGCCAAGTCTTTACCTCTTGCCAAGCTGTAAGCCATAATCGTCACAATTATAACAAATAAATGCTTGAAATATCTCGCTTTGCATATAATCAGTCTATTTCATATAGTCACAGCAATTCCCAGCCATAAGTGTGGGAGATCTACCGGCGTGCACGCTCATGCCGAATGCATGGTGGTCGATCTCCCGCAAATACAGAGGTGCCCACCTTGACAGATCGACCTAGAAATCCCCGACAGATGTATCGCACTGCAAACCATCTGGCGGTATTTTTTCTGGCCGATCCTGATACTCCAGTCCCCATCCAAAGTATGTTAGGAGGAATCCCTGTGTTAGTGGCACACAAAGGATTCCTCATCACAGCATGGTGACATGATTTGATGTGTCTATTGCTGGCTTCCGTTTCACCTTTTAAGTTAAATCACTGAAATATGGAAACTTTTAGATGATATACAAATTTTCACATATCACCTGTATTTCAGAAGATTTTTCAGTGGATATTATTTATGCTCATAGGTAAAACATTATAATATTATGCCCAGCAGTAGGGGAAGCCTTTGCATTGCTTTTAACTTGATGTGATTACAATGACCTTGTAGAAATCAAATGAACTTTAAGTCTTGGTATTAAAGTGTCAGTAAAAATCAATTATCTGTGTTGTTCATTGCAGCAAGCCACAATACGATTCCCCTTTTTAACCTTTACAAAGAAAAAACAAAACCCATAAGAATCCATAGTGGGATAGAATGGGTTGCTATGGGCACCAGCATTTTCATCTAAATATTGTTTATTATCGTAAAACATCTAAACTTTTAATCATCTATTAATTTTGGTAAAATATTTTTTGGACACCAGAATGCATCAAACATATACACATATATCAAATATATACACCAGAACACATAGATCAAATATATACACCAGAACACATAGATCAAATTATACACCAGAACACATAGATCAAATTATACACCAGAACACATAGATCAAAAGCCAACTTTAAAGAAGGGTGAAAACAACGGTATAGTTTTTTTGTAGTCTGTGTCCCATTGGGAAGACTAGTCTTCACTTCCTCTTCAGGGGGTACAAGAAAAATAAATACAAATCATCCACTATTCTACTATTTTCTACTTGATCAATACTTTCACTAGTGAAAGATGGTGATAATATTTAGAAAATGGAAAACTGATCACTGCATTATATTAATTAATTAATTAATTAATTAATT
>CM070036.1:47281110-47294657 GCA_036250615.1 Ptychadena robeensis | reverse complement strand
TTTGTCACGGCATGATTATAATGTCCATCTTTAGGTTAATTTCTGCAGACTTGATGATAACAGACTGTCTGCCATAAACATCCTTGGTTTGGAATCATATCTGGAATTAGCTGTCTCCATATCAACAGCTAGCTTTGGGTCAAATGTCACTCTCACAGTACAACATAATTTGAACCCCCAGATATCAGTATATATCTCAGTATCATATCTCAGTAGTGCAACTTTTCTCTTGTCAGATTTTACCCTACATGTGCCTTTTCTGATCTTCGTCCCCCAGATTGCCAACACCCTTATAAGTCCAATCTTTTTTTTTTAATTAGTCATTAACATTCCAAATTTGACACCCCTAACTACAACCTTTTATAGGTATTAAAGTTTCCCTGCGGTTATCCAAGTAATATAAATTGTATATCTTTAACAATATAGCTGTAATCTCAACTCAATCTGCAATATCAGTTTCAGTATCAGTGTCACTAGAGAGCACTTGCTGTCAGAGCACAACACACACGCATATTCCTTCTCATCAGAGAGGAGGGGGAAAGCTCCGTGCATCTCTCCTGTAGTCCGCAGATGCGCGTAGAAAGGAAAAGAAAGGTACGCAGAGCTAGGTTTTAGACGATTTCTCATACCAGCGTACTGCTTATGTGCACCACTGGTTATATGGCCTTTATTAGCACAGCAAAGGTGGGCAATAAGAAGCATAAAAAGGAAAGTAAAGTGAAGTAAAAAGCATAAAGAATGTTATCCAACTTTAACATTTCAACTGACCCCCATATCACATGTAGTTTTTGCTTAAAATAGGTTCAAAGTCTAAATGTTTTAATGACTTAATGTATGCAAAAAGTATGTAGGTTAAAACAATACCTTTTCCTTTACATTGTTCCCACAACCCTTCTCTATATCTCCAGCAATTTTAGTGATGATATAATGTTCAGGGGCTTTGCAATTAGTGGTTCATAAGATGATCCACAGTATAGGAAGCACCCCATACAGTGGAGCCTCTTATCCAGTTAATAATACTGGGAACTGGATAAAAAGCTCCGACCGGCAGAGTGAGAATTATAGGAAGTGAGGAAACTCTCAAAGTCTTTTTCGCTTCCTGGCCCCACTCTGCAGATCTCTGTATGTGAGCCTCTGCTTCTGCCCACTCAAATACACTGCTCTGACAGAGTGCTTAGCCACAGGGGAAATGCAAAGGCAAGCATACAGCCACGGGTGGTTGGGCAATTTCGATATAAGATGCACCCCCATTTTTTGGGGAAAATGGCTTCTTATAGTGTGAAAAAAATGTTGACACACAAATCTACCGTATATACTCGTGTATAAGCCGAGTTTTTTCAGCCCAAAAAAATGGGCAGAAAATGCTCCCCTCGGCTTATACTCGAGTCAAGCTGAGGGTCCACTCACCTTAGCTGAATTTCCATGCTGAATTTGAGGCAGGGACAGCTTGCCTCTTCAGCTGCATATCTTGTCTGAGCTCCGTGTTTCCCGATTCACAGCTGATCCATGTAAACAAAATACATACTGCCACCTGGTGGCCGGTTACTAATTCAAATACAATTCAAATAATAATAATCCTGTGTTCTCTTAAATTTATTGAGGTTGTCGCACTAAGATTTATCCTGTTTGATTAATTCCTAGGGGCAATGGTGCTTTCTCTGTATTTTTCTTATTTTGGAAACTCCGCTATCTGACTTTGCATTCCCCAATGTCGGCTTATACTCGAGCCAATACGTTTTTCCAGTTTTGGTAGATAAAATTAGGTACCTTGGCTTATACTCGGGTCAGCTTATACTTGAGTATATACAGTAGTTGAAATTATGATATCCTGAAACAGAAGCATATTTATTGTGTGTTGCTGTGCTTTAGATGCTGCACACTAGGCTTATACTTAGGTCATAAATTTTTTCCAGATTTTTATATTAGGTCCTTAGCTTATATTCGGGTCAGGTTATACTTGGATAATATACAGTATACTTACTCTCTCTCCTATCCTATATAATGACAAAATGCTTAAAATACCACCATCCTCGCTATTGGTGTCTGTGTTCATTCTAATGTTTTGAAGCTATTCATTTCTGTAAGTTATCTATTTGCATCATCTACATAAATTCTTAATTAAGTTGAAATGTTTTCTGTGATTATTGCAAAACAAACCTTTCCCTAAATTTAGAAACTCTGAAAATTATTCGTAAATACAGACTTCTTGAAACATCTCCAAAGCTAAAAAGATCTTCTATTAGTTTTGCTGTACATGTGTTTGCTGTACATATTACATTATATATTAAATTGTCTCTGTGGATTCCATTGTAGTATAGCTATTAAATAAGTTCAGTGGGATAATTAATCTCATTTTCATTGAAAGTGCTTCTTGCTTTTGTGAAAACATTAAATGATCTGACTGTTAAATGTATTATGGTCAGAAAGAAAAAGTGCAGTCTATCCATTTCTGGCTCTTGTATTGTCACTGTATTCACACGCGAAGGACTTTTACTTTGTCATATTTGACAACCGTATGGCTTTAAAATGTTAGCTGTATGATTAGCACTTTATTAGATTTAAGATGCAAGGTTCAGAGGCACCTTAGGTTATGATTTATAAAATGGTGTAGTTTGGAGTAATAGTATTCTATCACTAGGGAGATTTCCATTAAGTTCCCACAAACATACCGTATTTTTTACATGCACGCACAGGACCGGAAATCTCCATAGAAGTAACATTTCGAAGTTACTTCTTTACTATGGTGAATCCTGTTTAACTTGCCAATTCTTGTGAATTAATTATTTTAAATTACCTGTGTTTCTCCTGAAGCCTTTATTGGTAAAGCTCTGAATCATCTTATCACCAAGGGGTGGTTCAATCTACCAGACATCTTGGGAACTGAGTGCAAGTAGAACCAACAACACTGATTTGAGACAATGTAATCATTTTATCCATAGGTTCAACTCTGGCTAATTAGGTTGATGTGAAGCAGAAGGATGGGGATGACACTGTATGAGGATGGAGATAAGTGGTGGTGAATGGAGTTCAGTGTGGAGGTGATATGGGGTGACATGGATTTGGGGGGCACACAGGTAGGCTGAGGATGAGGTTATGTAGATAGGAGGTAATGGTGGAGGACACAAAGGAGGATTTGGGGCACTTCAGGCAAACACTTTGACAGCTTCTCTGACTGGCAACATAAGAATCCTTCCCCCGGAGAGGGAGGGGGAGAGGGGTTTCTTCTGCTGACAGAGAGAGAAGCTGCAGATAGCTGCACAAAGTCCATCAGCTGTGATAGTGACATCACAGAGGACTGGCAGAGCACAACATGCAGCCGCAGAGACAGCTGGTATGGATTTCCCGGGAGCCCTTTCAGCTCTATGACATGTGCCTAGGAGCGATGTCACAATGTAGGAGGGGCTACCTTGGAAAATAGGCCCCTCTTGCTTTCAGATTTTTTATTTTGAGGCCGTGTTTGCACTAGCTATCGGCAGTCTGGTGACGATAGTGGAAAGTAACCTACAACATGACCTACAACGTGAAAGTGACCTACATGACCACTGACCAACTGATGGAGAGTTTTATTTTACAATTTGGTGCTACTTACCCATGAGCAGCATATTTGCATATGAGAGGAGAATTTAGACTGTGTCATATTAAACTAAAACTAAAAATCTAAACATAGTAAATAAACTTATGCTATCAATATAGCCTCAACTCACCCAGCTTTTACATGGCTATTTACATATAGCATATCACATTCACAACAGAATGTGCTCGCTCAGCTATTACAGCAGTGATAGTTGAGTGAGTTGATGCTATTTATAGCATGACCTGTTGTTATTTACATTTTTCATTGCCGTAAATATTAATACACATTATGTGACACAGACACATATGTTAATAGCTGCTCATGGGTAAGTTGTTAATGCCAGGTTGTAAAATGTGTCTCTCTATAAGTCGGTTAGTGAGTTAAAGAATGTGTTCTGCTAGTGTATAAACACATGCTAAAGTTTCAGCCCTGTGCTGAATTAAGACCTGCCTCCTGGCATTTTCCTCTTGGCTTGTCTGGATGAAAAAGCCTTCCGGGATATTGTGCTTTTGCTCACAGGAAATTCAGAATTGAAAAAAAATCATTAATCTTTTTTTACATCCCATTACATTTTTTAATCCCCACCGCTATATCAAAGCTATAGTCTTGAAGAATTCCTAAATCAGTTCCCAAAAATGTTTCCCTCTTCTTTCTTGGACCTCCATTGCATGTGGAGCCCCATTAATATGTAACAGCTACTGCTCTATATTTTAATTTTGAGCTTTGCCTTACCTTCAGTAAGGCAAACCTGTTACCTTCAGTACAAAAACAGATTCATCCAAGTCATGAATTTGAATGTTTGAATTTTAAAGAATTGCTTGTACAAATATTTGAAAGCAGGCAGCATGCTGAATCAGACTGTTTTGCATTGAACGGAGGTGTGATGGTTGTGTGTTAGCTGAATACTTAAAATTGTCTTTGTAGTTCAGTGTTCTGCACTGCCATGTTCTATTACATTTTTGTACGTAAACTAAAAGCTTGTACAAGGGAACAATCGTGCTGTTGACAAACTCTCCAGTGAAGTGATAATACTATTTTCTGCTCCATGTGAGGCATCTGCTTACTCTGAGCTTGCCCTAAGGACACCTGCGCTACAGTCTGACAGGTATACACCTTAGTCCAAGACTCCATCTGCCACAATAAAACCAATTATAATGGATTCTAATTGCTTCCATGGACATTTCTCACAAGGTGCTGCAAAAGCAAAACTATACAAGTTTAGATTAAAAAAATTGTAGAAAGGTCTTAGGGTTTCCCTAGTAGTAGACAATGACTTTGCACTGCTTGGGTTCCATCTCTTTCCTGGGTCACTGTCTACACTGACTTAAGCTAGGCATACACGTATGGATTCCCATGCATTTGGGCAGCGACCGATCACAACATCACCACGCTGCTTTTGGCCGGCCGCTGAACGGACAGGAATCCCTATGTGTGCCTCTCACACATGGATTCCTGTCAGATACTTTTTACCAAAGTAGAGCGATCGACCAGAAAGCAACCATCAAGGCGGATCGTGTCGGACCGACTTGCAGTACTATTCTAGGCGACTATCGCCTGCAAAATCGCCTGGGGATCCATACGTGTATTTATTTACTAACAAACAAATTGGTATTTTTAACATGGCCATTCACTTTTTTCTGTTTAATCAACATAAACCATTGAATGTTTAAATCAATCAATAGGAAATCAAATTCCTTTGTTACTAAATCAATTGATTTAAAGTGATGGATATCTGACATAAATTGCTTTGATTGCTCAGGTTCAAAAATTGCAGTCCATGGTTAAATTATCTGACTATTATATATATATCTAAACTATGTTTTTTTAGCTGATTTGTGTCGGATCGTATTATGAAGCATATGTATACACCTTTATCTTTATCACTGGAAAGGAATCAAATTAAATGAATCATTTTTTCATGGATGATACTGTGTTGTAGTATGATCGATCAAGCGATCATGCGATAATTACACAAGATGATCAAAGCAAAAGTTGATGCGTGTATGGGTAGATTTTATCATCTGCAAACTAAAACTGTGAGTGGAAGGGGACATTAGGCTGCAAGCTCCTGTGAGCTGGAGAATTATGTAAATATTATACATGTGTACTACGTAACACACCATGTCAGTGATATACAAATATAGGAAACACAATAGTAATACACAAATGTGGTGTCATTTGACTAATAGCTTTGAATGAATCAGCAGCCATCTGCTTAGCCCATGTACTTGTGCAAAGTCATTAGATGGCAGCTTGAGGGACAGTTCAGATTAATGGCAGATATGTAAGCTGATCTAACAATCCACTTATTTTTACAAAGAGCTTTTGATGGCAGTAACTGATACCGGAGTGCTATTAATTGCATGTAAGGATTTGTATTCTTGATTTTGGCCTGGTACTGGATTTACCTTGTTTTATTCAGATACCCCCAAACGTTCAACACTAACTTAACACTAAACACTAAGTTGGCTTCTTATTTGTAAACACAACTAGTGAAAGTACCTAACTGTGTCATTATATGCATTTCTTTAACTTTTATGTACAGCAGGAAACATTCAGCCACCTAAAATAGCTCTCCATTCTCCTAAATTATTGTAAAAATGTAGCAGTAGAGTGTTGATGCATGTTAGCAATGAATGCAGAAAGTTTGTTCTCTAGTGATACCCTTTATCGGCCAACTTATATATTGAAGAAGCAAGCTTTAAGAATGCCCTCGTAACTTTGGCCTGCACCTGGCTCATTGGCTAGCATTCTAACCTAGCAACATATCTATCTGCAGGGAGTTTCTGTGTTTTTTCCGTACTTGTGTGGGATTCCCTTCCTCATTTAAAAAGGATACTAGGAGGCTGTAAGAATAGCAAGCCTGTAAATTATTTTATTGCCTAATTGATTTGTACTATTGTGGAGTAATTGTTTGACTCATTTTTGCTTTCTGTGTGGGCCACAACAAGAAATCCCACATTATACACACAATCTGTCAAAAATGTAAAAAAAAAAAATATATATACATATATATATATAAATCTAAATTTTACTGGTTGCTCTGCTTGTCCATTGGCGCTGTGTTGCATCTTTCCCATAAAAATTTCAGTAAGATTCCACATGATTAAAACTTTTCATGAAATTTTGACTTATATATATACAGTATATTTTTATGATTTTTAACTGAAAGGATTATAATCTCCTACCCTATGATGAGCATAGAGGTCTCTTGCATCTTCATGTTCCCCAAAAAATTGTGTGTGAGTTATAAATGACTCACACACAATGTCTCCTGTTGTAATCCTCTCTGCGCTGCTGTTCCTTCTAGATGCCAGCCTGTCTGGTACCCAACTAATAATATCAACATACCCTAAAATTACCTCTTGAGCATGCACCATGTCTGTTGCGGTAATGTTGACGTCTATGATCATGTCTATTAGCGTATGAAAATTTTTCCATGCTACTGTGCATGCCGGTACAGTTCACCACTTCCACAGTTTCCATGCTACTGTGCATGTCTGTTACATTGTTTGTGGCTAATGTTTATCAACATAATAATAATTTCCCATATTTCTGCTCATGCCCAACGGTTTTCTTGAGGGTATATTCATATTTCCATGTTAAGCCCTAGTCAGAAGGAGCTGTACTTACCCAGTGTGGACTTTGAGGGGCATCAGAGCAGAGTAGATTAAAGCGGGTGACATGGTTTCTATGTATGTTCTTTATTTTATTGATGTATTTAGAGATATGGGTAAGAGGTCTGGGAGACCTAATCCATTCCATTTTCATATGAAATAGTTTGTTTCATTCTTACATATAAACATGCTTTTGCTTTTAAATTAACTCAAATTCTTTAGTTGTGGTTGGAATGCCTTGGAACTTGCAATGCAGGCATTGTTTAGTAGTCGGAATTTCTTGGAACTTGCAAAGCTAGCGAAATTTAGATGTGTAAATAAATTTCACTAGGATTCTAGTAAATCTATATTTAAATAAAAAAATAAACAACATTTTTAATTAATCTAATTAAATTTTTTAAAAGGAATGTTTAAATCTGCAGCTTTATTAAAAATAATACCTTAATAATACCTTGTTATCCTGACATGATATTCTTTGTTAAGGCACTTCCTGCCACAGGGTCACTGCATTCTGTGTCACTTAAGTCCCCCATACACCTTTAGATCACTCCATACATTTTCCTTTAGGTCAACCAACAACTATGTAGTGCCCGGTCCTCCCTGATAGAATACATAGTGATTGGAAGGTTTAGAAAGGTATTACAGGGCTTTGGTTGAAGAAAAGTTGATTGTACAGAAATTGTATGGTAAGATTGTAAGGTGTATGGGGGTTTTTAGGCATTCAATGTCGACTGAAGTTAGCAATTTAAACACACATAACCCTATGAGGAAATTGCATGCAGTCGAAATTAGAACTAGCATGTGTAGACAGGAAGTTGAAAACAGTTGGTTTAAAAAAGGCAACCATAAAAGTTAAACTGAACCTAGACTTACATAATTGACGTTGTGTCCCTTATCAAAAATAGAAAGATCTGTCCAAAAAAGATAAAAACACTTTACCGGGAAATCTTGATTTCACCTTATCTCAGAATATGCCAATGCACTGACAGATTGACACAGACACCTTTGGAAAACTATGCGTTCGTGACATAATTACTTCCCCTTTACAAACCTACGGAGATATGTTTTCAGCTTTAAAAAACATCTAGTGGCCGTACTGCAGTAAATTAACCCCGGAAGACTGGCATTCACTTGAGTGTACAGTAAGTTTTTTTAGGATTGTGAAGCATGGCTACACCATTGTGAGGGCTGATTGTTTTGTAAAAGTTTAGTTTTTACTCTTTAGGTTTGTATTATATAAACGGCAATATTAACTGTATTTGCTTAGTAAAAATACATTTATCTTTAAATGCTAAATACATAAACTATATGCCACAAGCAATAGCCCAGCGAAGTAACTTTTACTATAGGAACTCTCTGAAATGTATTCTAGGTTGAAGATATTAAATAAAAATGCAATATTTTATTCCTTAGAAATTTTTCTCTTTATCGTTCTATGAAAAATTTCACAGAACAAACAAGATGATAGCTTTCCCATGTAGAATGATTTCTGAAAACCTTCAAAAATTACATACACTTCTTTCCCTTTTTACAAATATGCCAAGATTAATTTTACGCTCTGTAGAGCACAGCTAGTGAGACAGCGAAGCAGAGTGACATTTCACACAGCCTGAGTCAACTCGCTGCTATGCCTGCTGGGAAGCAATGCACAAGCTAAAACTGTAGCACAGAAGTCAATGACTGGTGATCAAAATAGGTTATATAAGCCGTTCTCAGAGAGCAGGTACTTTATGGTTAAATTATCCAGCAGAGCTATCTTCTATACACCTGGTATGTCAAGGTAGGAAATACACAGACGAGAGCATGTCAGTACAATATACTGTATAGTCTATTGAGCAGTAACTAAAATGCTATTATCACAAATGCACTAATAATTGAAAGTTACAGCTCACATTCAAAATGTAGCCAGTCTCCAGCATAAGTCAAATTATAAGACAAATAGTGTGTTCCTTAACCTCCCTAGCGGCTGAGACGAACCCAGTTCGTCCAGAGTTTGTTTGAAAACCAAACTCCGAACGAACTGGGGTTTGTAAAAATGGACCATACCTCGGAAAAGCTAAGGCAATTCTCTGTTCAACTTTCCGGGACCACCCCTTCTGCGTCATTAGTGATGGACGGGGCGCCATAGACCTCCATTACAAAGGAGGAGCGTCGGTTTCTCAGTCCATGTCGTCATTGATGAAGCTGGCGACGTGGACAGGGGTGGGTGGAGGGTGGGAAATTCCAGCAGAGTACAGCGTACTCACCCGTATTGCATCGTTAGGGAGGTAAGTTGAATTTTGTGTTTAGGAATGGGGAGGCTCTCGATGTTCCCTTTTGATCGTGTTGATGCATGGAGGCAGTTATTTTTTCCTGTGGTCCAGGGGTGCCATCGACTGATGTATGGGACATTCTCATGCTCACTAGAGCTCCCTACTTTTAATAGTTTATACTTTTTCTTTTATACAAAGACATAATCAGGTTCCTGCTGCAACTAGACACATGCACAGAGGAACAATCTAAATATGCACAGATGTAGTACAGGGTGTAAGGTACTTACCCGGCCAGCTATCTCGCATTGGTGAACCCAGGGATCACAGACAAACTCAGCACAGCAGGCTTCATGGTCAGAACAAGCCTCCCTGTTCTGACGCAGGGATCCATTTTGCCCAGACTGCTGTTTTGCCAAACGGCATCCCCGACTCCATATGGTTGGGGGATGCAGTTAATGTTAACTCTCTGTTTGGCCAGAGCTGCGTCCCCAGTCACCATATGTATGTGTTTAACCCAGCACAGCCCAGGTGGTCATGTTCAGTTTGAATATCCTGCAGCTAAAACCGCTGTAAGAGATTCACTTGCTAATCGTCCACCAATCCTATAGCACTAGGTGGCATAATGTAATTGTGCCTTGCACACCATTTCCTGTTATAGCCTCTGTATAGAAGTGTGCTTGGGTGTGGTTCTGAGTGTGCTATTGCCTGATTTGGATCTTGCCTTAAATCTCCTTACCCTGACGTTGGATTGTCTCTGACCACATATCCAGCTTTATCCTTAGATATCCTGCTTTGTTGGATTGATATTTGTGTATGACCTTTGCCTTGTTTTTGGATTACCCAGTAAAGTGTCTACCGGGATTTCTGGTGTTGGCAGTGATTGTGTGCCCAGGAACATTACACAGGGACTTTGCCATCAACTCACAAAGGGAGCTAATTGAAAACATTTGACCATCTCTAAGATAACAGGGACAAATTGAGGAAATAAACAACATGGAATAGCAAGAAAACAGACATACACAAAAACTCACAATTTCAGCACTGGAGATAATGTATAAGCCATGTGTTGGTGAATGTTTTGTACAGAAGGTCAGGAGAACCATGAGCACTGGTAGTTTTGAGCTTCATTAGTCTAGTCAGTTTTGAAGGAAATCGAGGATAATGGAAACAGCAAAACTAAACATGAATCTGTTAAAGTATAGTGTTAGTGCCTAAGGCAAAATGTAAAACATTACTCTTATAGGAGTGTAAAATGTAATAACTCGCTTACATTAATTATTTTAGTCAGGTAAGTATAACATATTTCAAATTCATGTTTCAACATTAGGATTCCTGTGGTATCTTCCAGCACAACTAAACCGTAATGCTAGTAAAACAGATTTTATTTTGTTTTTAAATCCACTGTTTA
Source organism: Ptychadena robeensis (assembly GCA_036250615.1). Lineage (NCBI taxonomy): Eukaryota > Metazoa > Chordata > Amphibia > Anura > Ptychadenidae > Ptychadena > Ptychadena robeensis. The sequence goes on along the minus strand of CM070036.1, from coordinate 47,283,806 downwards.
TTGGTAAAAAATATAGCAAATGTGTATTTTGTACCATAATTCTCAGCCAGCAGAATATTTTATCTTCTACAATGCTCTTTCCTATTTAAAAAAAATAAAAAGTTGAAAGTGAAGAGACCTGCTCTGAAAGTGTTTTCTGGTTAACTTAACTTAAAGCCGACCTACCACCAGAAGTACATCTTTGCACGAATGGCACTAGAAGTGCCGATAATAGGGAGAAAAGCAAAAAGTCAAACTTAAATTTTACATATATATACGTGTAAGCATGCACTTCAAGATGTTTTTGAAAAATGGGCTTTTGTTAATACATTTTCTGTATACAATACAATATACAATTATTGTATCCAGTAGCAGCTCTATTCGTTGTGTTTATAAGAATGACCAAGAGCTAAATGCCCATTGGCTGCCAAGAATAACAATACTTATTTGCATCCTATTATTAACTAGGTCCATTGAAATCTCTGACATTGACAGCATAGAGTAGATAAAAATTTGACTTCCCTAAAGATAGATTTTCAATGTAGGAACAAAATCCATTACTTAAATAAGGGTCTGTCTGTTTGAAATGTTATATTTTTCACTGTGTTATATTTAATGCAAATTAATAAGATTTTTTCTATAGTTTACTAATAAACATTTGTTTTGCTTCTATGGAAAAAATTATTCTCAGTTACCTATCATGCAGTTTAAAGGGTTAGTTATTAAACTTCTATTTAAAAATATAAACTCCTGTACATACAACTGTATTATCGTACTGCAATACGACACACCGGACCATAAGAATAAGAATTGCAAGTGCAGCTAATATATTACCTGCTGCCTCTACTGTCACTGCATGCACCAGATGTCCTTCTGTTTGTACAAATCACCATGTGCCATCCAGCTCCCGCACAGTGACTGTGGGAACAGGTAATATATTCACTTTACTTGGTTTACAGATCTAGTGGGCTAAACACCATGTTTAAGCAGAGAGGGAAGCATTGCTGACAGTCTGGAGACTCATAGATTCTAAGCAATGCCTTCCCTCTGCTGTAACATGCTGTATGCAAGTATTTGTCTCAAAGGAGGGGCACTGCTGCAAGCCAGGGCCAGTCTTTCTCCCTACTGCGCACTCTGCTCTGTTTCTCTGTGCCCCTCCTTCTGAGAACCAGGATACACGCAGCCTTAATATGTGTGCCAGGCAGTTCTCATGTTGTGGGGGCTACCTTCCTTTTTTGCACACTATGGAGCTCATAGTTTACAGTTCATACTGCATTTGTCTTTTGCATACACAGGAGGGTACACTCCCCAAAAGTTATGGGCTGCACTGGCATAGGAAGACATAGAATAAAGGTGTGAAAAACTTGGTCTGTAAAAGGAAATACCCTTTATCTATTAGCCATTGCTTGAAGCTTCTTTTTTTACATGTGGGTTTAACCACCCTAGCGCTTCTGATGCCCCTATCTCGTCCTGCACTTGCTTATGCAGTATTGCAGTTGACGAGATGGAGCCGTCCAGCTTAGCTCCGATGCGGGACATTCATATGCAAATTAGGACATCTTCAAAGAGCACACCTGGAATATCACCCCCATTGTCATTTCCAGATGTGATCTTTGAAGTTAACCATTTCAGAGGGTTCCAAATGCCATTGTATTAGATACAGTGATAACTGTATCCAATACAATTCAAAGTAAAACAAAACACGTTTCCAATTGTAATAAAAATTTTATTATAAACAAACATAAATACGGTTTTGAAATCTTTCATACCAAATAAGTTTTCAAGAGATTTAAGCATTCAAATGATACATTTTATAATTTTATGTACTTTTTTAATCATAATTGTGTGTTTCACACATTATTAGAGTCAGGATGTCTATTAGACCCTTATACGGACATATTGCGGTACATAGTACAATGCGGTGCTTAGTCACGCTGTCCCCGATGCGACATGCCTCCTCGGCTGCTCGTGTCCTTCTCCCCCCCCCCCCCCTCCGAGAGACGTGATGACGTCACTCGGGGAGGCGGCGGGAGATTTGTACAGTAAATAGCATGAAAGCAGTTTTCTATGTAGAAAACTGCTTTCAAACTCCCCCTATGTACTAAATATTGCCAGAATAAAGTCCCTGATGCCCCAGATGTGGCCATTTGCAGTAACCGTTTCTTCCACACCAGGTTAGAGAGGGTTTAGTGCAAATGGGAACATCTGGGGCACCAGAGACTTTTTATGTTGGCGATATTTAGTACTTAGCAGCATAGTTTTGTGTCCTAATTTTTGTGTTTTTTTTCATTATTTATATTAAAATATATATATTTTTTTTTTACATAATTGTTTGTTTCAAGCATTATTATATTCAGGATGTCCATTAGACCCTTGTACGGACATATTTTGGGAAGTTACAGGCCTACGACATAAAGAAAAATTTACCATTGTAGTCTATGGTGCACTTTTGGTACAGAAATCTGGACCTCAGCAGTGCGCTAGGGAGGTTAAACAGACACAATACTCACCTGTCAGCAGTTCAAATGCTGGAAAACTGGTACACAAAAAAAACCTACAGCATACTTACTTCTCCTCTCCTTGCAGCTCTGAAGCTAGCATCTTAGCTCCTGGAGACCTGCAAACACTTCCGCCCTCATTGCCCCCTCTCCTCCCCCCTTCACTCCACCTCCTTCTCCTGTCTCTTCTCTGTGGGAGCTCCAGAGACTCGTAGGGAG
>CM070036.1:47256279-47281100 GCA_036250615.1 Ptychadena robeensis | reverse complement strand
GTGTGTGTGAAGAGGGGATCAGCTGCTGACAATTTTCTGCCTGGGAGAGATGTCCCAGACACCATTTCAGCTGCATAAGGCAATGGGAGGGGAGAATCAGCTCCCCTCCAGCTGTCAGAATAAGATTTGTTTTTTACAATTAAGGATGTCAGCAATATTGGCTGAGCTGCAGCCAATAATGCTGAGTGACCTCCAAGGTGGTAGGTCCGCTTTAAGACAGAGAGAAAGATTAATTGCTTGTTAATTTGAGCCTTTATCTCTGTAGTTAAAACTCTGTACCCTGCACTTTTCATTATATACCTGACTTAAGAATAATAGTAATGGTCATGAGATTCTGAAATATTTAGTGGCATCCTGAAATGTTTTTATTATCACTGAGTGATAAGTACTTCTGAGTACTGCCAATAATAGATAATTTGAAGTAGAACTGTGACATTGATATTCATAATCCCCCCACCCCCCATACCTTTTGATCTTCTCAGTATAGTCCCCTACTGTGTGAGATATAAAACATGGCAGGGGAGTTGCTTTCCGTTTTGCCACTGCTTATTCACTAGTCTGTGAAATATCAATAAGGATTGCTGCATTCTCAGCCCTGCACGCTGTTTGCTCACTGTGATTCTGTAACTTCCCCAACTGTGAATTGTGGTGGAGTGCAAACAAACGTGGATTTAGCTCAGAACGGATAATTTTGTGAGTTGTGAGGCTTGGGCATTACATTATAACTAGATTCTTGTTTGTTACACTGAAGTCTTTTACTTTAAATATTTATCAATATTATGGCATTTATTATATGATTTATTTACTTACACAAGCTATGTTTGTTTCCTTACAGATAATCCCATTACTGCAGAATGCTGCTCATCACAGCTTCTCCTAACTATAACTAAAGTCATTCTCTCTGTAAGTGATTATTACATTTTTTGTGCTATCGGTTATTTAAAATGAACTAATAATAATATATAATAATGCAAGCTTTAACGCAAATGTGTAATTGAACTGTATTATGAAAGTGTAGTACTTTCAGCAATATGATACATGAAAACTTATAATATCTGAGGTTTAGGCAAAAAGAATAATATGTTCTTCAGTTAATTTGCTGATTATGCCAAAGCCTTTGGTTTGCTAAGTGAAGTAAAGATGTGTGTTTTCACCATTGTGACATAAACTTTATAAAAATAATCAATGATAAATATGCATTTATTAAATTTCAGGCGGCTGTAACTGCCTACTAGAGTTTCTATAGTCAGGTCCACACAAGTTTAGGGTGCAAAAGGAATCCAATTATTATCCTAAATTATGTAATGCATATTTGACTCCCCCCACCAACCTATTGCTAGATAATCAAAGTACCGATGGCCATACACGGTTCGATATTTTTGTTTGATCATCTTAGGGCTTGTCCTGACTTGCATGGCCGGCCGCAGGCGACCTTGGTGACCGCTTCCATTGATTTAGATAGCCCTATCCCCACTTCCCCGCTGTGGCCGATCTCCACAAATCATGCCCATAGACATGAATGGATGCGGTCAAAAACTGTGTGTGGATGCAATTTTTAACCACGTCCACTCATTCTCTCTACGCCTTTGGTTTGCTAAGTGAAGTAAAGATGTGTGTTTTCACCATTGTGACATAAACTTTATAAAAATAATCAATGATAAATATGCATTTATTAAATTTCAGCCTGCTGTAACTGCCTACTAGAGTTTTTATAGTCAGGTCCACACAAGTTCAGGGTGCAAAAGGAATCCAATTATTATCCTAAATTATGTAATGCATATTTGACTCCCCCCAGCAACACTCATTCTCTCTACGGCAGCCACCAAGGTGGGGACAAGCCCTTAAAACGATAGATAACTCGATTAATCGTAAGTAGTTTCTTGTACACCTGGTATGATTCACCAAAAGAAATCAAACAAAATTATTTTTTTTTTTAAATGATCAGACATGCTGGCAACAGCTTTAGTCATCTTATTTCAATCATACAAGTATCTGACGGGTTTTCTAGGTATTTAGATTGATTTGTATGCGCTCATACTATGGAGTTCAATTGTGTAATCAATTGTGTTGATTAATAAATCGATCACACTGTGTGGTGGTATGATCAACTGGCGATCAATATTTAAATCACACAAGGCAAATTCATCTGAGAGGGATCATACAAAAGTTGATCCTTGTATGGCTATTTTTAGACAAACAAATAGAAAAACTCATTCTCCTACACATCAGCTCCTCCTCATCACTCTCCTTCACATCACCATGTCTTTTGTTAGTTCCTGAGCTCTACAACAAACTTGGTTGGCTACCTGGGCTTCTTTTTGTCCCAGTCATTGAAATTTGCTGGAGATAAAGATAAGGGTTGTGGGAACATTACAAAAAGTTGAAATCTCAACTTAACTTTGAACTTTTTTATGCAAAATTGTAACATGATAGAGCACTACTGTCTTTGTAATGTTTCCAGAACCCTTCTCTACATCTCTGGCAATTGGTAATGAAACCATGTTCAGGGGCTTTGCAATTAACTCAGAAAGTCAGCTAACCAAAAAAAAAAAGACCAATTACTGAAAATCTACATAGACTTGTGCATTTTATATTTTACTCTCCGAGGTATCTCATACCTTTTTAAACCATGACACCTTTAACATTAAAGTTTCAATTGCCTGTTTATTTAGCAATACTTTTGTAAATGGTTAACATATAGAAATCATACAATAAAATATACATTGTTTGGGTGGTGACAAGCTAGAAATGTAACATTACAGTAGAGTATATTATTTTGCAATCATGATTAATGATGTAAACTATAAGATTTTTGTCACATTTTAACTGGTGTAAGTTGTAGAAAAGGTCATGTTATGTTCAATAAGTATTTAATTTATTAAATCATTTGCATAGTGGGGACCAGGTCATGGGTCTGCAGGATGCCACGGGAACCAAAATATAGTTTTGAACTAAAAACATGAAAAGATTCCCATGCTCACTGCGCATATATCATGTGTAGTGCACAACACCACAAAAGAATGATTGGAAGTATTATTTTGCTACTCTTGCATATACATTCCTTCTCTGACTTTGAACCCTGAGATCTCCTTTAAAAGTGCAATATTTATTGTTTTCTGAAAAGGTTAAACGGAAGTGTATACATGATAAGGTCAAGCTGTTTATACAGCTACTTCATTTGTTTAAATTTTAAATCTTAACTTAAAAAAAATTCTCCTGCAGTACAATTTTTTTGCCTATGACGCACGCTTACCATCTCTCATATCATAGCTCTGGCTCCAACTTTCTGACAGCTCGAAAAACATCAGGGTTACTGCTTCCAGGGCCGGACTAAAAGCCTTGGAGGGCCATTTGTAGTTTACAGGCCGTAGTTTGAGGGCCCATGGTTTAGCATATTTATTGAGAGGAGTATTTTTCATTTTGCACAAAATGTGGCATTCATTACATCAATAAATAAGTAATTTATTTGTGTGTAGCCCCTGTTAGATTCATACATGTAAAGCTTTCCCTTTCCAAATAAGAGAAAAATTGCTGGAAGTGGTGTCACCGGAGCCGTTCAAGCCACCAGTCAGATGCTTTTTTTATATTAATATAAAAAAATATCCATTAATCCTCTGTGCGTTCTGCCCAAATCCTGTACTTTTATGGTGGATCCATGGAGATCGCGGACACGGAAATATACTGCAGGCTCAACCGTATAGTTAAACAAACTCACCCTAATCTAACTCGGGACAACCACCCAGAAGGTTAATGAACACTGAGATATTTTGTAGCAGTAGACATTCAGGGTAGAGGTACTTTGATTGTTCTCAACCTGTGGGTCGGGACCCCCTTGTGGGTCAAACAACTATTTTGCATGGGTTGTTATGTTCCCTGAAAGCATCAGAGTGGAGTGGGAGTAATGCCACCTCTCCTAACTTCCCACCCCCAACATCATCATCACAAGCGGGGTGGGAAAATAGGAGGGGGATTTTATACTTACCTGATCGGGGTATATGAAATGTGTAAGTGACACTCTGCACTGACACATCTGCATTCCAAATATAAGAAGTGATACTTCACGACTAGTGTTGAGCTTGAATATTGGAACTGTGAATATTTCCAACAAATATGAGCTATTTGAGAATTTGTGAATATGGTGTCGGATATGCGCAATTTTAAATATGCAATGGCCAATAATATATATATTATATGATAATATAATCACAATGCCATAACAAATGCCACATGTGACCATTTTGAAGATAATCGGAATTCGAATATTGCCTACGAAATAGGCTATTCTAACTATTCACGACGTCACTTCCGGGGTCCCGGATTGAAAATGGTTGAGAATCGCTGTCTTATATTAATGTCACTAAGTAATAAGTGAGATCTCAAAATCAAAAGTATCAAAATGAACTCCACAGATAACTTGTGTCCTTTGAATAAGGTTTTATTATACTTTATCAATTTGAGGTTGGATATTTTTAATAAGCATCAAACGTAAGGTTAAAAGTGATTCAGGAGTCTTCTTTTAACATAACTTTGTTCTCCTTGATTGAAACAGAAAGGAAAAGAAAATTACACAGCAAAAAAGCTGAACACATTAAAAATGTAACAGAGAGATGATTTTGGAGCAAAGACAGGACATGAATAGGCAACAGAATAGAGTTATGTTATTGCACTTATAGCACTCATTACAATCTTTTTCTTGTTAAGTCACTTCGTTTTGGTAAGTGTCTTTGACAGAAGCATGGCTGCACTACACGAACAGACACACTGACATTCTGCACAAAGACATAAAATATTATAAAAGATTCAAGACATCATTTTCAGGGCTTGTCAGCCTACCCTATGGGTTAGAAACCATACTGTACATAGAAGTGAGCTGAACTGACAAATCATAGCCACAAATTAACATAATAAAGGACAAAGATAAAAAAGGCAAAGTAAAGTTGTGACCTCAAACTGATGATTTTAGGTCTTTTCTACATTCTATCCCATTCTATCAAACATTATTACCATATTTTTCGCACTATAAGATGTTTTGGAGAGAAATTAGGAAAAAAAACCAGAGCCATTAAGATATCATGTGAATATACAGAATGTTCCAGTAAAGTAGACAGGACTGGACCATGCAGTCCTGCCTATATTCTACTCTATATTCCTCCAGCCAAAAGGCCATTGACAGGAGGGAGGTCTTTGCTGCAGCAGAGTATGCAGGGCTGGAACTTTAGCACGTGTTTATACACTAGCAGTACCCATTCTCTGAACATTTTGCAATTTGGCACTGTACAACTTACCCACAAGCAGCTATTTACATATGGGAGGAGATATGAGTTTATGTATCTATTGCAATGCAGAATGTTAATGTAAATACACAGCACATGCATTCTAATATTAAAATATGCCTCTTCATAAGTCAGTGTGTTCAGAGAATGGGTACTGCTAGCGTTTATGCAAATAAGATCTTTTCTTGGCTTTTTGGCTTGGCTGGAAGGAATGGAACATTCAGCCTCCTAGGATGGTTAGGACTAATATATATATATATATAAGTTTTTTTACATATTCGGACCATAAGACACAGAGATACTTTCGCGTTGATTTTAATGGTAAAAAATTGCATCTTATATTCTGAAAAATACGATAATTGTTATGTTTCTTTAGGTTCACTTCCAATGAGAGTGGTCATGACTGCCAAGGCTCACAGAAAGTTAGTTAAATGACCCTAGTGGGTATTCAGTCCATACAAATTGAAAAGATGGCGGAGTAGATGACATTCTGTAGGGTACAACGTAAAAAAAAGTAATGCACTGCAATATCGGCTGTTTAATATTTAATAATGCTAGACTGTCTTTTTTAATATTTTAGTACAATGATTTTCTTTCCAGATATATACATATATAGTGAGAAGCAGGATGGGGGTATCAGACAGATCTTCCCTTCATCTATAAAGCATGAAACATTCAGGCAAACATAATAACATATCTAATTTGTCTCTCTTGGATAGGTCAGTGACAGAGTTTTTTTTAAGTACTGGGGTGTTGTTCTGTGATCATTCATAAATCCGTCTATTTTCCCAGTGTGCTTTTCCATGCAGCTGTGATAATAACGGTAATAAGGTTTGGGAAGATGCTGCCTCAAATGTCTCATTTGGATCAGTGGTGTAGCACAACACCAGATGGAACATTAATACAGTTCACAGAAAGGATAGCGTGCTCTCCTGGATGACTCTACCTGATTGGAGGGGGTGTTCTATTAGTTGGATGTTTTTCCATTTTTATAGAAAAAAAACATTTAAACAATGATTTTGCAAAGAATTCAATCATAAAAAAAATTGATTGGATGACATTCGTACAGCTTCAGCACATTTTTGCTCTGATTAGTAAATGAGGTGAAGATGTTTAGCTTACATTGCAAAGTGGAACTAATTATTGACTCATTAGTTATTGACTCAGTTGCTCATTCATGTGCAAACACTTTGGGTTTTTATTTTTTCATTTCTCTTGGAATCTTTTCCAAAAAAATTGTTTACAAACTCAACACGTTCTTACTAAATGTAATTTAGGTTAAAACCACCGAATGGCGGCGGTCTTATAACAGGCTTCCAAACACTTCTAATTTGAGGTTTTGACCTTAAAAAAACACCAACCTATATCCAAAGTCCCTCCCCACCTTCAGTTAAACCAGGATGAGTAACCTAAACACAAGGTTACAGTTGAATTGATCCAAAATCAAGATAGTTACCCTTCAAACTTTAGCAGTATCACAATGATGAAGACATGAAAGAAAAAAAATCCCTCTTCAACAAAAAGGCAGACTAATTAATTGGCGGCTTCTTCTCTGTTCTAAACAAGAGAAGAAGAAAGGTTTGCCTCATTTCTTACAGAAATCGTCTAATTACATTTCTAAGCATTCGTACATATAATTGAAAAGCGGTTAAAATCTATGACAGGCTGAGCGCAGTTAATGGTTCCCAAAACAGTGCTAGACTTGGGAAATCACTTGCTGCAAATGTCTCTTTTGTTATATATAGAAAGACTTGGGCACAGAGTACATGCAGGTAGTCAGGAAGGTAATGGAAGCATTCAGGTGCAGAAGAGTCAATGCCTATGTACAGAGTAAAGACGAACAATTGACAGCATTGGCAGTTACAAAGAGTCCTTCTTCCACAAAAGTGTATTGATTCTAGAAGAGGATTTATTTACATGTGTGCAGTCTTTTCATGCTCTTACTGTCCTCATATCTTATAATACAGAAGGTAAACTTGACAAAACATAACTGGCTTTGTAATGTACATTTCCAATTCCACTTAATTTTGAATTTTGCTTAGATGATCTGATTTATACACCCTTGCCAGGATTACTGTAGGGATGATAAATTCTCCTAGGAAATTAAAACTCTTGGAGAAATACATCTGAATAATTAGTACTGCTCTGATTGGCTGATACTCTTCTAACCTACACAGGAGTCAAAAATGAGATTTGATCACATGACGAGTAGAGATGGTCAAAATTTGCCAGAAAATTCAAAACTGCCTCGATTAAAAATGCATTTAGAGTGCAAAATTCTGACCACCCCCACAAAATTTTGCAAGTCGAGAAATTTCAACTTTTTACCTTCTAAGCGGTTGAGGTGATGGTACAGGAGCAGCTATTCTCTATTTCAATGCACCATTTCCGGGGTTTCGGAACCGGATCCCTTTTGCATCATCGGTAAGGGGCGGGCCATAGACTTCCATGTTAATGAAGGGTGTCGGTTTCCCAGCCCGCGTTTCTGGCGTCATTGATGATGGCCACGATGTGGACAGGGGCAGGGGGAGGGAGGGAAATTTAATCAGAGTACTATGTACATTTTTAACGGTTCAGTATGGGCTGAACACTAGGGAAGTTAAGAATGCGTAATATTTAATTTGATTGTTTGCTATCAAAATTAAATAGAATGAGTTAAGAGGTCTTCTAGAGGGTTCAATAAAAGTCAGTTTTAAATTACAATTTTTTTTTATTCTGCCTTTCCACATACCTACCTGAACAGTTGCAACAATGTCCACTGAAGAAATCTATACAAGGGTTAAAGTCCCTTGAAATCTCAGGGGCTGATGTATTACAGGTCCCAGGGATGAGGAGAAGCACCAGCTTAGCCCTGGTCGAGTTCTTGTATGTAAGCATCAACATGCCCTGGTTTAACCTGTTAGATGGTAATAATTGTAGGAATAAGCTATTTGGTCTTTCATTCTTAAGGCCCCCATACACTGGTCCGTTTCCCATCGGATTCTGGGACGATCGATTCCGGGCGCGTGCACGCGAAACGATCGTCCCGGAATCGCGTGAAGCCCACCTTGTCCGTCCGATCACGTCCGATCGTTCGGGGGCCCAGAATCGGATCCGACAGAGAACCAACATGTTGGTCTTTCTGATCCGATTCTGCACACATCAGGGGGAGTTGCCATTTGTGGAGTAAGCGATCGGACACGGAATCGTCTAGGAATCCGTGGGACAAGGTGGTATGTAGCGATGGGACACACTTAATTGGCCGATTGATCGGACCTCCGATTCCCGCTGACATCGCCGGAATCGATCGGATAGGTGATCGATCGGCCATGGAATCGGAACATGTATGGCTAGCTTAACAGTGGTTATGTGGTTTTTTTTGTAACCCTTAAAGAATGGTCATTCCATAGGGTGAAGGGGGTGGGAATCAAGTTATAGTCATTGTTATATTTAATAATTTTTTTCATGATTAAAAATACATTTTTATCAAGTCCAATTTTCATGGGAGAATTGGGACTTTCCTTGAAAGAATCAGAATTAACCCACAGGATTTCAAATCATCTAAATTTCGACTATAAAATTCGACATTCAAATTTTGTGACCATCTGTATTGACTAGTTGGGCAGGGAAGATCAACACAATGATTTGTTCATATTATTTTAGCCCAGACATGGGCAAACTATGACCCATGGGCCATATCCAACCCATTTAGTCTTTAAATCTGGCCCTTTCTGCCTAGATGGTCTCCTTCTCAAGGTCATTGATTGGCCTTGTCTACAATAGAATGTTTAAGTTTAATATCCCTCTTTGTACTTTTTCTTACAATTTTTTCATTATGTTATATTTATTAAACCTGTGAAGTGGTACCGAAAATTTATCAATGTAATCTCATAAGATTTCCAACCAGGCAGGGAGGACTTGTGACTGGTGGCCCATTGTGGCCACTAGTGAAAACGTTTGCCCACCCCTGTTCTAGCCCATTGGTTGTCTGGCAGATCAAAAGGAGTGTTATTAAGTTAAAACTCCAAAAAATACTATTTCAAAATGCTCAATTAATGTAACTAATGTACACGTGATCTTCAAAGTGTTAATGCAAAGGTATTTGGTTCCCTCCAGAATCGCTCGCACTTTTCCATCCTCCTCATCTACGTGTTTTAGAGGATGTTCATGTGAAAGGGACATGTTGCACATTTGGTGGACCTGCCCTTTTGTCTCCACCTTTTGGAACAAATGTTACCGTCTTATGTCTAAAATGTTACACGTCCGGCTCTCCAAGAACTTCCTCATCGCCGCTAAGGTAACTATTGCCAAGAATTGGAAAAAATTATTATTGTCTTTCCAGGAATTCATGAATAGAGTTGACTCTATCCTGCTTAATGAAACACTTAAGTATTTTGGAAGGCAAACATGAGCGGGTTCTGGACACCTGGGACTCCTGGACTCAGGCTTTCCACCTAACCCTTAACAAACCTAGTTTGACTGTATTGTAGTCTACTTTCTTGAGGTAGACAGAGCCCCCTCGTCTAGCCTCTCTTCACCCATGGGGGCGCGGTCCTTTCCCTCTCCCTCTCTCCCCGTCTTTACTCTTTTTCTTTCTTGTTTCCAGCATCCTCTCTTCTTTCCTTCCTTTTCTACCCCTTCCTGGGCTGCACCTGTTGTTCCAGGGTTTGCCTCGGCTTTTGCACTCCCCAATCCGATATTCCTTTTTAATGTGACTATTACTAACCGTCTTGATTTAGGACTGATTTCACTGAATCCATTCTGCTAATGACTCCTTTCAGTGTACTTACCGTTTTAAGTCTTTATTAACACCTGATATACATGTTTTGTCACGCATATAGAACACTAGTATTGCCATTATACTGGATTGGATATTTATTTTTTGTGTTTCTTGAATGTCATATTACATCATGGGCACCGTTTGCCCACGTTTGTCTCATTTTAATAAAAATATTGAAACAGAAAACTCCAAAAATACTGATGTTCTCAGTATGGTGTTATATTTCTTTTGCCATGAAAAATGCATAATTTGATGAAACATGACTGCCTATCTATCTTGGGGAAGGAGAGTTCTTTAGCATAAAATGTAAATTTTTTGAGACAATTGGCAAACGATCAATGATAATCTTACTAATTCCTATGCACATATATAATTGCATTGCATATATAACAATTCTGTGCATACAGCACAATAACAGGAAATGCACTCAGCTCCGGAGTCACAGGTGTTCTGTATCCTATTATCATGCTTGCTTCCTATTTCAGTAGCTCTTTACCACACTGTCCTCCCACAATGTTTCTTTGGACCTTGGCAATGCTGCATAGTTTTAATTGGTAATCTTTGAATTTTGTCATATTGTGTTTACATGTCAAGCAAACAGCATATTCAGTCAATGATGAATGGAAAATGTTTAATATGTCGACATAGTGGCTTCCGTTTACCAAATCACCATTAATTCTACAAATACTGGCAGAACAGAAATCTTTAAATCTGAAAAAGGTTTGAGCATTTTACATTTTAGAATTTTACTCTAAATACTAATATGGTATTATTATATTTTAAGTTCCTAACATCCTGGGAGCAATAGCTCTACATCATCTATCAAGAGAGCATTTCCTGCGGGGGTGGCCACATCCCAAACAAATATTGAAGATTAAAGGTGGTGAGGGTATACACCACTCAGCACCTGAATTTCTCTTGAGGTGCAATCCCAAGGGCAAGGGGACTTTTAAGGCCACAAATTCATACAAATATAGTAGTAAATTAGAGCGGTTCAAAGTTAGAAAACGGTTCATACAGTTTTTATTAAAAAATAATGATTCTACACATGGTAGGATATATGATATCATGGAAAAAACAGCTGATATACAAGGATACACGTCACATACTAGGTACAGAGTACAGTAGTTAAAAATATTCGTGCATACAGAATTAATATATATAACAGGTATCAATAATATAATCAGCAAATGTTTTTAGGATAGAAGTTTAACCAATCTACCCCAAGCTCTACATCCCAGGAGGGATGTTCCCTCTAGCCAAGCCAAAAGGCCACTGCCAAGAGGTAAATCTTAGCTTTATTAGCACTAGCAGTACTAATTCTCTGAACACACGGATCAACTTTTTTAATCTGGCACTAACAACTTACCCATGAGCAGCTTTTTACATATAAGAGGAGGATTCTCTGTAACAAAATTTTTTCTGCAATGAGAATGTAAATGTAAATACACAACTCATGCTTTCAAAATAACATCTCCTCACTTAGCTATTTTTTTTTATTGTGAGCTCAGTCTGTGAGTTGAGACTATTGTGAAAGTATTCCTTGTGTATATACATTAACATTCTGCATTACAATTAAAAAATGATGTGACAGGGACTCCTCTCATTTCTTCTCCCATAGATAAGTTGCCAGATTGTAAAATGTGTCTCTCCATAAGTTTGTCAGTGGGATCAGAAAATGGGTACTGCTAGTATATAGGCACATGTTAAAGTTTCAAACCTGCACAATCTTTTGAAACAAAGTTCTGTGTCCTGGTGCTGGCTACTTGGTTTGGCTGTAGGACTATAGAGTGAATACTGCATTGAGCAGTCCTTCCTACTCTCTGAATATTTACTTTATATGTGGTTGTGTCTCTCACTGTACTATTTTTTTTTAATTCGCTGGAAAACTGCAGCTCTGAGCAGCTGTATGTGAGCAGCTCTTTGACAGCTTCAGAAGGATTATCCGTCCGTGTATGGATGGACAGATCACCCCCCTGCAGATCTCTGTATGTAAGCAGGTGATCCGGTTTATATTCAACATTCAGAATATGAGATGCACTCATTTTTGCCTCAGATTTTGAGGGGAAAAAAATGTATCTTATAGTTTATTTTGCAAAATTAATTATCATTTCGCAGGATAGCAAAACACAATTAGCAAAACAATCCTTGCAAAGATAAAGGCAAGTTACCATCAGAACCATCAGAGATCCCATTTTACCACACAGGTTAGCTGCTCCCCAAGGTTATATAGGGCTCCTAATGGGCTCACAGATCACAGCTGTGATCACTCTGAACCAGCCCCAGCAATTCCAGCTCTCCCTGCTGGTCAAACAGAAAAGTACTCGGCATACTGACGGTATCTGGGACACACATATCTCCGAAACTGGATACACCCAGAGGATTTAATGGGCCTCCTGTCACATAAGGGATAATTCAATTATAAACATCAAATGGATCATATAATTTTCTGTTCTTCTTGAACAGGGGTTGCTTTATTGAATAACATTTTCTGTTTTAAAATAACTTAATGATTATCATTCAAACACATGTAGTTAGATTTGTATAATAATTTTCAATCAAAATTATACTAAACCTAACAAACTTTATGTTACTTCTTGTATGGGTGGTAGTAACTGTAGAATGGCCTCCCAAAAATGTTTATTTCTCCTGCTCACATAGGAGGTTTTCTGCTAATTGTCTCTTATAACAACTCTAGGGCCAATCATGTTACTTCAGCAGAAAGCCATATTAGTGTTTAGGAAGTAAGGACATAAAGGGAATCCATTTGATGGTTCTATTACAAAAGGTAGCCGGTAAGACTTTCCAAAAGTGTTTGCTAAAATCCTCTCAATGTTTATAACCTGAGAGGATTATGTTCTCAGCTAAAGTGAGATTATAATTAAATCTCAGGTTACTGGAATCTGATTAGTCCCAATACAGCAGTGATAGGTCACCTAAAGAACAACCAGCTGTGTACTTTTAGTCTTCTTTCAGTTTCCTAAACTTTATTGAACTAACATTAAAAGCGGGAGAGCTCCAGCTGAAAAACTTGGCTTCTCAAAATGACTTTACTCCATTCATAATGTGACATTTTACATGAAAAAGAACAACAAAATGTAAAGTTTATTTTCTTTTATCTTAAGAGAACTTGTTAACGACTGTGATTAGCCTATCTTTCACTTGGAAGGACAGCTAATCCTCTCTTCAGGACATCAGTTTAATGTTCCTGTAAATTATAGGTTTGATAAAAAGTTGGGTTAACAGTCCACAGTGGGAACTCAAACCCTCTCATCTGACAAACTAGTTCCCCTGCTGCTCCCCTGCTTGACTCCTTGCCTTAATGGAATATGTGTGTGAATGTTAAAACCTAGGAATTCAGGCAAAAGAATTGGCCGGAATTGAATTTGAAAAAACTCCAGTTTTTCTGGAATAATACATGAAGTTCTATCCATTCATAATTAGCACCTCATAGTATATTTGCTTTTCTTCAGAATCTGTTGGCAAAAGAAAATGTCAGTTTTAAATTTGTCCTTCAAAGTCATAAAGGTTTGCACAGTCATGCACACATTTCAACATAAAATGTGCTTTTTAAAATGCCTGCCTAGTGCTGCAAGATGCAAATAAGCTCCCATGGCAGTCAGAAGAACTATGTGTCTATACATGAGTCATATCTGTTCCCTGGGAAGATGAAGGGAAAGGGGCTGTGTGAGCTTTGGCAGCCCCTGCATCTATAGGGTGTGACATTTCTGCATTGATGCTTTGAATTATATGCTAGCACACAGATTGATGCATTGACTTAGATTTTGTAACTCTTTATTAAACTTAAATATTAAAATAATGTACATATACTTAAATGTGTGTTGCTTTCATGTGTTTCTTTTTACAAATTAGCCTTACTACACTGCCTGGCTAAAAAAAAAAGTTGCCACCTGGATTTAACCAAGTAAATAGGTATAAGCCTCCTACATGTTTAGCAACAGTATGTGCTCCAAGAATTGGGTCACCTCACTACCTGAATCTTCAGGTGACTACCTGAATATACTGATTGACTGGGTTATTGCATCAATGAATTTTCCTTCCGTGAGTGCATGGGCATATTCCAGGATGACAATGCTAGGATTCATCAGGCTCAAATTGTGAAAGAGGAGGAGCACGAGACATCATTCTCACACATGGATTGGCCACCACAGAGTCCAGACCTTAACCCATTTGAGAATCTTTGGGATGCGCTGGAGAAGGCTTTGCGCAGCGCTCAGACTCTACCGTCATCAATGCAAGATCTTGGTGAAAAATGTATGCAATACTGGATGGAAATAAACCTTGTGATATAACAGCAGAAGATTATTGAAGCAGTGCCACAACGAATGCATGCCGTAATCAAAGCTAAAGGCGGTCCAATGAGATATGAGTCTGTTTATTTTGGCCAGGCAGTGTATGTGCACCAAGCATAGTTACAGTGGCTATCGTTGTTATTAGGAGCCCCGTATATAGCCAACCTGTCTGCAGATTACTTTTTTGCAGGTGCATATGAAATAATTATCTAGCACAAGTGCTCTTGTGATATGTAGTCCCCTTGAATAGATAGGAGTGCATGCTCCCGAAACAGGATGTTTAGAAAAAACTGGCACATATAGGCAAAGAAAGTGGCATTGAATAGGCTGTTTTTTGTAAGTATTTCTTGGTGGTTATATTAGTTTTTACATGAAGGTTTCTTAGGGTCCCCATACGCCTTTAGATTTCTCTGTCAGATTTCCTTTAGATCTCCTTTTGTTTTACCAAAACCATGTAATATAAGGGACTTTCTAAACAATCAAGTCTGCCTGTGTTCAATCGCAGAGGACCCGGCACTACATAGTTGTTGGTAGATCTAAAAGAAATCTGACAGAGAGATCTAAAGGTGTATGGCCAGCTTTACTGATTTAAGTTGTTTTTAAGTCATGTGGGTGTTTCAGTAAAGGTGGGTTTACACATGTAGATTTTTTCGTTTAATCCACAAAGAAAAAACGATTTTTTGGTTGAACAAAAATATAGAATGGGCAATTTGTTTGATGGATAAATTTAGTTCGATCTCAAAAAAAAAAAAATTTGAAAGGACATCGATCATGTTGGTAAATTTGTATCTGTCGTTGTAATTTTGAATGTATTTTCATTCAATATCGGCACTGGACAGATAAAAAAATTTAATGTTACATTCGTTAAATAAACAAACGATGTTCGACAACGACATTAAACAAAAAATTGAATTAGCAGTTGATTGAAGAAAAAATCTACACGTATAAATCCACCTTTAGTAAGACTTTATAGTATTTGCTGTCTCATGACTTTAGAAGCTTGGTTTAGCAAAGGGTAGAAGAAATCAACATTTAAGCTGCCTACCCACTGGTAGTGCCATCTGCAATAGGTAACCTACTTTACAGTTTGTTTGCACACCCACCTGCCTCTGTAATGCACTCTGTAAAATGAGAACGTTTTATCTTGATTCTGGATGCTGTCATCCTTCTTTTGATTCTGATCAAAAGATAAATTGTGTACGCTTAATCTATAGTGCAAATGAGGCAGTATTTTTTTCTTGCATTCCTTTCTTCTGCTTGTCTATTTTGCATGTTATTTTGGAATATGATTACACAGCAGCATCCAAACGCTTGTGATATTGTACTTTCATAGACATAAAACAAAGAGTAATTATACATCTAGAACCAGTGTTTCTCACAATTTGATGAATTCCTTAACAAGCTTTTTTGAAATTGCAGAGCTGTGTTGACAATGAAAGGTTCCGAAAAAAGGGAGAAAGAAGGACATTTATTTGCACATTTGCAATTCAGATAATAGTTGTACTTGTTTAAACTCAGATGTTTCAGTAATGTTTTGTCATTACAAAAATCACAAGAACGCTAAAATAGATACAGTTATCCTACAGAAAGGATTATTAATATTTCTTCTCTATTCTTGGGTACTTGACCTTGGGCTGATGATTAGTGGGTGTTACTGAAAATGTTATAGGGAGAATTGCTTGTAGCAATTTAAGAGTAAAGCTAGCCTTACACGGGCAGATTCCTGCCCGATTGTTCGGCCGTTCGACTGGCGGTTGCTAGGCCGAAAATCTGGTGTGCCCACCTGGCAAGATCAACCAGGAACCTGCCGCATATCTGATAGCACAGTATCATTGGTAGATTCCCGTCTCATTCTATTACTCAGCAATGTTCAGCACACAAAAGCTGGCCATACACCTTCAGATTTCTCTGTCAGATTTCCTTCAGATCAGATTTTGTTTTATTGTTTAATGTGTATATGAGGACCTTTCTACACCTTCCAATCACTATGTATTCTATCAGGGAGGACACTATACTACATGGTTGTTGGTAGATCTGATCTGATCTGAAGGAAATCTGACAGAGAAATCTGAAGGTGTATGGCCAGCTAAAGGGTTGCAGCGTGATGATGTCATCTATCGAGGGATAATCCATATGTGTATGTGTATTATCTCATTTAAACTCATTGAGAAAGTTTATTTACTGCCTTTTATTTTAGGTATAAAAAAATAGTTTTACTTGTATTCTTCCAGAGGAGGCTGTGCAATGTTAGCTAAGCTAATAATAACAATATTTGATCAGGACCTAAGATCAAATATTGTTATTATTAGCTTAGCTAACATTTTTACTAATTGTATACACTCACTGGTTTATTAGGTATGCCTTTCTATTATTAAGTTGGACCCCCTATTCTTTATCACATAAGTTCAACAAGGTGCTGCAACTGCCCATGTTGCCCATGCATAAAACCGCCACTGCTTAGGAAACCAGTTTGTAGTGATTTAAGCTTTGTGACATGTGTTCTATTCTGCTGTAAGTGCTCACAGATGGGCACACTTTGGTCATAAATGAATAGAGATGCTCAGCAACAATGCTGAGGGAGACCATGACTATCAAATGATGCTCAGTTGGTAATAACGTGTCTGAACTTTGCCAAGAAAAATGCCCACACACCTTTATACTGCATCTAAATTAACTTAACTTTATGCGTATTATTGCAATAAATATTTTGCTGTATGTGCAAACTGGAATGATTACCATATACCCATTTTATGTATACCTTCTACTTTCAATTGTTTGTGGAAATCACATTCTTATAAGACTTATGTTAACTATATATAAATGCCGTCTGTTCGGTACTCCACAACACCTCCCTTATGGTCAGAGTCATTCTGTGATGCTTTTTTTGTAATTCAATTTCCATACACATTCTAAGAAGAGCCATAAAACCTCTGTGCTCGGTATTGATTTACAACCAGCACACTTCCATTATCCCATTGTTATCGCTACGTAGGGACACAAAGATTGCTTGGCAGCAGCGACAGACCTCACTTGAGCCACAGACAAAGAAACATGGAATTTACATCATGTGTTTAATTATTTGGTTTTCAGAACAATTACTTGTGGACCAATGCAGAATGGGCGAACGTCCTGATCTTGCCTATAGCTCAGGAAGTACTATAGTTAGCACACATTACATTCTTTGTTTTACCATTACAATCAAGTTTGAAAAGTTCACAGCCAGTGAACCATTTTGTAAAGGTTAGTTTGCTGAATGCCGCCCATTTATTTTCTTTCCATTTAGAGGCTATAATGTACAGTAAGCATATCATATGAATTACACATGTGACAAAATGAAAGGTTGTGTTTATAATTTAATATAATGGAGTGTCAGAATATACTGACTGGGTATGAATATTAATAATCCTGCACAGATAGGTAGTGTTTACATAGGCAGGCATCATGGCAGAAGATATTGAATGAGCTCAAACCATATCAGTAATGCACAATACAACCTCATATGGCTTTTTTAACAACTGACCTTTCTCCAATATAACGTATTGGCTGGGAAATAGTGATACAAAAATTTCTTGTGAAGTTGCCACTTAAATGATTTAGGTGATCTATTTTTATGTGTGTTCAGCAATGCACCTACCAAAAAAGCATATTATATCCAATGGCTGTTTACATTTGAAAATGCAAAAAAAATACTTTAAGTGTGGGGGTTCCTGACGGACCACAAAACGCTGTGGAGACATAGCCTTAGTCATATATCCCTTTTAACCTTTTTTCAGTGACACCCTATAAATGAAAGATTTTACATTACTTTAGTGACAATTATCACTTAAACAAATGATGATCTGCAATGAAAATGTTATCTTGTATTAAAGAAAAACAGCTTTGAATAGAAATGGTTGTGGTTTCTATAGATTACCATAGTAAGCAACCTGTGGGAATTTTCTGTAAGATTAAATGGCATTATGTGCAATGACTCGTTGCATAGACAGGTCTTGTTATTATTTTAACAGGCATAATTGCAGCCCCATGTATATGATAAACTCACATGAAATATATTTTCTCCCACCAGTGTGTTTGCTGTCTCATATAGTTCAGATGTCTGTAAAAGTTTTTTTGCTGAACAATAATTAGCTGATGTGTGTTCGTTTGGAATCAAAGGTGTTAAAGAGTTGAATGAACTAAGTGTCGGAATAGCAATGTATTGAACAGCCTTAAAAGCACCTCCAATCTGTCTTCACCCCAGAGCCAGCCCACCACACGATTTGTGAGCTTAGAGAAGAGGATAACACAGTCTGCCTGAAAAGACTCACATATGCTTGTAGTGAGATGCGGCTCCAAGAAATGGTGATTCATTTTCTTGATGAAAAACTTGCCAGGAAATTAAATGAATAAACTTTAAAAACAAAAAGTTAACATGCAAGTGTGTACTTATATTGTTTCATGATGTAGATGTTTTACTCATGTTGTGTGTTTAAGGATTATTGTTCTGTAATAGTTCTGTAATGTGAATAGTATAGACAGGTGAGCCCTCTCACAACTCACCCCTTGAAATCAAAATTCCTATTAAAACAAAGTGCACTCCTCATCTCCCCCCTTCACTACCTTACCCTACAGATCTATACTGACCAAGATCTGATTATCCTGCATTTTGTGACTATGTGCCACTCTGTCACTGCAAGGCACTGAGCTTGGTTGCGGTGGCAGAGGTGGGCAAGCTCTCAAGCGGGTCTTCCTTCTGATTCTTCTCTCAGCCAATGGCTGGTAGCTCCATATTACCAGCTGCCTGCCAAATGGGTCAGGAATCCCCACGACCAGCAAGCACAGAAATCCGACACAGACAGCTTAGCCTGTAGCTTAGTATGCCAGCTTGCTGATATACAAAGCTGCAGCTCTACATAGAGAGAGATCTGGCTGAACAGGGGACATAGGAAGCTGACAGCTTCGCCACCTCCTTTAAAGCCAGCCATACATGGCTCAATTTTACTTAAATTTCTCAATGATCGATCACTGCATGTTAGGTTCTCGCTGGGATTCAAACCCAGAACTCAGTTCTGGGTTGCTCAGCAAAGGCAGGGAGCCTGTGTACCACTCTGTGTACCACTCACATTGCTGGTGAGTAACCTGAGCTGCTATGCAGATGAGTGGACACAGACCCAGCCTTGTTTAATCCATGACCAGCTGATTTCCTTTACCTCATTAGCAGTCTCTGACAGGACCTCAGTGGATTGGCCTATGTGGTATCAACTTCCTATATAAACACTGCCTGGGGAATAGGAAGTTGCTGGCACATTTGGGTTTACCCTGGTATCCCAATACCTGGCCTTAATACCGCGAGTCCTGCTTGCTTTGTTCTCCTTGGATACCCAACCTGCCTCTGCCCCTGACTTTGCTAGACCTGATCTTGATTCCTGTTTGTATTCCTGACCTGGTTTCATTCTCCTGGATACCTGACCTGGCTTGGCTAGACCTTACCTTTATCCTTGTTTGTATTCCTGTTCCTGACCTGGTTTTGTCCTTCTGGATCCCCGCCCTGCCTCCACTCCTGACCCGCCTTACCTGAGACCTCTGGATTCTTGTAACCCGGTATCTTTCTTGTCCACCACCACACACCCTTCTGGGGGGGTTGTCTGGGGAAGCGGGACCTGGCCCTCTGTGCAGGAAAAGCTACACTGGTCCCCCTCAAGGGGATTGGTCCCAACCCCCCTCCTGGGGGGCTATTGGGTGAAAACCAGAGCCAGCTTAGACTCCCCGCTCCCAGTCAGTTCAGCGATATCCCTGGTTGGTGTACCCGCCTGGTGACCCCTGCCTGGTGAGTCTCCTGGGACTGGTAGACTACAGTAAATAGCCCAGGCTCTCAGAGCTGTCTCTCCTGTGGGCAGTCCCTGCCTCGAGCCACACCAGGGCTAACAAAGGTTACATATTCTCTGTGTATGTACCTTGAGACTCTATCCAGTGCTTGTAGCCCCACATGTTTCCCTGAGCACTCCTGTTGCGTACTTCCTGTCTGTGTCCTGTGTCTAACGTCCGTAGTTCTATGTGAATCTGGAGCTCTCCTGTTCATACTACCCACTGATGTACTCTGGGTTTCCAGTCCTCCCTAAAACCCAGAGTACCCTCAGCATCCACTATACTTGCCCTAGTTCCTCCCAGTTCTATACATAGCCTGTTCTGCATTCCAAAACCCCATCTAGTCTGCCCTATCCCCAGCTAATGGGCTTAGCCTGCCTTGTTCCCCTAGCCCAGACGTAACACTGCGCATGTTTGCAACGATCGATTGTTTAAGAATCTAACACTGGCCACCTTGACCCATGAGAAGAGCCACTGCTGCAGACAGGTAATGTGTATCAGCTCCGGCGTGGTCCCCGCCAAAGAAATGTGCTTGGGGCAGGAAGACCCGACGGAGCTGATAATGCAGTTGAAACAAAAGTGCTGTAAGTGCCAGTAAAAGAGTCCATCCACAGGTCAGGCATGATATCTCCCCTTTTACGTGTGTATATATACATTACTACACTAGAAAGTTGACAAGTTGAAGAAAACTTCAACTATATTACAAATGCTGTTTTATGCCTGCCATACACCCACAGACGGGTGCAGACAGACGAGCTCCGATGAGCTCTGAAATGCAACGTGATGACGTCATTGGCGGCCGTTTATGCCGACAACTGACGATGTGAGCGCGCACGTCTGTCGCTCAGTGGAAAAATCGGCCGCTATTCGGCGTGTCTATGCCAGGCTTTAAGCAATACAAGAGGAATGTCCTCATTCTTCCTCGTGTGTGACTGCCTTCCCCTGTTCATTATCAAATATTATTCACATTTTAACATCAGAAAGGCAGAGTTAAAGCATCTTTTTTCATTTTCTTTAAGGGAAGAGAATGAGGTTTCTCAATTCTCAGCAAACTTTAGTCTAACATTTTAATAATGCTGCCAGGAGTGGATGAATGCCTTCCTGGTCTCTTCATAGAGCATGCAAAGTGTTGTGGTTGAATTTCTTCATCCATGAAAGATAGCTTTGTGAAATGCTTTATAAATTATGCATGATTGATGGCGTGTTATAACTTTATACAATCAAGTAGCTTGATTCTGCAGAGCACAAACTGAGCTCTTATTTTCACGACACTATGATGATTGATCCAGCTCAGTCTGTTGTCATGGATACACTAAATTCTCCATGTACCTAGTTATTTTAACAATAGGTAGTCCGTATACTATACTTTATATATATATATATACACACACACACACACTGTATTTATAATTTTTGGTATCGATTGTGCAGGACCGCCAGAGAGGCATATTTCCCCTTCATTCAGGCTGTGATCCCTAGGTGGGCCTTGCTATTCCCCCAGGTACACTCAAAGGGTTAATGCCTGTTTGCAGGTGAGTAAAGCTGGGTGTGTCTCCACAAAAGGATCAGAGACCACAGTGTCAGTGCTTCTGATCAAGAAGGAAATAGGGGGCACACAAGGAGTGTGGGGCCCAGGCCTGTGGCTGCTGGTGCAGTGGATACAGGGGTTTCACAGGGAGTGTGGGTTTCAGACCTGTTGCTGCTGGAAAGCCAAGCGCAATGATTTATGTTGAATGGTACAATGCCAGATGGCTCTGCATTTTTTCAGGGCGTTTTGCTTGGACTGCTATTAGCCCCTGAGAGGGTAACCCTTTTGTTTGGACAGTTTTGCAAATCAATATGAATAGGAATATTTACCTCTTTCAAAGGCACACCTTTGAGCCCGAACCCCCACATGATGTTTTTGTAAACATAGTTTCTACATTCCAAAGGCATAGTTTATTGACTTGCACCAAAAAGAATCTCCAATATTTTTTTACACATGACTAAGACTGTGACATATGTGTTAGTATAATGACTATGGTAGGGACATTAGATTGTGAGCTCCTCTGAGAGACAGTTAGTGACTATGACTATAATGACTACATAAGCTCTGTAAAGCGCGAGATAAAAATACTAGATAATAATGGCTTTATAACACATAGCTATGTGCTGGTTTTCCCATCAGCCTTCCTGTTTCATTCCTGGACTATAAATCCACTTTACATGTACACATTATATTTTCATGCATTTAAAATGTGAGCAGGCCGTTTGGATCTGTGAACCTTTTTGTTACTCTTGGAATGCATTGTCCAACACGTGTAAAAACAGATAGTTTTGAACTAGGCCTTTGTTACAATTATGTTCATCACCTGACATATTTTTTGTGACTGTTAAGCTAGCCATACATACATCAACTTTTGCTCAATCGATCATTCTGTAACAAAGCAGGCACGGAATAGTGAACTAGAACACAGACACCAGTATATTTTCAACAGTTCAAACTTTATTCACACAAAGGCAGTGAACAGAAATCGAGTAACATAAGAAAGGCAGTAGCCAAGCCTTATACAGGGGTTTAGAAATCACACTTGCCACTGTGGTTGATTACAGTCCTGCTCACAAAGCGCTCCCGGTTTCCAAGGTACAGTACTCTTCCAGGCAGCCACTGTCAACTGTGGGCCACTTAACATTGCCCGCATTCAGCTGCTGCTCTGTCCCCACACTGTAGCTCACACAGAACAGGGGTGGTTTACCGCTCTGTAGGTTGTTTTCCCTTAGAGCCACCTGCACGCCTCGCATTCTTTCCTTAACAGGCCATGGGTGCACTCACCTGTCTCAGGACTCACACTCTCTTCTAATGCCGGCCCCTTTCCCCTTGCTGGAGCTCCCTTTTATGTCCTCAAGCCTAGATCTCACCCTGGCAGACCGGTTGACCCCCTCACAGTACTACCACACAGTGTGGAATTATTGATTTCCAATGTCCTGTGCATATGCTCCATAGTACCGTTGGATACAATTAATTGAAAACCCATCAGGTACTTGAACAATTGACTCAAATCAGTCGCTGCCTGATCAATTTTTTTTCGATTTCCATCACTTTTGGTCAATCAATTGAGGTAAAAAAGGAATTTGTTTTCAAATTATTGACTTAACTGATCCAACGATCAAACAGAAAAAATCTAAATGTTTATGATCACCTTGAGTCCTTATTCCAACCTATAAGTTGCGATTTGATGCGAGTTGGAAAATATATGTTGACACATACTGAAGAGTTCAATGTTTTCTTAAAATTTAATGTCCCCTTTCACATGAAAACTCGTGAAAATGCATGTAGATGTAATGTAGATAGTTTTGAACCAATCCTTAAACTGTGGTCACTACACCTTCATTAAAATATATCTATGCTTATATGTTCCCTATAATGCATCGCTAATAGATGACATGCTTTTTTGCTTATTGATTCTAAATTGGTAGCATTATCCTTGTGTACAGTTTGAATTGTGTTTTAAATTGTGATGTTTGTTGCTGGAAAGCACCAGTGCTAATAATTGTATAATTATATATAATTACTTCATTTCCAGGAACTGTAGAGTAATGACAGCTTTGTTCTAAGAAACTAAACGATGTAACATGCATTTTGGTAAAATTGCAGCACAAAGTTAACAGGTAATTAAACTCTCATGTAAAAATATAAACCCTTGTAATACACTTACACTTGTATTGCTTTCATGTGTTTAAAAATCAGCCTTAATATGTAATTTTTTTAGGGTGGCTACCTTGCCTACTGGCACCCTATGGAGCCTGTATTTAGACACATCCTCTATCCTCTATGTCCATGCACAGCAAGTAACTCACACAAGTGCTCTTGGGACATGTAGTCCCAGGAAAGAGTGCTTGTATAGACAGGAGTGCACTCTTCTCATACAGGGAGTTTAGGGCAGCAGTGGCACAGGAAGACAGAGGAAGGGCCCTAGAATACAAGAAATAAAGGGGTGGAGTATCTCTTTCAGCTTGGAATAGTCAATTCTGAAGTGAGGGTTTAATAAACCCTATAATAGTCAAGGTGTCCGTTTGGAATCTCAGCCTCGCCAATCATACTGTAGTTTAACCATCTTAGCCAGGGAGGCAGAAAAGCTGTCAGGTAAGATCTGTCCATCTATGGACCAAACAGCAGTAGCAGAGCTGAAGGAAAGATCCACCCATGGGCAGATCTTTCATATGCACTGTGTAGGTGTAACGATCTCAGTTCAGGCTTAGGGTCCAGTAGCTGAAACAGCAATCAGAACACAGGTTAGCACAGTCCAAGAACAGAGCACAAACAGTGAACGAGCAAAAGAGTAGTCAAATCCAAGCCGGGGTCAGTAGCCAATGGTGTAACGTCAGGAATGGAGCGATAAGAGAAGAGTAGTCGATATATTCAGAAGCCAAGGTTCGGTACACAAGTAATCAGAAAGCAGAGCACGATGTGAAAACAGAGCGAGTTATTGGCAAGGCACAATAATCTGGCATTGAATGCAGATTGGGGCCTGGCTTTTATAGGAAGTCCAGGGGAGTGGCCAAGGGTTCCGGGGTTATGAGAACTAGGTTACGTGGTATCAAGGTCCAAGGGATCCAGCAAGGCATAAAGTCATATTGTGAGGTGGCTCAACA
>CM070036.1:47224108-47256179 GCA_036250615.1 Ptychadena robeensis | reverse complement strand
TTACCATTTTAGTAACCCCTTCTGATCCTCCTGTGTCATTTTTTTTAATTCAAAACTCTACTGTGTCATACTGTGTCATTTTGATTGCCCCCTCTCCAGAGTTACAGTACCGTATCTTTGGGGGTGCCTTATTTTGCGGGGGGATGCCTTATATTTTAGCATGAGACAAAAATGTAAGAGTGCCTTATTTTCAGAGGATGCCTTTTTTCGGGGAAACAGGGTAGGCACATTCTACAGATGAGTATTGAAGACTTGCAAAGTCCGGACATCAACAAATTTCCCCAAAATTTACAAATTTCTCATTCAATGAAAAAAAATAGAAAATCTTGGTCAAAAGGTATGTATATATAAAACATTTTGTACGATGACAACCAAATTTCAATTTCATCACATTTTTATGTACTTTACTTTACCCATTTTAGGCATTATTACATTACAAATTTTAGATTTAGATTTCGAAATTTTTCCCTTTCACTGATAATAAAAAGTGGATTTAGTATGTAATTTAAGAACAACTGTGTTATTAGACCGGGTAGATGCCAGCATAATTTCTTTTGTGCTTTTCATGTCATAATAAAAATAATAATAGTAGCCAATCAATGTGCAGATCATCATTAGTGCATGTTAGTATCCAAAGCCATACAATTTGTAATTATTAATCAATAGGGTCCTGGTCACACTCAGTCCCCACTACTGCTTCTTGGATTGACAGCTATTGTATTAATACACTCCTTCTCTGAGCAGCAATGTCTAGGAGGGTTGGCATGTGAGACATTAAATCTAAAAATTATTTAGATGAAAAGGAGAAAGATAAATAATTTTTTCTACATGAGACCTGTGCATCACCTAGTAACTGGATTTGAGACCTGTTTAGACGGCCATTTAATGAGCAACATTTTTACCCTTGAAAAATATATTATAAATGTTGTCAGTCGTGATACATTTACATTCACTTGGTCAATTCAGATCGTGCTTGTTCAACAAATGAATTCATTTTAATGATACAAAGAGGGCACCCACTTGACTTTGACATCTTGTAACACTAATCACCAGCCTATTGGCAGTGAGCTGTGATAGAATAAGTTTTTGTTATATGTTTCAGTAGTAATGTTTTTGTATGGGCACAAGGTACGATTTAAAAATCAATAGCGCTTCTGTACACCATATTTATCAGACTATGAAAGAAGACCAACTGAAATACAAAAGCTAATTTCCTGTGATCGAAGCAAAAACTAGCAATCTTCTGGGCATTGTGCCAGCCTGCCACATTGAATAACTCTGTATAAAGGTCAATGATATATTACAACAATGCATGAAGATATCTAATAAAAATCTGAGCAAAGGTTAATGATACCAAAAGATAAAGGTATTAAAAATAAGTTGAAATTCTTTGAAGTAGAGAAAAAGGGGAATCAAAAAAAAAATTAGGGCAATTTTTTTCTAGTTAATCAATCAATGTCTGAAACTGAGACAAGAAACTTTTGAAAGGAAACCTGTCATGTAAGGAGCATTAAGTATGCCATTATAAACATTGCCACCTATAAAATTCAATTTCTTAATTGACTCTTATACTTAATGCTCAATACGTCACTAACACAAAGCAAGAATGTAGACTTTTTGTTTGCTCCCTCTATGCCTGAACGGACTGGGCAAAGATATGCCATTTACTTGTAGTGACAGAGAGTTCCTCCTCTATTCCACCTTCCATAGGGTATGTTCCTACTTATGCGATCAGCCGCGGCACCAATGCGATTTTAATTGCGCCCGACGATCGTGGCTGATCTTTTCCATTTAGTTCAGTGGCCTTGTCCCCACTTCAATGAAAGGTGGTGAACGGGCACTGGCTGTTGTCGTGCCACGATTAGACTTGCGGCTTATCGCTTAAGTGGGAACAAGCCCATATATTAATTTGGCTAATTAGACAGTTTATCATGGCAATAAGCCAATGGAAATATATGGAGACAGGATTTGGCAGTCTCTGACATTACCCCAGGGTATCAGAGCTTTGTCTATCCAAAGACACCCAGTATTTGGTTGTATGAAAGCTGATACAGTTATTTGCATCTTTTTAACCTCCCTGGCGGTTCACTGAGGTCCAGATTTCTGTACCAAAAGTGATACAGTGTTTTGCCTTTCCGCCCTCATCGGCATCACTGATGACGCCGATGGGGGCGGAAAGGCTCTGTTTGCCTGCAGCTCTGTAGAAATGCTATGCTTGGCGGGCGTTTATCGAACAATCGGCCGCAGCATGATGACATCATCATGCCATGGTCAATCGTTTGAAATACACCATTTACGATTCGACAACCAATACTTTGGATGGGGACCCTTGTCCCCATTTAAAGTACTGGCGATCGACCAGAGAAAAACTTTGTTCTCTGGCTGATCAAAGTTTTGTGCGAGTACGAACGGTTGCTTCAGGTGGGCGCGTTCATTTTCCGATTGATCACCAAGCGATCACCCCGAATGTGCATGGTCGCAAAATCGGCACAGATTGAAGTGCTATGGCCGGCTTTGGAGGTACAGAAAAAAAAATTTCTGTACCTCCGGCTTTGTACCTCTGGCTTTGTTTTCTTTTCTTTTGATTTGGATTGGATAAAACATTTATAAAACATTTACCCAATCCAATCAAAATAAAAAACAAATGGAAATTTTTTTTTTCTGTACCTTTAAATCTCCCACCCGGTGCGTGATGTCATCAGGACACGAGTGCCAATCACAGAAATAGCCGGAGACATCGGCTATTTCCGAAAGGAACTCGGGTGCAGCCGGAGATAGATCCAACTAGCAGAAACGCTCAGCGGGAGCGTTTCTGCTAGTTGGATCTACTTTTGGACTGGATTAGAGAAAGACATTTCTATAATCCAGTACAAAAGAGAAAAAAAAAAGATTTAAAAAACGAAAAAAAAAATAAATAAATAAATTCTTTAAGGCTGGGTCCCGCCTTTGTGATGTCACACGTCACTCCGGGACCCGGAAGAAGCCAGCGACGAAGAAGATGGACGCGGCAGCCGGACCAGGTAAGCTCCCACGCTGTGCCTGAACCCAGTTCGGGCATATCGATAGTTGCTGGGTCCCTTTGCCCGAACTGGGTTCGGGCATATCGCTAGGGAGGTTATTAAAATGACAGACCCCCTAAATTGCTTTCTCATAGTTCTATTCAGTTTACAGAACAGGAAGAAGAGGACAATTTCCCTAGTGAGACTCAGATGGTAAATATGGCAAATAAAAGTTTAAATCCTCCCTTAAGCAATCTATAACTTTTATAGCATTAGATGTATTCTCAAATAGAATAAATAAGATATACACAAATAACATGTGACATTTAAATAAGGATAAGGGGTGAAACAGAAATTTAACCCCTCCGTGTTGTATTTCCCCTTGGTACTCAAGGGCAAGGGGATGGGGAACATAAAAGGGCAGCAATATGGAGCAAGTGACCAGGCGCATAGGAACGGAGGGGGCCCACACCATCAGGATTTCTTGGACACCTTATCTTTTCTTCTAACAATGTTAGTGGCTAATTTAATCACTCATAACTATATGGACTATGTGATACTGGTATCTACCTTGGAACCTCATACATCCTTAATTGTATTTAGATTTCTGAAACCAATTACTGTTGAAGAACCATCATAGTTTATACTTAGGTAATAAATGTGACTTTTCTTGGACACAATTCACTTATATATAATTATATCTAAACACCACTCCCCAGGGGATCTATCTATATTAGTTTGTGGGCACTGTATTATATTTGGAGCTATAAGCAGCACTTATCATGATTTTCAAAGTTCATAGATATATGTCAAGATCTGCACTGTTTGATTACAAGTTCAGAATTATTAACATTATTATTGTTGGTTTAAATTTGATTATTTTACTTATTATTCTTACGCACACTGTGTCATAGATCATGCACTCGAAGAAGTAATTTATTCAACACTCCATCCATTCACACCCACTATCCAGGTGATTTTAAACCTAAGTTGTTTCACTTCAGCACTCTGTTCCCCTGAAACCAATATCGTTTTATATAAATCTAATTACTATTACCAAAGGGCCCTTGTCCCTGTCCCCGTTGTGTAGAGGGCCACTAATATACTGGCTGTCTCGGTTCCCCGTTCTTCATCGGAGTCCGACCCCTTGGCGGGATTCTGCCGCCTGACTACATTTTATACCCTTTCTACTACTGGGACATGTGAGTTACTTTATAAATTTACTACCAATACTAATATAAACCAAATACCCTGGGCAAAGACTGACCTTTATTCATTTAATTCTTTATTACTGTGATGGCTGTTAAGGACCACATTGGACACAAATACCCCCTGAAGAAGACAAATCGAAATGATCGTTGGGGTGGATTCTAAGCTATAGAATCCTTTGTCCTAACCAATTGTGTATATGTTTTTTGCGCTAATTATTATTGTGTTTGATTATATCTGTATATTAATACTGTATTCATTTTGCATCGAGAATGTGTGGAATGTACACAGGAATGTTGATGTCATTTTATGTCTGTGGGCCTCATGTTGAGGCACAATAAAAGTAAGCAATATTTTATTCAGGAGTAGATGCAGTGAACTAAAAACACCAATCTCAAAACTGTGGCCCTAAAAAGTCCCCTCGCCCTTGAGTACAAGGGGGTGTTAACTTTCTGGTTCACCCCTTATCCTTATTTAAATTTAATTTTGGGATGGGGGCCACCATACTCAGGGAGATGCAATTATAAATGTATCAAAGGTCCCTAATCTCACCCTTTCCTTAAAGGGTATGCCTTAATTTTTTGTGCCCCTTACATTTTATTAAATTGATCTCCTGCCAGCAGTTCATGTGTTGCCAAGGCCATTGGGTGAAATAGTCACTAAAGTAAGTCATTGTCATTTCATATTTCCCCCCCCCAAAACTGTGAAATAATTGCAGGTATAATAAGCAAGTTTAAAATAACACGTTTTGTAAACCAACAATGCATGTCTCCATGTAATAGTTCAAGGTATCATTTGAAATGTTAACTTACTCTGAATGAAGATATTACACTAAAAATCATACTATATTTACAATGATTCATTGAAATAAACTTTTAAGTGTTGGGTTAGAAAGGACTTAGTGAGTTTCTATGACTACATTCAAAGCTAAAGGAGAAATGAGGTGAATAGATTTAACTTAAATTCTAAACATAAATGCTGTATATACACAATTTTTAATGTTTTTTTGGATAAAGGAATGAAAGTATGTCTTTTCAAAGTCCCCCTTAAGCAGAAGCATTTTAACTTGAAAGGGTGCCCTACTACAAGGGTTTTGTGTAATTCCTAGAGCAGATTTAAAACAGCAATAAACCTTTTTTAAGGCCCCCATACACGGGTCCGTTTCCCATCGGATTCCGGGACGATCGATTCCGGGCGCGTGCACGCAAAACGATCGTCCCGGAATCATCCCGGGATCGTTCGGGGGCGCAGAATCGGATTGGACAGAGAACCAACATGTTGGTCTTTCTGATCCGATTCTGCACACATCAGGGGGAGTTGCCATTTGTGGAGTAAGCGATTGGACACGGAATCGTCCAGGAATCCGTGGGACAAGGTTGTATGTAGCGATCGGACACACTTAATTGGCCGATCGATCGGACCTCCGATTCCCGCTGACATCGCCGGAATCGATCGGATAGGTGATCGATCAGCCATGGAATCCGACTGTGTATGGCTAGCTTTAGAGTAACTAAAGGCAAACCCTTTAATAAAAACAAATCACAAGCATTGTATGTTTAATTCCTTCTTGTTCGAATCTATGTGTCTTAATGCAAGGTGGGAAATTGATGTTGAAGCACTTTATATCCAATGGGGTCATTGAAACCGCTTGCCAAGGAGACACCCCTTAGTTTTGCAGAGGAAAAAAAGAGGCCATTCATTTATAAAGTGACTGTGCAGTATGTCCCAGCAAAGTAGGCAGGGCTGATCAATGCAGAATTCCCTCTATAATCCTCCAGCCAAAGGTCAGTGACAGGAAGCAGGTCTTAATGTGAGCAGAGTATGGAGGGCTAAAACTTTAATGTTGAGCGCCTTTAGTGTCCATACGCTAGCAGTACCCATTTTCTGAACACACTGACCAACTTATGCAGAGACACATTCTCCAATCTGCACTAAGGCAATAACAACTTATTTACTTATTTATGTTGGGGTCTGTGTCACATTTTTCTTTATTGCAATGTAGTTAGCCTCAGTTAGCCTCAATTCACCCAGCTGGTTGGTCAGTGTGTTCAGAGAATGGATATTGCTAGCGCTAATACAGCTAAAATCTCTCTCTTGGCAGTGGCTTTTTGGCTTGTCTGGAGGGAATGGAACAAAATTAATTAATAAAATTAAGCCTCCTGGAGTTATTGCGTGGGACTAAAAAAAACATAAATTCCCATTGATTTTTATGGTAAAGAAATGTTTCTTGTAGTCCAAAAACTACAGTAAGTTCTGTCACTCATATTTAAGTTAAATGTACTTACTACATATCTGAAGCTGATGGGATAACCAATTAAATGAGATTTGAATGATTTTACCTGATTTGATATTCGTAAACACGAAATTCAAGTGTATGGCGAAAATATACTTGCATGATGAATTGTCACATGTGGTATTTATTTTTGCATTTCATTTATTTTATCGCAATAGATGGCCATAAGCTTCCCAGTGCATAATATCTCGAAGATTTGAAATTACGAATATCTGCTGCCATATTCATGAAATTTGCCAATTCTCGAATATCCGATATTTGTCGAATATATTCACAATTCGAATATTTGAGCTCAACACTAATTTCTAATCTGCAGTAAAGTGTTAATGCAAACACACATTTCAAATGTGTGTCATTTAGTTGTTTATAGTTTAGCACTCCAATAGGGCAGAACAACCTGGTGTGATCACACAGTTTTACAAAGCTTCCCCAAAGTGTAAGTAAAGGTAAAAAGATAAATAAAATATGGAAAATGTAACTTCATACTTACCTTAATTAACCTTTCCTGACAAGCTCCATGACAGTGACTAATGGGTTAGGCTCTGCCCTACTATCCCCAGTAGGATCCTTAGCTATAAATCCTTGCCCTTCCTACTGATCCAACTCGCACTAGCCCAAGGGTGGGTATGTTTCACTGAAGTGGAGCTCGTCAGGAAATATAGTTTTCCCTTCTATATATGCAATCATTGTTTGTTTTTTTTTGTTTACTTTCTTCTTGTTATTTCATTTCCACAACGATTACTAAACTTCATACTGCAGTAGGTGGAACAGATAGGCAAGATTGTCAGCTTAGAAGAATGACAACACACTGGATGTATTTGCATGTGCATTGTCACCATAAAACATGAAGTCCCATTGACACACCTTTAGTAAATCATTAAGAACTGTAAATCCAAGTTCTATGTTTTACATGTTAAAATATATCAAATTAAAACGTCTGGTTGTTGAAACCTTCAGACTAGTTACTAGTCTAGTGGGCTCTACTAGTTGCCATAGCTTCTAATAAATCTTACCAAATTAGCTTGTAGCATTGATCTTTGCATCTTTTCTAAATAACTAAATTAATCTCTGAATAGTGACCTCCTTTGCCAGTGCTCAATGTGTGAAACTCTGGATATGGTCCAATATTCTTGGGAAATGTTATTCAGTTTGCTGTATTGAATATTGGTAAAGCCTTCATTTATGTAATTTATATATTACTCCTAACATGGTTACAAAACTAAAAAAGAAAAAAGAAACCAGCGTTATATCTCCTATTAAAATCATTAAATTCAGATGAAGGTTATACAGCCAAATAATGGTCCACAAATCTCACAAATTGCTTCATTATCGACAAAGAAAAGACCGGATTCAACGAAAGGCAGCGCTCATGCTGTCATCACGCCGCTACATCTGCCCACGCTTCTTTCTTTTAATCTCCAATCCACAGTGGATTCCCTGTTCATACCAGAGTTTTCCATCATTGGAGCAATCACTGTTTCTGTTTATCACAGGGGTTGATTGAGGAATTTTTAATAGACAAGCAGCAGATAATTGCTATATACTGTGACTAGCATTTTTAACATGTTCCCATATTTCATAATAGTTAACCACATCACCCTTCATTTTTTTCTTACTTGTTTATGAAGTTATTTATTAATTTTACTATACAGTAGGTAATGCAGGGGAGTCACACTCAAGTAAACAGTGGGCCAAAATTTTAAACTTGGACAAAGTCAGGGGCAAACCTTGATATTTATTGAACAAATGTCTACACTTGACTGGAGTTTTTTCTTCTCATCAGATATAAAGATGAACCTTTTCATATGGAAACAAACTTACGTTTTGCTAAACCATTGCTTAACCATTGAATTTGGAACAAGCAACATGTGAAATAAATTTTTTAATTAATAAGATCATGGGGACCAAATTTTATCATACTGTACGGTAAATACAATTAACTGTAGACACTCACATTTTACCCTTTTAAAAAATTCAATTTTTCTCATATGTCCTATGTGTTGCTACATCGTTTATATGTGATTTGCACCTCAAATCCCCCCCAAAAATGATAGAAAATTAAAAAAAATAGTAAATAAAATTAGATAAGATTTGTACACATCACATGCTACCACTGCTAAAAGCATTAGTTGCTTAGATCTGTTTTTTTTATATATGGTAATTAAAAAGTCATAACTTGTAGATTGCATAATTGTTTTGGTCTGGAATATTAAAACCAAGTAAATCTGTTTGACAGACAGACAGGGGGGCCGAGGGTAACTAGTGTTTCTCATGGGTTGGGTTGCCCATCCATGGTTTATCTTGCCAACATGTTTCGCCTTTAACTACAAGGCTTCATCAGTACAAACCCCATCTGTTGAAGATTACAGTTCAAAGAATAACATATCAGTCAAACGAACCATATTGTAGATACAACAAAGAGATAATCATCAAGTTCCATAATTGATTACAAATATACCAACAATGCATCAAAACGCAGTCAAAACCAGTTTTAGTTTATACTCTACTGTCAACAATTATATTTATCATTACACTTATTCACAGATATTTTTTACGGTGTTCATGCTTACTTTAAACTATGTTGTTGTCTATTCTAAAGATACAAAGACCGAATTCCTGCCTTAGAGATGATGCTCTTACTTTAAGTATTCAGAATCTCATTTGATGACTGTATGGAGGCTGAAAGTTAGGCCAAAAATTTTTTATATTTTTCTGGAAAGGCTTTAAGGGTAGAAACTGCCATTTATGGTATTTTGTTAAATTAAATATTATGTTCTCACCTATAAATTCTTATCTTTAGGTTTAAACTTTTGTAACCTAACCTTTGTTCTATGTACTTTCATAGTGATAGGCATACTTATCTGAGTGGGAGGAGACCTGACAGATGAAAGGTCATTCTTATTTAAACTTTGAAGTTACATTTATTAAAACATTTTGTCCATATGCAGAATCACTGATTATCCTTTCCCTATGGTATTATGACTACACGAAATGAAATAATTAGTAAAGATCTAAATCCTGGATTCAGCCTGGGTAAAATGTTGAATGCTCAGGATATTGTCCTAAAAGTAAGTAATTACTTAGACATTGACGAATGTGTTTTTTTAAAAGATTGAACTTCTCTTTTTCCTATAAAAAAGCTGTATAGCTACACCCCTCTCAATGTTGGAGACCCAAGTGCACTAAATACCCCGACTGCTTCTGTTTCTTTCAAACAAATGTAGCACTGAGAAAGTCTTAAAGGTCAAGTCCTTGTTTACCTTGTTTATCTGCTTTTCATCTGTCAACATTGGTTTTCATGTAAACAAGCCCATTGGACATAAGGTGAATTTTTTGGACATGTTCAACACGTGGTCCAACACAAATAATAATGGTTATTTGTGAACCTGGCTAATCGTGAAGCCCAAAACTGTTCAAACCTACGTTTATTTATGTATTGGTTAATGCACACTCACATGTGTCTAGCATATACAGATTATATTTAATGGCTAATTCACATAGTTGTAAACAGAGCCATAATCACTTTGTGAATCCTAGCCTTTCTCATGTAATAGGTCACTGACCTGATCGTATAGATGGGTCAATGGCAGGAAGTGAGAGTAAGCCCTGGTTCACCCTCACCAATTTTTTATGCAGGTTGGGCAACACACACTAAACATATCCAAAATTGTTATCATATTCAATAGGTCTGTTCACATGAAAGAACATGAAAATGCAAGCCAGTGGATGTTGGACCAGACATTAGCCAAAATTCCAACTTTCTAACTAACGTTAATTAAAGAGCCATTACTCTAAGGCTCTGTTCACACTCATGCATGTCAAACAAGTGCACATAATAACCCAGTAATAATATTCCACAATAATAATTCAGAATAAAATACATGAAAATGCATGTCAACACTGGTCCACATCTGTTTGTTTTTTTTGTGCGTTGACATGAATTTTCATATGAACAAGCCTGTTGGATATATTTTTTACTTTCTGGACATACCTCATTGTATTTTGCCCAATTCATTCCCAATATTTGTTAATATTAAATATCCAGCCATGGCTGCTACTTATTGATAGAGCCAGAGTCCTAAACTTAATTATATTACATATATATTATATGTATAATATATTACATGTATTATATTAGTTGTATTCAAATGAATAGCATATTGTATTATTAAATGTGTCTTTATAAGAAGATGATGTTATTAAATAAAATAACCATTTTAAATGAGTAACACTATCAATATTCTTATTGTATTCTTAGTTCATTCATTCGTTGTTCTCATTGTTAAACTAAACAGCACTTGCAAATTATTAGTGTTTCTTGGATTTAATTATCATGTGAAAATCTATCATTGAGAAGATAAAGCAGTTTAAATATCATGTGTAGGAAATAACAGGCGATGTAAAAAAAGAGGAGTTCCTGAAGTCTTATTTGTAAATGAATGGACTGGGAAGTTTTACTGTTCAACAGATGAATGTACTATATATTAGAGATTAGCTTGGTGTAAATAAACTTGCAAATAAAGTGTTACATTTTTAAAAACAACGGAGTACATGCAGTTTATGATTTTATATATACAGTGGCTTTGCTTTATTACTAGGCATCTAGACATCAGGCAGCTAATGTTAAAAAAAAATTAAATTCCAAATATAATAAAATAAGGGCCAATTTCTCAGCACCAAAAAGTGCAGAAACATTTAATTCAGCTGATACCCAAAAGAAGAAAATGGCGTCACTTTGCAGGAGGACTTTGTGAGAACATTGCATAAAATGGGTTCAAAGTCAAGTCAAAAGTTTGAAAACGTTTACTTAAAATTGAACTTTATTTATGCAAAAATTACTTGAGCTAGTACAATATTTTTTTCTTTTCCTTATACCTACAACTATTCTCTGCAATTCCAGTAATTTTGGTCATGATATTATGTTCAGAGGTGTCACAGATTGCAGTGTCACCCAATAATCTGTAACTGCAGCTGTGCCCTCTACCAGTTGTTCTGTGTCACTTCCCAAACCTCAGAGGACCAGGACCTCTTGTAGATCAGTTCCCCCTGCTGGTGGTAGAGATTGTGGCACTTGATGTGACTCCTGCTTCCTCTTCTGGGCAAAACCTGATTAGCAGGAGCCTTGTCCAATCAGACCAAATGTATTTAAGGAATCCTCAGGCAACAGAAACTTTCCTGAACAAAGAGGCCTTTCAGTCTCTGCTCCAAAGGCTCTAATTACATCCGTCTGCCCTGACTATCACCTGCCTTACTACGTCTCTGCCTGCGGTCTCTGTTCTTTGCCTTGGAATTCCACTGTCAGCCTCTGCCAGTAAGTGCGACTTGCAACTGCCGCTGCTAGTAAGTGCAACAAAACTCCTGCTCTGGTGAATACCGTGAGGCTCCTTAGACTCTGAGCCCTTGTTTATACTTGTGTGGTGGCATGGTGGGTCCACTGCTCATGTGGTTCACCTGTGACAAGGGGTTTTGCAATTAACTAAGAAATTGTCTTGTTGAAATAATTATATCCAGAAACAAAAGTATATTTGCTGTGTGTTTCTGTGGTTTAGCTGCTGCACTTCCCACCCTAGGCTTCTACTCGAGGCACTGAGTTTTTTGGAATTACTTTGTAAAATTAGGTAGCGTTAAACTGACTTTTCTTAACCTTAGAGCCTGGTAATGTGTGATTGTGCCGATTTTTATGCAGATGTCCAAGAGATTCTAATTCTAATAATAAAGAAAACAAACCAGAAGGATTTCATCCAACAGATTATTTGGCCTGTGATGCTGTAGAAATGATGCTAAACTGCTACTATTAAGTCCTTTGTAGAGGTGCCCCTTTCATGTATCTCTGGCTGTACATGCACTGCAGTTGGATGCAAAGTTGTTGAAGGGGGCTGTCAGCAGTTTTTTTTTACCATTTGCATCCACTCTCATAGGCTAAGTGAACAAGATGTAGAGAGGATACTTCTCATTTTGATGAATGGGACAATGTCCACTCCACATTCTCAAAGCGGTGCGCTCCATTGAAAATCAACACTTTTCTGTGTCTTTGTTATTAAAAGTAATGACCCTCGGGAACAGGCCGTGAGCCACGGTCAGACCACCCGCAAGCTGTGGGCAATCTGCCTGCGAATCGCCCAGCACGTGTTTTTTTTTGGCACACAGTGAACACATGGCCTAAGAAAATAAGTAAAATCATTAAATAATAATTAAAATGAATTAATGTAAATGTACATTCAAGCTGCAGAAATGTCTTAATGTAATATATAAGCAGGGGTGGCTCTGTAATAAAGAATATTTGACAAATCATTTTTTTTAGGGATGTAAAGTCTGGAGGTCACAAGTTTCATCTTACAGTAAGTGATTTACTCGCTGAAGAGTGGTGTAGGGGTAATGAATTCAATTTCGAACACAGTGTTCATGCTTTCTATCTCAAGAGCTGGCTTTTTATTGTTGAGTAAATCTGTTTGGCACCTGTGGTTGTCATAGGCTTTTCACGCTCCTAGCAGGATGACAAAATGTGTTGTACTGTTTATCAGTCTACAAATACAATTCTATATTAAGCCTAAAAAAAGGCCAAGTCATAAACAGCTGACCGATCGATTAAATTGGGAATGTGAAGCATTGATTTGCACAGAGTGCAGGGGTGTAGCTTTTTCTATTGATCTCTGTAGAAATATTGTTTTTGTCTATAGCAAATGTCTTCATTTTCAGATTTAAACACATGTAATGCTATTTTTTAAAAGACAAAGTTGTTTTATTCTCATTATGTATTGGAGTCATTGTGGGTTTTGATTGGCTGAACTTTGGGTGGACCTTTGGGTGGACCTAACCTCTTTCAAGCTTAACTGTGCTTTAATTGCTATATATAATATTAATGTCAATTCAAACCCAGAGGCGGTGATGGTTCAATGGAATGGAATAGATTTATTACATCTACTGATCCACTCCACTATATATGAATTTTATAAACATTTTTTATTTTTGAACAAATTCTATAGCTATTGTTTATTGCAAGAGTATATTTCTTATTGCTAATCCAGGTATTCATCTTATTCTATTGACAAAATATTTGTTACAGACAAACATTGAATTTCTTTTTTAGTTCCATTGCCACACGTAAATAAAATAAAGCACCTTGTCAAGCAGCTGTCGGGATCAGGTACAGAGGGGGTGACCAGACAGGCAACACATACTGACAGGCAACACATACTGACATCCAGACAGAGGTAGGGTGGTGTCAAAAACTGATTTAATGAACTCACAGACAGGATTGAGACAGGTACGAAAAGTCCAGGTGTGTCTGGATAAGGCACACCTATATAGCCCTAAAGCTAACAAGGCAAGTGTGTGCTCCACCCAGCCCACGCTTGCAGGGAGCCACCTGCTGGTGACTGTGGGACC
This sequence comes from Ptychadena robeensis, assembly GCA_036250615.1. NCBI lineage: Eukaryota > Metazoa > Chordata > Amphibia > Anura > Ptychadenidae > Ptychadena > Ptychadena robeensis. The sequence goes on along the minus strand of CM070036.1, from coordinate 47,242,292 downwards.
AACCCATGGAAGGGCAAGCACAGTGCCACCAGCAGGCGACGACCGGTACAGCTGGGGTCCTCACAGACGCCTACATTCCTTTATGGACGAGGAGTATGGTAATTCCAAGGAACTCAAGTAGCTCTGCCATGGTAATTTCCTAGCATCAGGGCCATTTCTATCTCTATACAAAATATGCCCCTACATCGGCGGATAGGGTGCTATTGCAGGAGACCACTTCCAAACCTCTAGTTGGAGGAGAAGTGGTCCCAAACCCAGAGAATTTGCACCTGGTGGGGAGCATATGTAGTCTACACCCTGCCCTGTACCACTTCAACCCCCCGTTGACAGGGGGCCCGAACAAGAACTTGCCTAGGGCCCCAGAAAGGCTAGAAACGGCACTGCATAGCATGCCACCTTTGCAATAGGTCAGTTTAGCAACTTTGTCTCTATTAGATATTTTACTCTCAGTTGTAAGTGGTGATATTGCAAATTATTAGCATTTCTGCACAACAAAAACTCATAAAGGCCCATGAAGCCACAAAGCAGGGTAACCGAGTGTTGAAGCCCATAATATACAAACAGAAGCCAACTGATTCAATGACTTCCAAACTTTCTCTGCGTTGACCATAGCACAAAAACTGCACTGTGTGTATTAGAAGATTTCATTTATGAAGCTTACATAAGCAAGGCATTTTAAAGGAGGTTCTCTGCCCTGTACTAGGTATTAAAGTTTTGTCGATAGGCATTTCTCCTTCTACAATCCATGGAGGATGATGCCACTGGCCCGCTCTACTGCCTAAGTGTAAATATGATTTTGTTTTTATATTTTTATTCTCTTATATATTATTGATTATATTAGATAAACTTTAAGTTGAAGATATAGTTCTGCTTTAAGACCTTCAATGTAATAATACAAAACAGTCAGTAATTTCAGAGCTGAAACTCAATTGCCTTACCATGAAAGGCACTAAATCTTTCACTCACCTCAAAGTAATATGAAGATCAATATTGACCATATGCTAGTTCTGGGTCAATGACTTACTACAAAATCCAGCTAGGATACAAATGGCAGTCTTGGTGGATCCCACATTTCTATTCCTACTGTAAATCCGTGCAAGTAAGAGGCTTTTATTTTACTTAACACTGACCTTCAATATATATACCGGTAGTTATATGTATGTATGTTAATACATTCGTACACATAACATGTAGGTGTCAAAAAGTGGCTTATTTGATGATTTCTCTTTCATATTTGCATAGAATGCTGTTGGCAGAACCACATATAATCCAAATTTCCTCTTTATATCCGGCAAGGAAAATCCCCTTATTGATATGGAAAATCTTCATATTTTTTTATTACACAGGAAGAGACCATCTTTCTCCATTGATAATTCTAAGCTTAAAAAGGAATTCTGTGTTTCCATGACAACTTGCTTCTGTAGATTTAAGCACAGGAAAAAAATGCATGTAATTCGTTTATGCCGATGATAAAGATGTACATTTCTGAGGGGTGATTGTAATTTGTTGGGTTATTTTCTAATTAACACAAAAATTTGTATTTCTGACTCTTCATTTTGTATAATGTTGTTGCATGTTGAATAGGTTTGAATGTAAGTATACTTGGAGGATGTTTTATATATATATATATATATATATATATATATATATATATATATACATATATATATATATAACATATATATAATATTTTTTTGTCATATAACATGAAATAGTATTTTCTTTCTGTTAGAATATCTGTTATATCTTAAAAGTGTCATTAAATTAGATCTCTCTGCAATGTCCTTCTTTAGTTTGTGATGGTACACTACAACTACCAGCACACCTCAGCTCAAGAGTATAACACAGCACACAGGTATAATGCAGCATACCCCGCCCCCAGCAAAGGACATCTGTTGCTCAGTTATGATGAACTGCTTGTTGAAGAACACCTTAGCTATAGCTACAGAACACTGGATAGAGTATAATAGCAAAGTAGCCAAGATATCCCTCTATTAGCAGCAGCAGCAGCAGCTCTTTCTATACTGCGGACACATATATACTGCGGACACATGACAAATGTATAATGAATGCTGGGCTGCTTCTTGAATAGGGGGGAGGGTTGTGAACTGCAAACATGCTATGCTCACCACAAACTGTCCACCAGCTGAACTTTCTGGCCATCATTATTACTTTTACCTAGATCTAACTAATTACAAATATTCCATAAAGGTCCAATCGAGCAAAAAAAAATTCTTTTTAGTTGATCTTATAAAAATATCTGCATGTGTATTCCCAGCTTTAGAGTAATAATTAGATAATTTTACTACTCTAGAGTCCAGTGGTGTCATGGTCTATTACCTCTTCATCTGACATTTCAAATTGTCCTTGGTAATGTAAGTCTTAAATGCTGCTATTCAGACATTGAAGGTCATTTTATTAAACTCCCAGAGCACAGTTTTAGTGATAACGCAATGCCAAAGGAAGTTTGGAATTCCAAGTGTATTGAGTCATCAGAATTTAGGCGATTTGTCTACTGCATTTAACATTCAGTTACTCAGCTCTGTGACTTTAAGGGACCTGTTACTTTGTGGCTCAGTGGTTCTACTAAAATAACACATATAGCTGATAATGGCATGTGTAGCTGCGAAACTTTCACGAGGTGTATTATTGCAACAGTGGCATCCTATGGTAGTACAAAGCTCGAATGTACTTCACAAAAAAATCTTTCCTATACAAATGTTTGTAAATGGCTAAGCTCTTGATTTCATACTGCTAGGGCAGTGGGTCTAATTAAATGACCAAAATTCAATTGTAAATCAAAATAAATATGTAACCATACTTTTGTCCATCTACTGTATCTTCACCATAAACTGGAATTTTTTTTAGCTTAGTTAAAAAATAAGTAAGTCTATGTTAATTCCAATTGTCCAATCACATGCAGGGAAAAATCCACATGGTTTCCTTTATTTGTTTAGGAAGAGTACATCTAATATATACATATAACAATAACAACAATATACAATATGTCATGATTTTTATAACAAATACATTAATAAATTGGAAAAATTACCTTAGATTAGATTAAATTCTCAAATAAGTTGCTTATATAAATGTAATTGTCAATTTAATAGAAATACCTAGTGTTGCTGTCATTTAGGTCCCTTTTCAGGTACTTCCTACTTTAGTCTTCTAATGAAGACTACAAGATCAGGTGACCAAGTCAGTATATGTCAGGGTCCTAAACTTAATTCTAAGGCTCACACTCTTATCATACTGATGGTTTCACATAACATCACTTCCATAAAATGTCAGAATTTATGCTGCAACAGACGACGATGGTTTAATATTTATCCAGGCATACCCAATCAATTTTCAAATGACATTTGTAGGCTAGCGTCAATCATTGCAGTCATCTGTGTAGCGTGAACATGCAGATTCAAATCTCAATCTCTCATATCCGAACATCATTCCACGTCTTTATTAACTACTTGGTTGCTTTGTTTTCAAAGAGAAGATACCATGAAAAACAGGATACTTACATAATGACACAGCTCTCTTATGACAAAATACAAAAGAGCATGTGTACATCATACAGATAACAGAACTTAAGCTATGACTATGGTTTGTCATGTGATAAGGCAAAGCATAAAATAGAATTTACTCATTTATTTCCTTAATATAATGTCTCCTATTTACTTTTACAAGATCTTACTTAATTGTTCTGCTCCATTACCAATTAGCCCATCCCTTGATCTGGCTACATCTTCCACTCACTGGAATAATAAAACATGGAATTTGTGTGTCATAAGTAAGACTCCACACTACTTGTTTGTACTTATACATTACCTTCAGTAATATACAAGTAAACAATGTTCAGTACAATACATATTAAAACAATGATGGGCCTATAATAAGATGTGTATCCATTCGTTAAAAGAATCCGTCGCTTAATGAGAACTTAGACTTTGCCTTCACGTATATTGTCCTCACCATCTTTGTTCATCCAGGGTCATCATCTTTCTGATAGCTCATAAGTAAAACAATTACGGTATGAAACCCATTTTACCTGCGCAAATTTGGCTGCGTGCCTCTGCCTCTATACTTGCAATTTGAAATAATGCAATTTGCTGGTACAAAAAGTAAGGCATTCAGACAGTCAGTTGAAGAAACATTGTCAGTTTGTAATAATGTCTGTTTACAGGAATGGGAATCAAGGTAGTTTTTTATTGTATTGCCTAGATTGATGAATATAGGTACAGCTTTGGTAGAATTTAATTTCTGTCTATGTCACATGTTGAGGAAATGTACCCTTCCAGATGTTACCACAAAAAATATCAAGAGTTAATGTAACCAGTGACGTAACCAATCGGCAAGCTGTAACTTAACTGGGGTTACTAAAGGAGGTGAGAAAATGTGTGAATATGACCATCTTAAAAGTCTCCTCTAATATGACAGAAATCTCTCCAACTTGACATAAACAACAATATAAAAAAAACTTAATAGAGATGCTAATCATCCCCACTGTATAAATATTGTTCTACTTTCAAACTATTAAATAATAACAGTTACACTCCATATTCTTACATTTTTTTTACTACCTTTCCTTGCAGTTTTAAAATTGTCTATTCCATGGAGCTACATTAAAAATGCTGCTCTCAGGGAAGCAGAAGGAAGATAAATCATATGCTAGTTCACATTTTTATTATTCTATAATCTCTTTTACTGCATATTTCTTCAATATATCAGGTCATCAAAGTTTTTGGCATGTTCCTTTTACACCCTGAATAGAGAATGAGCTTCACGATATCTGACATCTCACTGATCTTCGCTGTAATGGTATTTCAGGAACTTACTAAAAGACCTCGTGCGCAGGATTGCTTGTGGCTTGTAAAGTGTTCTCCAAAGAAATGTACAAAACTATTCAGCTGAAGACGAGAACCATCTTAGTTAATGTAGGTCAGAAGAAACACTGGAGCTCTATGTAAATGCTGGAATTATTTTTTTCAAATCATAAACGCAGTATGAAATAGCTGTGATTTGGAGAGGATTGTGGCTCACATATGAGAGCTATTCATAGAATGGTGATTGTCTCTCTGGCACAAACGGAGAGCATTAAAAATACTTCAAAATGCTAAAAGACAAATGCACATAGTGAAGTGCATAGAATATCAATTGAACATACTGTAAATTGTTCTTCCTGCTTGCAGCATACTGTTTGTTGAACTAGGGGGTACAGCAACTTAAGAATGCTTTCATCCGCTCTTGCTGAAACATGACTATTTCAAAATAAACTTTGAAAATTACAATTTTACATAAACTGCTATGAAAAAAAGCACCTATAAATCATCACCTGCTATTTGTAGCTGAACTCCAGCCTAACTTTACATGCAATGTTTTAAGGCTCCTCTTCTGAAATAGCTAATTTTATTGCACACTGTACAACTTTATCATTGCGTCATTACGTCATAGCCATCCTCACATCTCAGATGGAGGCTGTCCAGCATTACCTAATCCTTTTTTTTCAAAACATCTCATCCCTGTCTTGTCCTCATTCATTAAATTTTAGTTCTTTCATGGAGGCTTAGAATAAGGTCAGCATTTCCAAAGGCAGTCTTGTCAATGCAACATATGGGATCAAAACATTCTGATTATTCCATAAGGAACAAACCAGTATGGTTGATGAGATAATACTAATGCATGTGAATTATATTTAAAATTAAACTGAGCCAATCAAATATAACAGCTGCTGTGCTTGATTAGCTCAGTTTCAGTCTGCATTCAATTTGCACGCATTTGCATACTAATGTTGAAATTTCTACACCTCATTGGCCATCTCTATAAAGCAAGATCAAAAGTGTAACAATCAGGTTGGATCTTTTAAAGGAATAGTTCTGATTCATTACAGCATCATTACTACATTTAACTGCTTGAGATAGTGTGAAGGGGTCAGCTGGCCTGCTAGAGGGAGCTCTAGGCCCGAAGAGATAAAGGGGATCCCTGGAAAGAAGGTTGTGACCTGTTGTAGAGGAGAGCCTGAGAGATGAGTCAGGTGCACGTGAGGCTAGTGCAGCCCCCGGCCTGAAAAGGAAAGAGTGCGGAGCATGCAGGTTGCCCCGGGGCAGAACAGCCTGCAGAGTGCTGAAAAACTGCTATTCTGGGTTAGCACCAGCTTATTGTCAAAGATGCCGCTGCCTGCTGACACCGGAGACTGGATGGACCCATGGTTACCAGTGAGATGCGGGGAGCTATATTGGGTACCCGAAGTGCCTCTTGGAGCCGGGAATCTTCTGTGATGCTATTGACTGAAGCGTGTGAATAATTATTCTTGCTTTACATGGACTGGCTTTGTCTATTTCCTATTCAGCGATTCGGTGCAAGTAAAATTGAACTGTTCATTCAATACCTTTGTCTGAGTCCTAGTTCACTACCTCTGACCCTGTTCCGTTACAATGATTCCAAATTATTTAGTAATTATGGTATTTTGCCACTGCTGACTCTAATACCTTAATGTGTTTAAACTTTTCTCCTATACACACAGTTTTAAGTAGAGCGGGTGTACACATATCTAGGGAATTTAAACTGACTTTTAGTCTATTTCAGCTATGGCCTGCCACAGTGATTATCTAAGTGATGCCCATATATCATAAGTCTATCTGTGAAATCCAAGATAAACCATAGGTTCCAGTTCAGGGCACAACCACCTTATCACTAGTAGTCTTTTTTGTATTATTAAAAAAAGTATAGCTGTGGCTGAGGTACATATTATATCTTGCAAAAGCAAATAAGAATAAGCAGCATTTTTAAAGACATGGGGGAGACCAAAAAAAAAATATTTGTGTTTCAGAACAAAACAAAGGTTGACATTCTTTTGGTTATTATCCTACATAAAAGAACATGCACTTAATGCTTGGTGCTCATGTACAAATTGTGGCACAATGCACCTGATAATGGTCCAGTAGGCTCTGCCAAGTATGCTCCTTACTGACTACAGAGGGAAATTTTCTGAATGGAATGGTGTTACCAAATGTTGCTCAAGCTTTGTGCTTTCATAAGAATCTGAAAATAACAATCCAAATACATGGATTCAATCATTCATATAAGGAAGCAAAGTCATTTTGTTTAGATTCCATCATTGTCTTCTTTACATGAGTTCAAACAAGCTATGGGTAAAAATAACATTTTGATATTAAACAGCAATGGTCGACAATTGTAACCTGTCTTCTTACGATAAAAATTAGCTTCAAATAATTTTTTTTTTTTTGATGCAAGACAACTCAGCATGATGCCAGTAAGTGTCATCAATAATAAATGGCCGTGTTAGGAGCTCAAAAAATACCAGCATATCTGATTATCTGTGGCTTTAAATGTCAACATGCAGGTGCTCATGTAAAAATGTTTTAAAGCCTTTCCCATGTCCTCTCCCTGGTGTAGTCGGTCGCTATTTAGATTTAGCCAAATAATGGATGCTCGAACAAGAAGGTTGCTTTCCTGTTCAGAACTTAGAGTACAGTTTGACTTTCCGACCCATACATTTCGCAGCTACCTTTAAATCAGGCATTACGCTAATACATGTATATAGACCTGTTGAAAACTCTGCCTTATGGGCTTCTCGCAGAAGTTCTTGCTGTCCGTTATGTACAGAAGTATTAATGCTCTATGGATGATGCAGTAAAAATGGAAGAGCGTTCTGGGTGTTGAGGTCCTATTGCAAATCTGGTTGATTATCTGGTCTTGTGCATCCAAATCTTTGCTGTGTACCCAGTACAAATAGAACCAGTACAAGCTTCTGTTATTCTAGTGCCTCACCTACCTATTCTTCATACCATCCTCCCATCCATGTCTGAAATGTGTTGGAGATGTGGGATCTGCTTTGTGATTTCTGGTACTGTTTCATACTCAAACAATTTTGACATATGGTTTACAATCTCATCTTATTGGTCTTTCAGACAAATATACCTTTTACTCCCCTCACTATAATTTTAGGCCTCCCCCTGTTGACTTGATTGACTCCAAACAGTTACTAACCCACATCCTAACCACTGCCAGGAGCTGGAAACAATGCCTAGCCTCTTCTATATCAGACCATTATGTTAGAATGAAAGATGTTTGCAACATGGAGCAACTTACCGCAATGTGTCCATAATACTACATGAAATTTTATAAAGCCTGGGAACTTTGGCTGAACCCTCTCCCCTTAGTCCTTGCTAACCCTAGCAGACACTGTTACTTTCTTTGCCTTTCCTCTCTTTTCATCTTTTGTTTCATCTCTCTCTCTGTCCTAAATTACCTTTTGGTGTTTGATTTTTCATGTTGTTAATTATTGCCTGATATGACCATATTTTTTTTAGTACTCATTACTGAGTATATATGTCTTGGATTGTTAGTTTGTCATTTAGCCTCATTAGACGCTTGTTTCACATATAGCTGAACCTGTTCATGGTTGCATTCTCATGTAGTGCCCGAGTTTTTGTCATGGTTTCTTTTACCATTCAATGTTTCTTTTATTGATTTGCTTTATTGTAAAACTCTTAAATAAACAATTCTTCAGATGCTGCACGGCAAGTCTTGACTCAATAAGGACATATATGCCCTTGGGAAATAGTCAGATTTATGTAAAAAAATTATAAAACATTTTCCTACTAGTAAAAATATGAAAATTAAAAAAAAGTACAATAAGCAAAACGTGCATTGCAGTATCCTTTGGTAGGAGTTTATTAACATTGCAACTTTAGACTTGGCTGTATTTGCCCACTGTTACTTCCATAAATTCTGTCACATTGGGAAGGCACAATCCTCTAACGGATTTAGGTTTGGGCTCTGTCTAGAACATGTAAAAAAGTAAAAGCCAAATCCTTTTTATTACGTATTAAATTAAAGGTGTGCAAACCTATGCAAACAACTCATTGCAAATGTTTTAAATGTTTTAATATAAATGTTAGATTTTTTTTTACAGGTTATAGCTCACATTGAAGATGTATATAATGTGTTCTATTTGGAGTACTAATATGAGATGTATCCTATCATGACTTGCGTCTATAAAACCCATTGAAATACAATTGTCTGTGTACACAATGTTTTTGATGCCATGGCCAAATGGAACCAAATGGAAACATTTACAAATGTAAGAATTTTTTTATACAGTATGTCTTGTGGGGATTCAGACTCAAACGGGAGCTCTCAATCACGGCAAACCATAAGTCAGGTTCTCTTTAGGGACTCCTGCCCGTATTTATTTATATAGTCCAAAACTGAAATAACCCTTTCAGGGGTTAATCAACAACTCAAATTAAATGCCAAGCCTCCTGGCTTGCAAATGGTCCAACTAAGGTATCACAGCCTGATTCCTATAAGTCCCCGGGCTGGGCTATACACTCCTTGTCTGCCCCCTGGTATCCACTGCTCCAGCAGCACAGTGTCTCCCCACCTCATCAGGAAGCCCTGACTGAGTGGTCTCAGCCCCTTTTGTGGAGACACACCTTGCAATCTCATTAGGTGTATCTTCGTGCAATGGGAAGGCCCACCCAGTTCCTTCCATTCCCACTCCAGAGTCAATATCCCTGCAACCAAAAACATAACAAAACTGGGCAGAAAACTACTGTTTCTGTCCAACACTATTCTGGACTCCTTCCAGGATACACCATCAGACCCTTTCACTGCTGGATATGGACCACTTTCACAGTGCAGAGCATTTGTATTTTTTTTACAAAAAACATAGGATCCTTCATTCCTTCTGTCTTTATACTGTGGGACCTAGCAGCTGTTTTGTGTAGGGGGGCACAAAAAGTCCAAGATTCTTGAAAGTGATGACTCCTGTATAAAATAGCAGAGGTCACAGTGTTGAGTTGAAGGGAATGTTATAGGTGTAGATGGGTGACAATTTCACCTCTTTTTTTGTGCAGAATTTGGCAGATTCCTAATCTGTGGGAATCAATAAGAGAATTAATTAATCAGGGACAGTTTTATGCAATCTCCCTGGGTCTTCCCTACACAGTCCTATGTTTATTTTTGACAGGAGACTCCTAAACCACCACTTAAAAGTAACCATGGTTGGTGTAATTCATAAGTAGAAATGATCTTCATAATACAATAAAGCAATTTAACAATAGGACGTAATTTAGATCTGCGTTAATGACATGTTCCAACAACGTGTCTTCCTTCTGAATGTGGTCTCCACTTAAACGAGCATCTACTACAATGAACATCTCACCATGCAGCTGTTGCATTACTATTAATCCTCCCCCAGTGTTTGTGAAGGTGGGTTTAATTAATACCCAGATGCTGTATGTTCCAATGCATATCCCTTTCCCTGATACAAGTAATCCTGTGTAGGAGTATTTTTGTGAGTATATTTTTTTATGCTTATGCAGTAGTAACTGCGGTTGTCATGCTGTCATCTTTGTTGCTATGGAATTCTTTTTTTTTTGTAATGCGTGTTTCAGTGGAACATGATCTGCCAGCTTAACTCTCACATATACTTGATGAAGATGTTTATTTTGAGACTGACATCATGTAAATGGCAGGCGTGGCTACCTCTAGCAGCTCCAGGTGAGATGACACAACAGATAGCAGCTTACCTGGAGTGGATTTATATGTGATAAGGTAAGCAGAGCTGGTAGTCATCGACGGCTACTAAGATGTAGGAATTCCATGGCATAGAGTGTTACGTATCTGTGTGATGGCCAGTACATGCTTCACTTCTTTCTATTAAATGAGATCCATGGTGACAGAGAGTTCTGGCACAGTACAAACACCTGCTGTTTAATGATATTTTTTAGCAAACATTGTAAATCATAGGAGATTTAAGAGAAAGAATGAAAATTACAGGATTCCTCGCTGCAAATGATGGTAAATACCTAAATGCTTAGAAAACTTTAATCAGCCAGAGCAGAGGGTGACTGTGCTTCACTCCTATTGGAAATGTTAGTTTTGGGTTTAGGGTTTTGCAGAAAGGATACTAATGAAGGAGATCTCACTGTTGACTTGTTTTAGTTATACTAACTTTATTATTTGGGTATACCCTACTCTGGAGCACGTCATTGACTGCATATTTTCCTGCCTTACTAGTCTAAGGAAAATGTAACCTGATCCAGCTAGAAAATTGAGATCTCTGATGTTTTGGGATTCACTGGTTGCTTGTTTCATGCCTGCGGCTCTTTTTCTTAAAGACTATTGTTTTTCTTAGAAGGAGATTCCCCATTAGTCCCTATAATTTATTGTTACCAGTGGTTCCAATCCTGAGATTGTCAAATAACCTACTTTTCAAAACAGTTACTATTGTCAGATGATTTGCAGGGGAGGTTCCCTTAAGGACCATGAACCAATTGGAACATGGGTCCAAGCAGAAGCTGAAGAGGGAAAGAAACAGTAAAAATACCTGTCAGTTTATGTATTGGGAAGAAGCAGGATTATTAGAAGAGAAAGCAGAGTGACTGAGATGCTGCACATGAAGTTGAGGATATTATGTAGAAGGAAATGTGATATAGAAATGTATATTGCTGCAAATTATTTTAATACATTTTTGTTTCTTTTTTTTTAGTTCTGCTTTATGAACTAGCACCATTTATTAAACTTTATCAACATTTATTTTACTTAAAAATAATATTCCTCAATCAATTCTTAAGCTGCGCGATCCGATCCCCGATCCGATGATTGGGCTAAAATCAGCCGTCCTGTTGGATCGCACAGTTATCCGACAGGACGGAAAATTTTAGCCCAATCCCATTAGTTCGGCTGGGGGCAGCCGTCCCCAGCCAAACTAATGGGATTGGGCTAAACAGGAGCTGCACATTAAGAGTGCAGTCTGATTCTCGGCACTAGCGGGTGGGCGTAATGACGCTCCTAGTGCAGAGAATCGGATAAGGAATAGACAGTTAATTGTACCGTCTATTCCCAGCTTTAGTGGTATTATAGCAAGATGGAAGCAATTGACCATGGCCATTCCATCGCCAAGCAGCTGCATCCAAGCCTTACATTATCAAATACAATGCTTAGCATGAGATGCAATGGTGTAAAGCATACCCCCCACTGGGCTCTAGAGCCGTCACTTCATGTTCTCCAGAGAGATGAGTGATGTTCTCTATCTGTCAGTCTAATAGACAAATATATGTTTAATGGTACAAAGTGTACAGTTTGGTGGAGGGGAATAATGGTGTGTGGTTGTTATTTGGAGGTTAGCCCTGCTTTCCTGTGAAAGGAACTCTGCATCTTTCAGGATACCAATACATTTTGGTAAATTTTATGCTTCCATATTTGAGAGAATAATTTGGAAGACCCCATCCTCTTTCAACTTGACTGGTACAATATTGTACAAAGCAAGGACCAAAAGGACATTGATAAACATGTTTGGTGTGAATTTGAATGGCTGGCACAGAGCCCTGACCTCAACTCAGTAGACCACCTTTGAGTTTAATAAAGCAGAGATTGTCAGTGACTGACCTCACAAATGCTCTTCTTAAAGTTATTATAATTTCCCATAACCACACTTCTAGGCCTTGTGGAAAGCCTTCACCCAAGAAGTCTAGCACCAAAGTGTGGACCAACTCTTTATTAAAGCATATGGAATAAGAATGAGCTGTCAAACAAGTTAAGGTGTGTAAAGGTGTAGAAAGAAGATACACTACTTTTGGTGATATAGTATATTTAAAGAAAAAAAATAATATAAAAACAATGAAATTATATGTATATGGTAGTCATGTACAAATTGTCTTGAAAGGTACCAACACCAGAAAACAGCTGATGTGTTGTTGTGGTCAGACACCACGCTTCAGTTTAATTCTGCTCTTATGAAGCTGATCATTTTGGTCAATAGTATGCTTTAATATTGTTTATGACAAAATGAACAGCATCAGATTTTATAAGGCCAAGGCAATGCTGATGCTTTAGGCTCCTTATGACTGACATAATGAGCTATTGGATATGGCTCATATAACAAACAAAGGGTAAAGCTGGGAATAGACGGTACGATTTACCGTCTATTCCTTAAGCAATTCTCTGCACTAGGAGCGGCGTGATGATGTCATCTTAGTGACGAGAATCGGACTGCACTCTTAATGTGCAGCTCATAACTTCAGCTGGGGGCAGCCGTCCCCAGCCGAACTAATGGGATCGGACTAAAATTTACCATCCTGTCGAATAACTGTGCGATCCGACAGGATGGCTGATTTTAGCCCAATCCTCGCAATTCCTGCACGACCCGATCCATAAGGGATGCGGGAGCACGCATGGCTTCGGATCGTGCAGGAATTGATAGGTGTGTGCCCAGCTTTAGTTTCACAAAGCCTTGTATGAGCCATAGGTCATAATAGTCATAGCTCACACAGAACTGTGGACATCCCTGCAAAAAATGTGGATTGGTCTAGTTCCTTTACATGGTTACATGGGCATTTATTCTTGGAAATCTTAGATATCAGTATTAAAGGAAAACTAGTGTTTAAGTCCCCAATGCACCTTAAGATCACTCTGTACAATTTCCTTTAAATCTACCAACAAGTACATAGTATAGTGGCCTCCCTGAAAAATACATAGTGATTGGAAGGTTTAGAGAGGTCCTCATATGACATATGTCAGATACAGGGGGCCAGCGCTGTGGACAGAATTGTTCTGGAAGGAGAAGCCAGAGCTGGGAATCTGTTAAAACCATTTGTATGTAAAGATATCAAGTGTCTGTTTGTGCCAGAATGCTCTTCTAATCAGTATAAATCGTGAGATAAATGTATCTAATTCTGCAGAATATTAGAGGCATGAAACTGTACCCAATTTGAAGATAAAAGTATAAACGTTCAGATGGGAATAGAGCAGTTAAATACAGTTGAAACACTAGATGTTATCAAAAACAAGAGAGCAATTCCTGCGGGGGTGGCCACATCCCAAATTAATTGAGTAGGGTTAAAGGTGGTGAGGGTGTAAATCCCTCAGCACCCAGATTTTTTCCCCTCGGGGTATAATTACCAAGGGCAAGGGGACTTTTTAGGCCACAGGTTGCGGAGGTAAACAGGTGTGGGACAAATTTTGGAACAAGTTGTCTTATAAACAAGACATAACATTTAATAAAAGCAAAAAATTCTATATATATTCATCACAAGGTAAGATACATGATATCATGGAGAGGGCAGAAGATACATATACATACACGTCGCGTAGATGTTATATTAATCTGAGCCTCAATTGAACAGAACAGACTGCCAGACAGGTCATTTGCAATATATGTACATATATGTGTGTTTGTATATGTATACATATATATGTATATATTAAGCCTCTGTTGAATGCATATTGCGGTGTGTTCAGTTTGCATGTTGGATATATGTTTCAAAGGTATAAAGGATCATTTATTAAGTCTATTTATAAACTTTCTTTTATACATTTTTTTTAGGGAAAGCCATTTGATGAAGTTTAACTAAAATGACTTGAATTTTGTACAGCTTTGTAGGCTTCTCTCTTGTACTGAAATTGCTTAAGGTGGGCACACATGTTTAGATTTGTGTCAGATTTTACCGCGAAATTGGTCACAAATCTAATGCTTAAAAGCTAAATTTGTCCGTATGTCAGTCGGAAATCGATCTAAGAGATTACGGACATGTCTGTAATTTCTTAAAGTAATCCCATTACTTTGGCCCATTTCGATTTCCCTACAATCGATGTTCGATTTGATCGTAATTTGTGATCGGATTGATCGAACTGCGGTCTAAATAACCCCCACATGGAGAAACTGTCAATGTTGGTTCAATCGATCAAAAGCATAATCGAAGAGGGTTGATCATAAACACACCAAAAAGTCAGTTACAGCTAAATGACATTCAATGTACACTTGATCGATAAAAAATTTTTGACATGTCGCTTTTTGATCTTTTTGACTCTTTTGCCAATTTCGATCGATCTAGGTCGATCAAACCATGTGGACAGGCATTGATTTCTGGTGGATCAACCAGGAAAATCTAAACGTCTATGGTGGCCTTAAATGTGTGTGGCCGGCTTAACTCGTATCTCCCTGAACACTGTGATCTTCCTATAATGTTCAGTAGAAATTGCAGGACAATCAAGTACAGCCTACCTTGTCTCCAAGCTAAAAGACATCCAGCATTGACTAAACCAATATGATTTTAATAAAGGTGCTATTTAAACATTTAATTGCCATGGTAATGAATAGAGAGGCAAAGTTAACTTTCATTTTGATTAATTAATTTTGAAGTACACTCTGCTCCTTTGCACATACTTTTCTACAGATAACCCTACATAGATTAGAGATAAAGATTTGGATGTTCAAGGATTCTAACCAATCACCTTTATTTTTCATTTTTTTGTTGTCATAGATATATACTTTCATATTAGATGGACTGAAAATAAACATATTTAGATATTTCGACACAGAGTGCAAAGTGTTAAACAAGCAGAACCAATGCAAATGTGCAGTTTCACCAACACTGACATAAGCAATGTCACTATGCAAAGCCAAGTGGTGACACCGAGTTTTAATGCAAATGGTATATGCAGGTTGCCAAGGAGATCCGATTATAATGTTGCAGTTCAGTGAGCTTATTAGAGGAAGCCTTGAGACATGTGACACCGCATGACACCCAGCTCTTATTGTTTGCCAGTGATCTGTCAGGGTGTCAGAGGTAATAGTGCCTCCAATCACTGTTCACATGGTGGGAAGGTGATACCTGCACTGTCTGTTTACTGCCAGACTGACGAACTATTATTCATGGATGTACAGAGATCACTCATTTAGAATGCATTCATAGCCAGGTCATTGATGAAATTTGTTTCAGAAGCAACATATATTAAACAAATATTTAAAATAACTGATGGTTTCATGTAAGATACCCAAAATATGTAAAAAAATTTAAGACAAGACAAAAGATAAGACATTCAGAATAGGTGATGATGATAATAGAATATCGTCTTATGGTATTCCTGGAGGATCTGGATACCATGATATACATTAGAATATAAATAGTGTACACTTCTATATAGTATATCAATATTATACTATCACAAATGCTATTATTGTCAGCATCTTTACTTTACTTTACATCTTTTTTAGTCTAGTCCAGATTGTAGTTTATTTTATTGATCTTGTTGTTCTACTTTATTTTAGGATGTATTGTTAATTGCTTGTAAATAAAAGCTACTACGACTAGTAAGTAAAAAGGATGTTGCCACAATGCACTGGCAGTGGGAGGGACTTACAAGGCAAAAGAAGAATAAATTAGAGGCAGACATACAGGCATTGATTACCAAACAATCTTTCTACGACAAACCATCGCTCAATGATCGTTCGCCGAATCGATGTGCACCACTTTGTGTGTTCGATCCCTGACCAATACTTTGGATGGAAATTCAAACACTGAAGCTGGGCAGCTATCAATTGTTTTTGAATCTAATGAAAAATCAACCTGGGTATGGGTACCTTAATAAGCTCCTCACTATGTACATGGTGCACACAAGCTTTGTGATGAGCATATCTAGGTGCAGGATAGTGGACTTTAAACACATCAAGTATCTTAATAATTACTCTGTTGTACTGTATAGAAGTTTTTTTTTAATATTGGATGTCTATATGGTGTAAAAGTTAAATAAAAAAATAAAAAACTTTCAATGGGAAACCTTTGGAACCCTGTTAGTTTTTTGTTCCATGTGTATCCCTGCTGGAAAGATTCGTCCTCTCTGTGTCTTGTGGTCCCTTGTCAAACTTATAAACAATGATAGTAATTACAGCATATTGCCATTTTCACCGCAAATGGGGTTAAAGTTTAATAAACTGAGATAACTTTCCAGGTTTTTTTAAAAACCTCCTGCCACCTCTCCAAAACAGAACATAAATAAAAATCCTACAAACAGGATACAGAAAACAATCAAACCTATCCATCTGTATCCAGAATAAACACTTTAAAGGGGAATTTTAAAAAGTCCATCTTATCGCCATTAAGAGTGGTTTCGTACAGTGAGATATGTTCCAAACCACCAGCTAACACTTTCAACAGACAAAAATTTTGTCTGTTGTTAAGGTTGCCCTTGGCTGGCTGTTGTCAGGTGTAGGAAATATCCCCATTATGCAACCTTCCACTTTTACTGATATGCTTTCTCTGTTATTAAAAACCATATAGGCTTACTTCTGTTTTAAACTATATTCATATTAGGAATGTAAAATATTTTTGATTTTCAAAATTACAATTTTGAATGTGATAACCTTTACAATTTGTATTGTATACGCTTGTAGTATATTTATAGCTGAATTTCACATATGTGAATTCATTCTCGGTTACCCACATGCTATGGATTGTGAATCCTAAATTTATTAGTCAGTGCCAGCACTGGAAACCTGCCCATTGGGGATTCCAGGCAAAATATGTTTTGGCTTTCACAAAACAATTTGTTTCCCTTTTCTAAACTTTTGACTGACCCAGTTAAATTTTTTTTAAACACCCAAAGGATCTATATTTATTTTGTTTACTAGCAACCAATTTTTTTTTAGGGTTTTCTCTTCTCTATTGGGATAATATGTAGTACAGTGACCTGCCAGAAAGCAAAGTTATGGTAAACAAGGAAGCAATAGTAAATGGTTGGACATAAACCTCTTAGTATTAAAGTTGTTCCGGTGGGACAATCAATCAAACAGATTGTTTGATGGTTGTATGTCTTATGTTTAATTGTATGTCATAAGTTCTTGTTAATATGGTTTTTCATCAACCTGAATGAAAGCATGAAGGTTCTTAAATAGTTTAGAAGATTTGGTAGAAAAGTAGTTGTTAATGCTGACACTCTTCCAAAACATAATAGAAAGTGAAGGGTAAAATAGTTATCAGAATATAAGAAAAAGTAAGTGAGGCTGATCTGGATGCCAGGAAAGTGATAGATTGTGGAGAGGAAAGTTGGCTTCAAGCGTGTGTGAAAAGTTAGTAAAAATTAATTCATATTTTAAGTCAAGGACTAGTATTGCTTTGGATAAATACTAGAGAAGGGAAAGTGGGCATTCATGACAACCCTCCCTAGCTGTAAGAAAGGGCGTAGTGGGATTCCCTAGATATTTGACCTGCACCATAGCATTTACATATAAAGCCAATATCCAGTCATTGAATCTTTACCTACATAAGATGTAGCATAGCAAGGAGAGGACGCCATTTCACATGTTGCAGTTAGAGACAGGAGACAGTTAGATCAGAGAGCTGCTGCTGCATAGTGAACTATTAGCTAGGCAGTGTTC
>CM070036.1:47206834-47224008 GCA_036250615.1 Ptychadena robeensis | reverse complement strand
AAAGTTGGTTGTACAGAAGTTGCATGGAGGAGTCTGCCTGTCTATGGGGGGCTTAAGAGCAATGGATGTGCAGGAGACCTGGTCTGATGATTGTGGTTGTGTGTGCATTGTAGAATTGCTGGAAAAACAGATCTAATTCATGGAGGCGCTATTCCACTCCCAAGGACTTTAGATGGCTTATTGGTGCCAAATACCATGAAAAATTTTCCAGTAGTCTTCCAATATGCCTCAGTGGGTCAATGCCTAAAAAATCCTTCATGCCATAAGTATCGGAAATGTTTAAATTTTAATTAGACTCAAAACAAGTTAAAGTTTATATAAGATTTTAGTGTTTGGGTAAATATAAACCACATATATACACTTGTAAAACATGAAATTTCAATCCATTTTAGTTGTCAAAGACTTAAAGTGCCCATGCACCTTTAGATCTCTCTGTCAGATATCCTTTAGATCTATCAACAACTATGTAGTTCCGGGTCCTCTGCGATTGAACACAGGTAGACTTGATGGTTTAAATGTCCCTCATATTACATGGTTTTGGTAAAACAAAAGGAAAACTTAAGGATATCTGACAGAGAAATCTAAAGGTGTATGGGCACCCTTACACAAGACAATATGTAATCATTGTTTAGTATTTGCTTAAGAAGTACAACAGCCGGTTAGAATATAATATCATCATTGGATTTCAAAAATGCTTTTTAAAACATAATGTCAACAGACTAATTCCTTTGCCTCCAAATAACAGAATGTTTTATGATCGATATTGCTCAGAAATGTACAAAAATAGAATTCCTGTCATGCAATTAAATCCCAGTCTTGTTGCCGAAGCTCTTATCAGTCTCTTACATCCTGGAGGTTTTGTGGTATTCGATGAACAGAGGATGCCACTAGCAACATTGACGTACATCTCTAGCATTATTTTAGGAAATCCATTCTCTGTTCTCTGAAATAGGGAAGAAGCAATTCTTTTATGATTCACATAGCTGGAGCAATCTGGAAAAAACATACACAACATAAGCACACACATGGCACCTAATCCCGGCATGCTGGCTTCTCAGAACAGCACAATGTCAATTAACAGTGCTTAATTAAAATGGATATTAGCATTTCCCCTTCTGTATCTTAATTATTCTCATAGTTAAATCAGCAAATAAGTCTATAGAATTAAGAAAAGAGAGTGTTTATATTTTTTGTTTTCCTTTGACATATCCTTTCCTTATATATTGAATGTGTTGGAAGTTTTAATACAACCATTTGATCAGTTCTATATATTTAGATCAGTGGACAATGAACTAATGCTACTACCTTTAATATACTGTAGGCCATCAAAGTTCTTATCATCAAGCATTTTTATAGCACCAACATATTACACAGCACAGCATAGTTATGTCATTAACTGAGCCTCAAGGGGTTCGCAGTCTCTCTGTAACTTACAGAATCTAAGGGCATAACATATCAAATAGTGACCTGAAGGAAATTTTAACATGACACCCCAGTGGTGTGCTACCCAGTTGTTACTCCGCACTGTACATTACATAAAGCCCCCCATACACCTTCAGATTCCTCCATACAACTTTCATGAGACCTACCAACAACTATGTAGTATAGTGACCTCCCTGATAGAATACATAGTGATTAAAAGGTGTAGAAAGGTCCTCCTATTACATGGTTTTGGTAGAAAAAAAGTTGGTTGTACAGAAGTTGCATGGAGGAGTCTGCCTGTCTATGGGGGGCTTTACACAAGAGTAGAAGAACACCCTGAACCCTACAAACTTGCAGAGTATATAATATTTAGGGGAGATGGAGTTGTTGACGTTTAACAAAGAGAAAAAGATGAGTTGGCCAGACTGAAGACATGGGTTTTCAGGGCTTGTTTAAAAGTGTGAGTAAGTCTTATGGGGTGAGGGTGAGTGTTCCAGCGAGTAGAAGAGGTTATTAGTGGGGGTCATTAGTAGGTCATGGAAAAGAGGAAGGCCCCCATACACCACATACAATTACCATGCAATTTTTGTACAACCAACTTTTCTTCTACCAAAACCATGTAATATGAGGACCTTTCTACACCTTCCAATCACTATGTATTTTTATCAGGGAGGACACTATACTACATAGTTGTTGGTAGGTCTGATGGAAATCGTATGGAGGAGTCTGCCTGTCTATGGGGGGCTTAAAGGTGTATGGGGGGGCTTTAGAAGTATATTTATGTACAAGGTTGGAGATGTAAGTGGAAAAGGAAGTTTAAAGTGGTTTAAAAGCAAAGCATAGAATTACAAATTAGGTTTTTAGGATAATTGAATCCCAGTGTAAAGATTTACAGAGGTATCACAACTTTCTAAGTTTTAGCAGTAAGAACGGGCATATCTTACATATGTGGAGCACATGGAAGTGGCAGCATCTAGCAATGTTTTATTTTTAGGGAGCGTCTAAAGCCCCCCATACACCACATACAATTACCATGCAACTTCTGTACAACCAACTTTTCTTCTACCAAAACCATGTAATAGGAGGACCTTTCTGCACCTTCCAATCACTATGTATTCTATCAGGGAGGTCACTATACTACATAGTTGTTGGTAGGTATCATGAAAGTTGTATGGAGGAATCTCAAGGTGTATGGGGGGCTTTAGTATGTTTAACATAACTAAATAAGTATTTTTAAATGCCAAACTTATCTGAAGCTGGTCAGACGCACCTGCCAATGAATTTTAAATGATGTCTAAAAGGGGACTCCCAGACCCAAATCCCTTCCATACATGCAGCAAGCATATGTTGGTTTAGATATATAGAATTTGGGATACAGACATGTTGTAATATAATTGGTATGTTTGCAACCCTTTGTGAAACTTTCTTGTGATATTCAAACTTACCTGGAACTAAGGTAAGAGGATACGTTGCAGTATTTTTGTGTATTCAAATGTATATAATTTTAGAAGCAATGTAATACTTCTGTATTTAAAAGGAAAAACTTTGTAGATAGCATTTTCATACTTTAACGTAATTTAGTTTTTATCCACAGAATTATTGAGAATAGATTTAGAACGTTATTTTGGTCTTACATATTTCTAAACAGATGGCTCGTGCAGTTTTTAGATATCATGGCAACAAGAACTGAGCATATTCCTGCATTACCTACCTTAAAGTAAACCTCTCCTGAGAGAAGCATGGAAGTTGCTATTGCTTACCTATTTTGTATAATGCTGATTGCCTGGGTGAACTCACCAAATGGAAAGAAGGTCCGAGCAAATGTAAAGAATATAAATATAGCCCACCCTGTAGAGATTTTACAGAAGTCACCAGAACAAGATGTTGGGACAATCCTCCAATGGAGATACCTGTTCTGAAGACAGATGATTAGGAGTAGGAAAGCTAAAACTTTGTAAAGTGTACATTTTACATTCTTTACACTTTTCTGTGGAAGAGGGTTAAGCAAAAGTATATAGTTGAATTTATATTTATTGCCAACACTCCACATTTGTAGCTATAACACATTCTGGATAGGCTGTTCTCAGGTGTTTGGATTGTTTCTGTTGGCATTTTCATATAATTTAGGATAGCATTCACAAGGTTAAGGCCCCCATATACCTTACAATCTTTCCATACAATTTCTGTACAATAAAATTTAGTTCTACCAAAACCATGTAATACTTTCTAATCCTTCCAATCACTATGAATTCTGGGAGGCCACTATACTACACAGTTGTTGGTAGATTTAATGGAGATTGTATGGACCGATCTTAAGGTGTATGGGGGGCTTTTAAGCATTGATAATGCATGACAAGACCTGGCTTGTCACTGTTCTCATAGCAGGTGTTTTGGGAGGGTTTAAGTCAAGGCCCAGTATAGTCAAGGGCCAGTCTAGTTCTTCCACATCAAAGTATCTCAACTGTCTCTATAGACCTTACTTTGTGCATTTGGCTGCAGTCATACTAAAACAGAAAATGGCTTTCCTCAAACTGTTCTCACAAAGATGATGTTCAGAGTTCCCTGGCTGTGCAAATCCTTTCCTAGAACACAGCTTTTGTGCCTTTTTGTTCAAATATATACCTGTAATAGTGGGATAAAATAAATAATTTTTTTTTGATAAGAGAAGTGTACAAATACTTTTATTTCTGAAAGTTTTTCATCCTAATAAATACTTTTTGTAACTAAAATACATTTCAATTTAATGTGTACTGATTTTGATATTGATAAAACGTTAATTATAAAATTATTTCAACAATAATTCTCTTTTTTCTATCTTTTCAGAAGAGCAGTTATTGAATGTTTCTGCACATTTCATTTCACATTGGCCTTTTGACTATGAAGAACTGACAAAAAAAGGTAAGCTGTACTGATGTGTATAATTTGTATATGACTATGCAGCACATTATATTGTCACTTTTTATTTATATTTAGTTATCATAATACATTTTAAATGTAAGCATGCATTGTGGCTTTTTAAAACTTTATTAGAAAAATGGATGGAGTGTAACTGAGTTTTTTTGGTTAGGTTTGGTTTTTAGGCCAACCAAACAGTAATTAAGAAGATAAATAGGAACACATTTTTATTGGCAGGTTGCTGTAATTAATATAATATGTTCATCATCAAGTTCGGAACTTGATAAACTTAACAGCAGGTCAGGAAAAATATCTCCTGGCCTGTTGTTAATTTCAATGGATACAATCCTACAATAGTTAAAGCTATTTCCCGGTTTACTAAGAATAGGTAAATACTTGAATGCTTATTGTGTGAGCTTTAGTATTTAATAATACATAATATATTGTAGAACACATTCCTGCTGAGAGAAAGAGATGCACTCAATAGCTTGCACATAGAGCTACTCCAGAAGAAAAACTATCTGGTGCTTTTATTTCAAGTACCGTACACTAGATCTGAATATACAAAATGTATGGCCTTGGAGATTCAATACATCCTAGACATACTGTAGAGCGAGAAAACACCTTGATATCTAATTGGGTGGCTAACCCCTGGTACTTTAACGGCACATAAAAGTTTAAACACATGTAATATAAAAAACATGGGTATTATTAAGATTCTTAAATACATAAATAAGACATAAAATACATAGACTACATGACTGCTTCACAAATATAATATTGAAGTGCTTAACACGTTTCTCCCCTATGTGGGGCTTCATCAGGAGTAGTTCTGTGAACGGGGAATATAATTTAGTCTAGAGTCAGTATGTGGTTCGTTGAGGGAGGAGTAAGGACCCCAATACGATCCAGGTAGGTCAAGAGTGAGTCCAGTTCAGTCCCACGGTAATCCAGCATCTGTGGGCCTCCTAGATCAACGATCAACCAGGTGGTGACTTCTCACAACAGAGCGTGCACCACCCGCCCAACACACCGGGTAAGTAACGTCTTGTCTCTGATATGATAGTCTACCTAATGTGCACGTCCCTCCACAGAGAGTAAAAACAGCGCTGTATTCCTCCCCCCTTTTACCCTCTGTGGAGGGTGGGACGGGCACATTAAATAGACTATCATAGAAACAAGACTTTACTAACCCGGTGCGTTGGGTGGGTGGTGCAATATGTCAAAGATAATAGTAACTGGGATGTTGGCACGGATTGTTTATAGACATATTCCCACGCATTCATGTTTGCTATTCAATACATCCTGTTTCCTCCTGCTGGTGATCGTTCTCAGGTGCATATTTAAAGGACCACAAGCAGGGAGAGTAAACCTGGCCATAAACAGGGTGATTCCCATGCAATTGACAAATGATCAATCACAATGTGGTGATCCTTCAGCAAAGAGATGCGCACCACCCTTCGCAATTGATCCCTGGCCGATCCAAAGTAATGTTGATTGAACAGAGATTCCTGCAATTTTCTAAAATGATTGATCCAATTGGCCAGTGTTAGAGTCCCAAACGATCACTGCGAATGTGCACAGTGATTGATTGTTGGGGGAATCGAATGCTAAATCGCCCCATGTATGGCCAGGTTAAGGCTCTGATTAGACTTCAGTATATACTCAAGTATAAGCTGAATTGTTTACCACCCAAAAAGTTTTAAAAATAACATTCAGCCTATACTTGAGTACATAGGGTACGATTGAATGTTAGATCTTTTGTAGAGTACTGTGTGCAGCTCTATAAACCTCAATTACAAAAAGAGAAATACAATGGAAGGTCTAAAGGATAGGATATATTAAGCGCTTTTTTAACCCAATATATCCCACTTTGCATTGCTATTCCACCACCATTGAAATAAATGCAATGGGGGAAATCTCAATGCAGGGTAAATTTTAAGGACCCCAGTGTGCACAACCTTGCTGTGATTCTGTGAGATTTGCACAGCACTTTTGGGGTTCCATCAACATATAATGACACGTGAAACCTTGGTGGTATGGTCAAAATGGGTTTTGCATGGAAATTTGGGTCTGGCACCTCTTTTTTAAACCTGCTAATGACAAAAATCAAACATTAAAGCAATTGTTTGGTTATTTCACTGTGAAAGTTCTCATTCATCCAGGTCATAGTTATTCTGCACTATTAAGTCAAAGCAACTGGGCTTACTAAAGTTTTCTAGAAGATTTTGTGCTACATATCCACCTAATTTTTTTCTGAAGAAATGTTATGACAAATTAAATATCTTCAAGAAAAGTTACCAACAAGTAACCATCATTTTCCTCCAGATTTAACATTGCTCCTCCCTCTTTATTGGGAAGGCTATGATGATGTAACCACCATGTATTTATATGGGAATGTATTTATTAAAGTTGCATATGTGTACATATGTCTGCATATGATTTGTGTGTACATGCTACAGTATGTTGTGAGCAAAAAAGAAAGGGCTCTTTCATACTGGTTGTGCTGCGGTGTTTACATGCAACAGACACATTAGTGCTAATGTATCTGTTGCAGGTAAGCAAACCATAGGTTAACACATTGCATTGCACTTGGTCTCCCATACTGGTGTTTAATTAATGTATTTCAATCATTACTATGACCAAAGGTGTAAAATATCATCACCCAGGCATGCAGACGTATTTTACAAATATGTGTGGAAAAGAATGGGTCACTGTTAGGAGCTAAATATTCCATAGTACACTGTTAGTGGAATTATCAAATAACTAAAAGAGTTGAGAACAACAGTAGCATAAAGTGGCAGGCAGCATAAAATCACAGTCTGTAGGCACTGTTTGGATATCTGATAGATGAGTCTGGATTTGACAGATGCCAGGAGTACATTATCATTGGTGAAGGTGGTATTGTGGTTGTCAGTTTGTTTCTGATGGGTTGGACTTGGTCCCTCGGTTTTACTAAAACATTTTGTAAAATATCATCCTGAATTTGTGGGAACAGTTTGGGATTGGCTACTTACTGTTCCAAATGACTGCCCACCATTGCACAAAGCAAGTTTTGTGTGAAAAACCTTGACTGACCTGCCCATAGCCCTGACCTCAATCTGTGGAGACTGCAAGTCAGGCTTCCTAGTGTAACATCAGAGCCTGACCTAACAAGTGCTTGTGTGGAACAATATTCATAGCTGCAGAGCATGGGTCAACTTCAAATTAAAGCCTATGGTTTGACAGTAGGATCTCATTAGAGTTCAATATAGTGCATTTCTCCCAATGATACCATTTATGCTCAAAAGCAGACATGACTTTGATTTAAAGCTTATAATTTTAAAAAAATACATCCAAAAGGTAGTTAGATTGGAAACCCGAGTGTTTGGACCTAGTTTAACTGCATTGTTTGCATTTTCAATGCCTGTTAAAATATCTGTGCTGTTAAACTGAGAATTTAAACTTTTATTGGAAGAAAAATGAAACCCAAGGATGTTTTCAGAAGCAAAATTTTTCAGAAACACCATTTCACGTTCTAGAATTATTCCTGGACATCTAGGAAAATTGTCAAGCATGTTATCAAAGCAAAATGCTTCATTCCCGATGGGAGGGTGGTCTAAGACAGATAAAGGGCAGGGAAATATGAGCCGAAATACTGGTGGTCGGAAATAATAGTGAGATGCTGGATAGGTGTACTTACCCTCTATGCTGCTGGTTTTACACAAAGCCCTAGGATGGGAATGTTAAATAAACCAGCAAACTGTGGGAAATGTGAGCCTTTTCCATGCGGTGGTCACTGGATGTATACTGGTCGTTTTTTAGAAGCCTATGGGGACATGGTAAGTCTTGTTTGCTGTGTTACCCCTTTCCGTTTGTAGAAATGTTTAAGTGGTAGACACCCACATAAAAAGACTGGAGGTGGAGGTGTTCTTGATGAATTTCAAATTTTGCAAATATTTTCTCCCCACATCCTTGCGGAAAAAAAAAGATAATTACACAATTATATTTTCTAACTAGATTTTATGTAATCATTTACATTGATTTGATTTTGTTAAATGCACCTTGATGCACAAACTCCAAATTAAGCTTTCACATTCCAGCACCTTTCAAAGTCATTGGGACCTATCAAACCATGTGCATGTAATTACTAAGTGTGCGACTGTGGCTGTAATGGAATTATTAAACCAAGGAATCTAGGTCACTTTTTTGTGTAATTGGAAGGCATTTTTAAATCCTATAATTTATAAAAATAAATTTTCTGTAGCATAAAATGTATTAGAAGTTTTCATGGAACATGACATCAATGATTTACTTTCAAACAATAGGTTTATATCCCTTCTAACGGCAGGCATGCAGTAGACTATGCCAAAATCTTTTACTGTACAACGTACATTTCTTAAAAATAAAAATGAAACACACAATATATTTAAATAAGGTGGAATTATTAGCTTTTATTTTCTCCAGGAGTACTTACACCTACTCAGAACCTCTCGCTTCTGTAAAACAGCTATATTTGGCCATAAGAATTTTCACCTGCTGCTGAAGCTAACTCATAGGGTTCGCAGACAAAGCCTGACGAAAGTTCACTTTGCATTTTAAAGGCAACTATGTAGCAGCCAAAGTAGTCAAATGGGTCATGCAAACGCTGTACCAGCATGTTGGAACATTTTGTGCCTTTTGATCTGAAAATATAAATGTATCTACAATGCATAGCTCAATCTTCAAATATGCTTTGAAAATGTTAAAATATGAGGAGACATAATAAAAAATAGATTTGCTTCAGGCAATTATTTATTGCTTTAATTAGGTTGACATTCTATTTATTTTTTTGTTTAAATATCATTTGTCATAATGTCCGTCATTATGCAAATAGCATTTATGAAATAAAAGAGCATATATTGTAGGATCATTGAACAAATAGAATGATTTAAAAATAAAACTAACATTTATTTTTATGTGTGGTTGCAGAGGCTTGAATTCCTTCACTACCTGATCCCCTATATTCAGTTGTCCGTGTGATGCAAAAGTAATAATATAATATTCACAGCAACAAAAATGGTGTTAGAAGTTGTAATCTTACTCAGCCCAACATACACGTGTTCTAGTTTTTGCCTGAATTTCACATTATATATTTTACTGGCGGGATATGAGAGGAATTGTTATCAGTAGGCACACAAATGCTAATAGAACCTAAAACTTTTCTGACCCTGTTAAGTCATCCCTCTCCCAAGAAAATATTTCTTTCTAGATCCGTGTATTATTTGTATGTTACCCAATCACCAAAGTCTCATACAACTTTTTACCATATTAAAGTACTTTTAAAGTAATTTAAACTTCAACTCCATTTACATCTATTTACTGGAAAAATACAATCACCGTAGAGTTAAATCCAATCAGTCACCATAATTTGTTGCATGTCGATTTACACACAGAAGATGACGCATATACCTTACTACAATGGGTGCTGTGAAACATCATAAAAATGCTTGGGGAAGGTATTTTTTTTTTTTTATCCTAATTTTCTTGTTGCAACTATTGGGTGTGGGTATTGTATAAGATACAGAAACCCAGCTCAACAATTCACAGTGCTCATAAAGTCCAGTCCAAAGTTTCATTAATAAGTAAATACTATAGAAGGGATAATCAAATGCATTACAGGGGCTCAGCACCCTCCCCGGGCTTCCTTAGAATAACAAAACACAATACTAGTACAAGTACTTCAACAATGCTGGTCATAAAATCTAGCAGTGAGCTTTGTCTATGATCTGTATGCAAATCCAATTTGCCTTTAACTAACCACTGATAATCCAACCTACTCCTGGTTTTGCCAGTGCAGTTGGCTTAGCAATATTCTTTAGCATTGCTGGTTAATTGCTGGTATATTTAATTGAAACCCCAATCAATAAAGTATCTGCGCACTTGTATGGATTTAATACATTTTCTACCAATAGAATTAAATGGTTTGAGCACTTTTCTGTAAAACAACTTCCTAAATATATGAACATGTTAGATTGCCTGTAACATGTTAGCTACTCTCTATATACCATGTGAGGGTAATAATTGTAGGGGTAAAATAGTTGCAATATTGTCCCCCTTCCTCAGGACAAAGCCAAGAGCTGACAAAGGCTAAAGCTGTCCATAAATGGTTGACCACACTCAGGTTCTCAGCCGGCCTTCATATAAACATGAATATTCAGTATTTACATCTATAGTCATAGAGTGGAAGGGTTTAATGTATGCAAAAAGTGGGACTCTGTGGTGGGATAATGAAGCCGAATTCAGGTTTTCCTGGGCTAGCAATAGCTGGTGCATATCTGGGGTCCATTTAACCCATGACAATATTAATAACCTTTTATGCAGAGCTGTACATTAAATGAGGGTTGAAATGCAACACAAGCTAACATACAGGCAGAAGTATGACAAAGAAGAAGAAGACCAATCAGTATTACAATCTAATAGACATGAGCCAGTAAGCTGTTTTTGTTAGAACATCTTTATACACTATCTCTGGAACCACCTGCTGGTGGCATTGTCCTTCTGGGTAGTTTCTCTGGTCACAAGCAAGTGGTTTTCTGCAAGGGTGGGCTGGGTTGAGTACACCTGCCTCACTAGCACAAGGATTATATAGGTGTACCTTGCCCTCCCATACATGACTTAGCAGTGTTCCTGTACATGATCCTGAATCTGTTTTTAAATCTATACCTTTTCCTGTTTCTGGATCTAAATCTGCAGCTGAACCTTGTACCTGGCCTCTTGTGACCCTTCCATTAAACCTCATTGCACCTCATCCTGTCTGTTTCAGTAAATGGCACCTAACCTAGACATCCCTTCTGTCCCAAATGTAGCACTGACACCCGTAGGTGCTGCTGAGTGTAGTGGGATACCGGGTAGCAGAAATGACCATGAGACACTAACTTGAAAATGAAGAATAGTTTATTGGCACATGTCATCAAGCGGAAGGAGGGTTGGGGACAAGGCTGTTCCAAACATCTGAGGTCCTAGCTCCTCTCTTGGCAACTTCTTCTCTCAAACAGCACAAAGCACACAGCAACTCTGGCCTAGCTCCCCCTAGGCAGCTTCTTCTCTCAATAGCACAGCAGCACAGCACAGTCCTTGACTAATCCTCCCTGGGAATCTTGAGAAAACAGACCTCACTGCCACTGATCCGTCTGCTTCCAAACTGAATAGAGTTCCCCTTTAGCTCCTGGAGATTGACCTCGGCTACTGCTGCTCTGAAGACCTTCCGCAGACAAGGTGACAGGCTCTCCCTTCTAGCTGGACGCCCCAGGCTCAGATCCGCAATCCTTCTGGTCCCCAGCTAGGCACATCACACCATCATCACTTCTTCACCAGATCAGGGCAATCAGCCCCTGACCTGACACACAGGAACACATCCCAGGGTCCCAGAAGGGGACACCCCAGGGAAGAACTGACTCTACATCCTGTCTCTTACCCTTAAATAAACTTCTCCCCTCCCATTCTCTGGAAAAAGCGCAATTCCTCTTTAGCCAACCAAAAACAAGCAGAGAGCACAAAATGGATACATACACAGACTTTGGCAGAGAGCCAAAGCCTACACTGACAACAACTTGCAGCTGCACCTGCCTGTCACCAACTTTCCCTCCTAAACCATTAACTCCTAAACTCCTGTCCCTGGCAGGTGCTACACAAACCCTGACATTTATTTCTACAATTCTAAAGAGGAAGATGTCATATAGAATGTGGACATGACAGTGAGAATATTTGTAATGTTCTAAATGAAATAGAGTGAGACATTGCTGTTGGTACTGTACCTCTAGATTTAACAAGCCCATTGGGAGTTGCACTTGCTCCTCAGTGTCACAGGAGAACAATTTATGAGTGACCAAGCAAGCCACACAAAAATCCTGCTGTAGGTGTGAAACATAAACCCTGTGTGAAAAAACATTTCTGTAGAATCAATTCCCAATATTCTGATCCTTTATAAGTTTACATTTCACTCCAACCATCACTAAAATCAGCTTCTGTGTACTCATTCATAGTTTATTCACAATTATGTTCATGAATACAATTTTGTTGGCTTGCTTTTGTTTTCTGCATTAAACTCCAAATATTAAATCTAGCTGTGATCCCCACAACTGTCATCAACCCCTTTCTGCTACCTTTTTTCTATGTACATACTAAACTTTGTCATCTACTGTCATCTTGTCTTCTGTGTACTGTTTTATCTTCCTCCAATGTGTTCTCCAAGCATAAGATTATTTATGAGATTTGCATTGAGGCAGACAGATATAGGAAGCATGTATAGGGATGGGCTGCACATGATGCAAGAAGCAGCCTTATACTTTAGATCAGGGGTGTCAAACACAGTGTCAGGCACAATGAAAAACTTGGACAAAGTCACGAGCCAACTTTGGATACTTATTGAAAATTTTTTAACAATTAAGGACATTTGTGCTTATCACATATAATGATGAACCTTTTCAAATGGAAACAAACTTGTTTTGCTTTGACATTGATTCTGAAACAAGCAAATCGTAATATTATAACACATGTGGAATCATGATGTCAGATGAAAGACACATCTTTGGCATTCATTTAAAAAACAATCTCGCAGGCCAAATATAATTACACTGTGGGCCAGATTTTGTCCCAGGCAGCAGTTGACACCCCCTGCTTTGGACAATGGACTATAATTCAAAGACTGTCATGGCTGATTTCTCCAAATGAAGACAACTATATCAGTCTGTGTATTGCTGTTCTGTAACTGTTATATTTATCTAGCATCATCAAAACTCTTGAAATCACTTTCCAAGTATGTAGATTAGGTATACTGACTACATTTATGGCATGCCTGTGTTCTAGGTCAGCAATTCAAAAATGATCATTTCATTTCAACTTTCTTTCTTTAATCTGCTGATTTTATTTTAGACCTTATAACATTTAATGTCAGGATTTCACATCACACTATACACAAACAAATCGATTGAATGCATCACACTGTGCAACAGCAAAGTGACCCATAATCCCCCTTTAGTAACCTTGTCTAAACATACTTGAATTTATTTGCGAGACTAGGAGGAGTCTAGGAGTAGAGACTAGATACTTATCGGAAATTAATATTGTGAAGAAAACAAATGTGGTTACTGTAAATAACCAATCATGAGTAAGATATATAAAAAAACACATTGTTTTCTGGCATTGAAATCTCAGGAATTCCTAAAAAAAACATGTGTGCAAAGTATTATGTAGAGAAAGAGGAAAACAGTGACACGAGAATAGATTCATAAAATGAAAGGCAGATGAGTTCACTGACATTTTATGTAAGATGTTTATACAGGGAGGAGGTCAGTGAAGCAAGGAGTTTACAGTTTGATAAGACATCTTCAAAATTGTACATCAAAACATGTCAGCAGCAATGTTGTGTTTCTTCCTAATTGCCACAGAATCCGATCTTTTATCATACAGCTGGAGTAAGCTTATATCCAAATCCGGAAATAGCTCAAGTATATGAGTCATTTCCACAACTTTACCATCTATATAGAATGATGCTTTTGAAGCCATTTAAACATGACGAAGAATGTTCATATCAAAGTGCTAGAAGATGGAACTTAATGCCAAGGCATTCCTCCATAGTCAATGTCATATGGTATTCCTATATATATATATATATTAAAGTTTATATTTTGGTTACAATTTAGAGCTACAAAATGACCTCCCAATCACCATAATTACCAATGTCACCTAACTTGGGTCTTTAGATGGTAGATACAGTATTGTAGGGGGAAAAGGGATATCAGTTGGTTGTCCACTTCTGGTTTTCCTCTTTATCTTCTCCTTTTGTCTGTTGTTGTTTACAGTTGATTTGGACAATTTTATTTTGTTGTTGTTGTTACGTTTTCTTAAAGATGATGTAAGTATGTAAAATTAAAGTTTGACTTACCTCTGAGCTGGTATGATGGTAGCTTAGGGCTCCACAATCCTAAAATAATATAGATCAGATGATTTTTTACATTGATTTTTTGTGCCTCATACCCTTTATCCATTATTTGTTGGGACCACCAGGGCGTTTACTCCATGGGCTGAGATCTCAACAAAGTACTGTTTTGATTAATTTCCTAAAATACTATACTTACCTGCTGTTCCTTGGAATTGTATGAGAGATTCTATATTTATCTGCCAGGCTTCCGGGGGTTAACACAGGGTTCAATATCGCGAGTGTGCGCCACTGTGTGCATTTATAATAGTTTTCTATGGGAATTTTCATCAGTGTACTTTCAACAGAGTGCTGAGATCACAGAACCTGGCAATCACACTGCTCATGACATGCAGCCTTGGCCCAAAGCCATCATAGACAGGTAGATAGGAGGGGCTGCGGGGATCTTCATAAATTACTGCTTACAGGTAAGTTTTTTTTTGTTCTTTTTTATGCATTCCTCCCTATTATCAGCACATCTTGTACCATTTATGTAATGATCCTTTTCTGGTGGTAGGTCCACCTTAACTGCGATTCAGACAAATTAGATAGCAGGACCATGGGGAGTGCAATATAGTGGAAGGAGAACCAACCACAGAGTGTGATGGAAGAACTGGAGGTACATACCAGATTTGCTATATGTTCCTGTCCACCCCTTCAGAAAAGTCCTTGAGATACTTCACAAGGGTAAATGAACAAGCATACCCTATATACCCAAGTGTACACCGAATTGTGCTTGAATAACCCAAAATGTGTGAAAAATATCAAATTTGGTTTATACTCGGGTCAACAGATGAAAATAGTAAAATATCATGCTCAGACTTTGTGAAATTCCCCTTTGTGAAAGTCTGTAAAGCCCCCGAGTATCATCACCAAATTTGCTGGCTTTGTAGAAGGTTGTAGGACTACTTGAAAAAAAAATTCGTTTTTGTAACGTTCCCAAAACCCTTTTCTACATCTCCAGTAATTTTGGTGATGATATGATGTTGATGTTCAGGGGTTTTGAAATTAACTTGCAAATTATAAGATGCACTAGCAGTACCCATTCTCTAAACACACTGACCAACTTAGGAGAGAGACATTTTACAATTAGATAACATGAGTTGTGTATTTACATGAATATTCTGCATTGCAATAAATATTTTGTGACAAAGACTCATATCTCCGCACATATGTAAATAGCTGCTCATGGGTAAGTTGTTCAGTGCCAGATTGTAAATTGTGTCTCTTCATAAGTTGATCAGCGTGTTCAGAGAATGGGTATTGCTAGTGTATAGCCACATGCTAAAGTTTCAGCCCTGACACTCTGCTGCGAAGAAGACCTTCCTCTTGGTACTGGCCTTTTGACTGGAGAAATATAGAGTGAATACTGCATGGTCCAGTCACCCTAATTTGCTAGAACATTCTGTATATTCACTTGAAATCTGAATAGCTGTCTTTTTTCCCCCCCCTAATTATCTCTTCAAAACTTTGGGTGCATCTTATGGTCTGGTGCATCTTATAGTCTAAAAAATATGGTAATAGAAACACATTTTCTTTGCGTTTCTGTTCCTATTTAAGGTGGGGCATAGCATCCTGGATTTAAAATACTTTAACCCAGGTAAAGTGTTGCTATGTTTTTTTTAAACCTCAAACCTGCTCTATTATTGGGACTTCTGGATAATAGAAGTGATAGGCCCACTTTAACTTTTGAACTAAAATTCAATGAAAGCAAAGGGCATGCGTTACATAGGAAAGAAATGTCTAGATAGGGCTAGATCATTCAGAATGGTCATGTTGGGGTATAAGGTACATTGTTCTTGCAGATTCTAATGCATGCTACAAGAAGCTGTATGCAGAGAAGGAGAATATGAGCCTAAACTACTGTGTAAGCCAAGGCTGTCAGTGTTCACTTTCCACTTTGATTCTGTGTCGTCTTATTTAAACTTTTATTCTATCTTTAGTTCAAAAGTCTAGTACAAATAATTGGAAATATCATGCCATGCAAGGCCAGGTAAACCTTCATTATACAGACCGCTGTAGAGAATGTTCTGTCCCCCCCTGGTAATTAATAGATGACACATTCTAGGAACAGTGTGAACCTGATGGACTGAGAGCCTCTTCTGGATTTAACATAATTATATTCAATCTGGAGGTATAAGGAAATCCCTTGCAGTTCAGTGAGTATTAAGTGAAATAGAACAGCTCAGTAATCTTCTACCATTTTTTTTATATAAACAGATGAAAAGGAAGGCACATCCATGCATTTAAGGCTAATACAGCCATATTTATAGGCTCTGTTATACGTTTATACTGAGATGCACGTTCCTGGATACCATTTCACAATGTTATTCGATCTGCACATTGGTGCTCCACATCTGCAGACATTACACATTACTGTATACACCTCAGTTGTCGATGAGACTGGTTAATACCTGCACTATCAGCATTGCTGTTATACTGGGTAAATGGATACATGGTAAATGGTGTTGAGGGAGATGCTCCAGAAAACTCAACATTTCTATTTTACTACATTTTAGTTGGTCATCGAAAAATTAACAAGCTATAATTAATTTGATAATGAAAAAAATATCATTTAGTTTTAGATAGTGGGGGAGGTATCCCCTACCAAGATGTTTTTCTTTTACATTTTAGGTCACTCCATAAGAGACATTTGAGAGGTTGAAAAGTGGCTCCTGGATGGTCTTCAGCCTGCAGCCACCCAGGAGCCACCACTGCAATGGTCATTCAATATGAGTGAGCCTCTTTAATAGTTTTGGTGGGCAGGCAGACATCCTAAAACACTTATTAATTCCCCATGGGAAGCCAAGGCCAAGATGCTTCTTGTGATTATTTGTCTCCTTGTCGGTCAATGTTAAGTCATTATTCTTTGTCTCTTCCAATAGCCTAGATTCAACTACTCTTTGGTTATCAATCTCCA
>CM070036.1:47190091-47206824 GCA_036250615.1 Ptychadena robeensis | reverse complement strand
CCCCCCCCCCCCCCCCCCCCCCCCACCACCTCCATCCCTATGTGACCATAAACATAAAGTTGTTATTATTAGCCATTACAACATACATAAGGCATAAATGGCTTGAAAACCAACCTGACCTAACATGAATTATAAAGTACAATTCCAAACCACAGGGGCAAGCTCTTAGTAAGCTGCGAATGCTATCCATTGCTCTTCAACTTAATGGATCTGAAATCTGTCTAATCCAATGATTTAGGTGGAGGTCATTAGGGTTGAAAATTTAGCAGTCCAAAGTACTAAACATTGTTTTCTTCTTTTTGCATCCTCAGTAACATTTACATTTCCAAAACAAACTGAATCTGACAGGTGGCTGTTGTTATTTAGCATTTGTAATTGTTATATAGCAATATTAGAGAGTTGTACCTTCAGGCTTAAACCGGAAGAAGGGATCTGCGACATCCAGAAAGCTTGCTTCTCTAATGACTTCAGTTAGCCAATAGACGTATCACTTAAACTTTAAACTTGCTGTATTTGTTATATAAAGATGGAATGTGAGGAGCAGCAACTAGTCTTAGGTCTGGGTACCACCATCACAGGCCTCACCACCAACTTAAGGAAATGGTTGGAAAGCTACAATACAACTAAGAAAGTAATAAAGTATCTTAAGGTTTCTTTTTTGGTGGAGTTTCTTTTAAATACAGTGCAGTGCAGATAGATATATTTAAATAATATTTCTATTTGAAAGGGCACATTGCACACACTTAATGTTACCCCAACTGTTATACTTGATGAAAACATAACCCTTCTCTTCCCATGTCTGTTACATTTCATTGACTATGACATGAGTTTCATTAGACTGGGTTAGGCTGAAACAGGACAAATTACTTGAATCCTTTGAAATAATAAATCCTGACATAACAAGGACATTTTGCTATTCATCTGCAATCTTTTTGGTTACAAAGCTCTCAAATTATGTAAAAGCAGAGAAGATCACAATGGAGTAACACACAGTGACATACATACCTCTATAAATATTTTGGATTGTCATTCTACAGTGTGCTGCATTGTAAAACTGCAACGTGGTACTAATTTTATCAGAAATAAAACATATAAGATATCATTTTAAAATCTATTCTACTTTACGTTCATCTATATAGTTGTTAAAGGAATATTCTGCAGGACTCTACTGTAATGATTACTTCACCATGAAAAGCATTTAGTTAAATACAAGGAGTTTAAATATCTTTGTTTGGCTTGGGCTTCTCTTCTAGTCGCCAATTATGCAAGTGACAGTACAAGGAGCCAATGAGGTATACTACATTAGTAGTGGATATTGGTTAATAGAAGTGGACAGAGGAAAAGACATGTGCTTATTAACCTCCCTAGCGCACTGCTGAGGTCCAGATTTCTGTACCAAAAGTGCACCATAGACTTCAATGGTAAATTTGTCTTTATGTCGTAGGCATGTAACTTCCCAAAATATGTCCGTACAAGGGTCCAATAGACATACTGAATATAATAATGTTTGAACAAAAACAATTCTGTAAAAAAAAAAAACTTTTTTTAAATAAAAATAATGAAATAAAAACCCACAAAATTAGGACACAAAACAATGCTGCTATGTACTAAATATCGCCAAAATAAAAAGTCCCTGATGCCCCAGATGTTCCCATTTGCACTTAACCCTCTCTAACCTGGTGTGATAAAATCACACCAGGGAAGAAAGGGTTACTGCAAATGGGCACATCTGGGGCATCAGGGACTTTTTTCTGACGATGTTTAGTACATAGGGGGAGTTTGAAAGCAGTTTTCTACATAGAAAACTGTTTTCATACTGTTTACTGTTCATATTTCCCGCCGCCTCCCCGTGTGACGTCATCACGTCACTCGGAGCGGGGGGGGGGAGAGGAAGAGAGGAAGACACGAGCAGCCGAGGATGTCGCCAGCATGTCACAGGGACAGCGTGAGTATGCGCTGCGCTCTCCCACAGCCGTGATTTGTACTGGACGGCAGCACCTCGTCCAGTGCGATAGTACCAGTTGAAGTGCTGGACGAGGTGCTGCCGTCCACAACGCTAGGGTGGTTAAGCTAGGCACACACGGGTAGGTCTGTAAAAAGATATGAGTACAATCAATGAACGTGTGTGGTCACGGTGCTTAATTGTATTCTAATCTGCCTTTTTTGATCAGGATCAATAGATCCTGCTCGAAGAAACATGATTGAATGGGGTTCCAACATGTTTGAAAACCCCCTTCAATCTCCATTATTTTGAATAGAGATATGAGTCTACATTCAAAGTATTGGAGTAGCTGCTGCAGCCTGGACCTGCTGTCAGTGTGAAGGGGGCAGAGCCAGCACATATCTCTCTGAGGCTGTGAGGCTGCTGCCTTACTCCCCAGCTCGCAGCCCGTGTTGTTATTCACACATGCTGCGAGCTGGGGAGAACGGGTCCCCATTGAACGGTAATCGATGTGCCCATGTGGTGCACATTGATTTCCGTTCAATTGATCCCCGATCAATCACAGTGTGGTGAAGTCACCACACTGCGATTGACTGGGGGTTGATTGCATGGGAATCTACCCATGTGTGCCTAGCTTTAGTCTTCTACTTCTTATATTGTCTAGTCAAAGGGGGAGGAACAGGACCTGCTAGGTCTGGTTGACATCTAAGGCCAAGGCACTATTTCTGTGGGTTGCAAGCGGCTCTGGCATGTCTTTTAGATGCACCCAAACTGCTCCTGTTTTTTCATGTTTTCAGAGCTGCAGAGCTTACATATGCAGCATTTTTACAATGGCGAAAAGCAAACAGGGCATTTAGCCAAATACATGTTATTGCTTAGCAATTTAACATTTTTAATTTTGTGTTTATTTGTTTTTTTTTCTTTTAAACCTGACACCATAATGTACTTTATAGAAAACTAACACCCTACAATTACCTTATATATGATCAGGTTGAAATGTTCTAGCAGTTATTTTCATAATGACTTGGTGATTGCTCTCCCATCTTCTGAGCGTGCAGAGCATAAGCCAGGACAGTTAACAGGCAGTAATTGACTGACTCCAGACGACCTCTGAGCACTTGACATTTCCAGGAAATGATCAGGTTAGACAAAGTACATAAAAGTAAAATCTGGGGGAAACAATTCTTTCATAAGTAAAGCTGCAAAAGTATAATATCCACTAAATGAATACTTGGATCCTTACATAACTTTAATAATGACATCTTGTCTGCAATAAAAAAAATTCCCTGACAGCTACAAATAGATGTGTGTTTAGTATTGGCAACCAGTTCATAATAGCAGGATGTGAATGAAGACTGAGGATGATTTCATCTATAAAGGAATACACTTCAGATCTGCCATCCCCAGCAAACATTCACCCAAATTCCTCATCATCAGTCATCAGAGCTGAAAGCATGGAAGCTCTAGAAAATAAATGGCATTTGAGTAATCAGGAATGTGTTTTTTGTGTTTTATTTGATCAGATATTTGAGGTTTACACCTTTCAGAGAATATTTTGGACTGCTTAATTTCAAATTCACCTCTCAGACTCGGTTTTGATGTATTTAAAGTCTGTGATCAAGTGGTCTGATTTCCCCCAATTGTAGAAGAGTTGACAGTATCATTCCTTTGTTAATTTAGAGCTCATATTGTATCTTCAGCCAATCAGCTATAACACAATTCTTTAGATTAATAGACTGTAAAGAATGAGCAAAAACATGAGCTCACCAGTTTTATTATCTTTTATTTATATAGCGCTGAGATATTATGCAGTGCTTTACGGAGCATATACACTCCCTTTTTATTAGGCACACTTTGCTAGTATCGGGTTGGACCCCCTTTTGCCTTCAGAATTGCCTTCATCCTTTATGGCATACATTCAACAAGGTGCTGGAAACATTCCTCAAAAACATCTGTCCACATTGACATGATCGCATCATGCAGTTGCTGCTGACTTGTCATCTGCACATCAATGATGCGATTCTCCTCTTCCACCACATCCCAAATGTGCTCTATTGGGTTGAGAGCTGGTGACTGTGGAGGCCATGTGAGTACAGTGAACTCATTGCCATGTTCAAGAAACCAGTCTGAGATGATTTGAGCTTTATGACATGGTGCATTATCCTGCTGGAAGTAGCCATCAGAAGACTGTGACTGTTGTCATAAAGGGATGGGCATGGTCAGCAACAATACTCAGGTAGGCTGTGGTGTTGCAACGATGATCAATTACTACTAAGGGGCCCAAAGTGTGGCAAGAAAATGTCCCCCACACCATCACACCACCAGCCTGAACCGCTGATACAAGGCTGGATGAATGCTTTCATGTTGTTGACTACCAGGAAACATTTTTCCAATCCTCTACTGTCCAATTTCGGTGAGCCTGTTTGTAACAGGCTGTGTGGTTGTAACAAGTGATTATTTGAGTTTCTGTTGCCTTTCTATCAGCTCGAACCACTCTGGCCATTCTCCTCTGACCTCTGGCATCCACAAGGCATTTGCGCCCACAGAACTGCCACTCACTGGATGTTTTCCCTTTTGCAGATTTCCCTTTTGACAATCACAGAAGATCAGAAGTTTCTGAAATACCCAGACCAGCCCATCTGGCACCAACAACCATGCCACGTTTAAAGTCATTTAAATTACCTTTCTTCCTCATTCTGGTACTGGATTTGAACTGCAGCGGTTCTTCTTGACCATGTCAACATGCCTAAGTGCACTGAGTTGCTACGATGTGATTGGGTGATCAGTAATTTGTGTCAACAAGCAGATGGACAGGTGTGGCTCTCCAATCTACTATAGTCATGTATATGTATCTAACACAAGCATATGTAACGTAACATAGGAGAGAAGCCAATTACCTATCAGCATGTCTTTGGAGTGTGGAAGGAAACCAGAGCACCCAGAGGAAACCCACACAGACACAGGGAGAACATGCAAACTCCCTGCAGATAGGGCCCAGTCCAGGATTTGAACCTGGGACCCTGGCACTGAATGGCCAGAGTGCTAACAACCTGACCAGTCTGCTAACAGGCTAGGGTTAGGTAGACATTGAATTGTACAAGTCAGCTTTCCAGGCTGGTGCTCTCTGGCAGAGCATTGTAAATCTCAAGAGTGAATAGACAGTAAAGCAAATCTATGGCATGAGAATATTCAATATATACCTTCCATCTCGCTCTCTAGGTCTAGCAATCTCTCTGTTTGACTGGAGTTCAGCTTTAACAAAAGTTTCTGCTCATCTGCCGAAGTCGTGTTGGCATTTTTTTCTGCATGATGTACTGTTGGTTGTGTTGCATATAGAACTATACTTTATGAAATTTTAATACAAATGTAAAAACCTAAGTGAGTAATCTGAAAAAGGATAAAAGCTAGGGAGATCTATGTATCCCCCTAGAAATGGGATAAAAAAGCTTTAAAAGTACAAAATGTCATATATAATCATGAAAGGAACCAGGCAATGCATGAAAAGCACTAAAACACCTAATTGCACCTATCTGGTACCATGCGGATAAACTTTTTTACAAATGATTTTTAAATATCAACTGTCAGTCTTATATCAAATAATGGTTCTACCACACAGTGTAATGGATAAAAAAACAAATCCTTCATTTCATTCCTTTCCCGTTGTGTAGATGTGTCAATGTCTCAAATTTGATCTGATACAAATCCAGACAATTGTACGATATACTAAGTTTTTACAACCTGACCAATCACAGCTCTTTCGATTTTATCATCAGTTTTGCTGGATCAAATTCAAAAGAAAGTAATTGATTTTTAAACAATCCAATAAAATTATTTTACTGCTCAAATATACTAAAAAAAATGCCCATGTATGACCAGCTTTTATACTAGGGGGTAGATGGTCCTACAGTCAGGGACACCTGATATCCAGTTATATCTTTATCTGGGAATTTGCTATAATGTACTTAATCCTTTAATTGGCTCGAAGGCTTCAATAAACAATGAGAGGTATTTTAGAGAATATAAAACTATTTAAGCTCTGAAGACTAGACACTTACTAGATTTGCAAACCATTACATTAGCCGGCTTGCAATCAATTGTACTGAAACCCGTTTTATTAAAAATAAACAATTAAAAAGCCTCTCGGCAAGACCAATAAAATCCGTCTCTCAGCCAGTCTTTTTCTATTGATTATGTGTCTGTACTGGTATTAAACATATGACCTTTATAGCATGCTGCTTCTACATTCAGGATAAGAATCTTACTTCAACATCTTCACCCAATCAATGATCTGTGTGTAATGGCTGCAACATTTTAATTGGTCGACTTGATTATGTTTGCTAGAGGAGAAAAGCGATTTGACAGTTATGTAGATAAAGAACACCGAGGTCTTGTGTTGTCAGCAGTTTTCTCTAGTAATACAATTTCACATCATTCTTCATAACAAATGCCATTTAATTGACTGTTGGTTGTAGTACAGTTTTGTTATACATAACATTTTTGAAATTGGGATTTTACAAGGAACATTTGTGAACACAAGAATTCAGAGGATTTATCAGTAGAATGTTTTAGTTCTAATTTTGAAACAGTTCGAACCCACAATGAAAAGCCCAATTAAACAGTTATATACAAATAACATTTTATTTCGTCCTTGTTAATTCTACTTTATAAAAAATCCCAGAGTTGGACAACACAGTGCAGCTGGTAGGGGGTCTTCAAGTAAGGAAGAGCTGGAGAGAGGGGTTCCAGGATTGGTCTGGGGAAAGGCAAAGTACAATAAATTTACACACAGGGTTGGTAGCATACATGGACTACACACACACTGTATACACAGGGATGGGGGCATACATGGACTACACACACTGTATGTACTGTACTATAATGCAGTTCATGTGTGGCCTTATCCCAGTATGTGTGTAGACCAGGGGTGTAAAACTCTGACCCATGGGCCAAAAATGTCCTGCAGTGCAATTATAATAAATATCAAGATTGGCCCGTGACTTCTTCTGAGTTTTTAAATTTGGCTAACTGGGTATTTGAGTTTGACACCTCTGCCTTAACCTATCCAATTGGTTTAAACTGTGGCTGTGTGTGTGAGGAAACTGCCAGTGTGACTACGGCTTTCCACACACTCTGCATTGGTTATATCTGCGGGGCTCTGCAAATATAGCCAAAACGGTTCAGATGGGAAATCCACTGTATGCAGATTTCTCATCTGCCAGGAGAGCTGGCAGGGGACCAAATGGCTGTGGGTGGTCGTACAGACAAATTTTGGAGTCAGACAAATACAGTATAACTACACAATTCTGAGTGGGATCCACTATCTTTAAATCTAAATGATAACTAAACAATGTTTTAGAGGGTAGAAAGGGTTAGAAAACCATTGCACTACCAAGTGCTAGCTTTGTCCCTTTTTTAGGAGATCCTCTCTTTTTAACAGTTTTACCATTTATTAATTGTACAGTGTTGGTACAGTTACTGCTGCTGTCAAATTCCCTTATACCATCTGTGTGCCATTGGCAAGTTTTCCCTTCACTCAAACGCAACAGGAAGTAAGAGTAAGAGAAGAAAGAGAAAGCAATCCCATGTGAGACAGCTGTCATTGGAGCAATGAAAAAAATTTTTTTAACCATTACAGACTTTTGTCCTCTCCTGTCGTTGTTTATTCTTATATCGGTTCACCCTATACAAGCCTGAAGTTCAGCATAAATATTAAATAGAGATTTGTAAATATTTACTTCAAATATCCAATCAAGTGCCAAAATATGTAGGCCAGTATTTTTCTTTCAAAGTGCTTGGGCTTATTTAAGTGAAATTTCATATTTTACTTCAATAAATTTGCTTCAATGTAATGCCAACATCAATGTGTTATGCGTATGCGTATATACAGTATGTGTCTAAAATAGGCAACTGACAGGCACATTAGCCGTACTATGTCCTCAGCCTCCTAAAATCTAGACAAAAGGAGAGCGGGAAATATTGGCTTTCTCTTTTGCCAAGATTTGTAAGGTTACTTGAATGCCAAGTGTTCAGTAATAATTACTATAGAACTATGAATTCATCAAGTCAGAACATTGCAGCTTTCAACTGGGGAAATGTATTCAATTTCTAAATACAAGTCCGTAACCATACTTCAAGGATGTTAGTTGAGGAGGCAAATATACATTTCTCTTACTTTGGTTTTGTATTTAATGCTCCACTTTCTCTCCAATGCATGACCTCTAGTTACATTTTGCAGTGTTAGTTCCACATATTCATTTGCTGTTGTCTTTTTTCACCGCGCCAATGTAATTTGTAATTTGGCATATGAAATGGACATTGCGAACAGGCTTCTAGGCTTTATGCCAATACCGTATCCTTCCAGAAGTATTAAGGTGACAGAATGGTATGATACATATTCACTAAATATTTGCACCTACTTGATATAAATCGATGACAAATACACCATAAAATGGTTCCACATGTATTCCGGGAGATATTAACAACATGTAAGTGCTTCAAAATATCCATTTCTTTGGA
Organism: Ptychadena robeensis; assembly: GCA_036250615.1. Taxonomy (NCBI): domain Eukaryota; kingdom Metazoa; phylum Chordata; class Amphibia; order Anura; family Ptychadenidae; genus Ptychadena; species Ptychadena robeensis. Next base: position 47,198,366 of record CM070036.1, on the reverse strand, counting down.
TACACTTTGAAAGCAGTTTTGATTTGTACTTGTTCACATAATGCATAGAGAAATAAATAAATCAAGCTTGTATATATATATATATGTTTGTAGTGTCAGAGAAATTGTCCATGCCGGCATACTTCTTCTTGGATTGGAGCTGTAGAAAACTTTACTGTTAAGTTGGGCAGTTGGACACAGTGGGTATGGCCAACATTGTGCTGTTACTACTGTTCTTCAAGGGTCTTACAGACATCTATAAACATCAAGTTTAGAAATGTAACAGGTTAAAAAATGTTGATTATGGATCCTTTTCTGCACACTTGTCTGAGCCTGCCTAAAAGTAGAACTATGGCCTTGCAGTTCTTTCGGTAAACCTGTGCCAATACTATGTATGCTAAAGGATTTAAATATTACAGAATACAACATGCAGTAAAATCACTTTATAACAAACCATCATTTCTATATTGGTAAGCATTAGTAAAAAATATTTTACATTTCACTGAAATATTGCTTTTGTTTGGGAATAGACTTTAGCATTTATGCATGTCAACTTTTAGCAACACAGGAAAGTCCATTGTCTGGGCACTGATAAACATAACCACCTAGAAAATCTTTCTTTGATGGTGTGACAACTAGGCAGCACTGCATTCAGCACTACACATTCAGAGCAGAGTTGCCTCTTTCATGTATGCTGTGAGATAAAAAAAAAAGTGGTGGCTTTCTCACACTTGAATATAATAGTTAAGCTTGTCAATCTTTACCTAGTCACACCTCCTGCTTTCTGAATTGATAGAACTTCCTCTGTTACTACAACCCAATTTTTTTTAGGTAACTCTATCTGGGAGGAGGATTGGTTTAACTGTGATACACATTGGAGTTCATTCCCCCGCACAAGGGTATAGTAAAAATGAACACTGAGCTGGGAATATTGCTGTAAAGACATGATTTATTTCAGTAACAATTGTTCTTAAGCCCAGCTGAAATGTAACAGTTTAAAGAAATTGCAGAACTGATAGGAGCTACAGGGATAACAGTTCAGAAATACATGCATCTATTAAACACATGGGAATAACATAGCAGAATCAATGCTTTGATATGATCAGATTTCTCCTTGTTAAAATCTGACATTTCACTATACAATGAAGGGCATAGACAGTACACAGAAGGTATATTCAGCTCCCATGAGGGTATGAAAATATAACATTTGGAGCTTGGAATTGTTATCTTGATATTTGAGGATTTGCAAAAATAAATTCAGTAAAAATAGCTAAATTGACAACAAGTAATACTTTAAAAACATATATGCCTTTGTAATGATTTAAAAAGCTATTATATGAGATATTGCATGACATACCACACTCATTAAAGGCCCCCATACACCTTACAATCTTTCCATACAATTTCTGTACAATCAAATTTTGTTCTACCAAAACCATGAAATATGAGGAGCTTTCTAATCCTTCCAATCACTATGTATTATATTAGGGAGGCCACTATACTACACAGTTGTTGGTAGATGGAGATGGAGATTGCATGGATCGATCTTAAGGTGTATGGGGGGCTTTAGTAAGACTTGTAGTGGTCAACGTCCAATCTAATTTAAATCCCAATGCTGGAGTATTTTTGATTAAAGTGCCTCCCCAGTAAAGGCTTAACATAAAAGCTTTGGCAGCAGATTCCATTCTCTTTGGTATTGTTCCTAGTAGTGGTGTGTTTATGCCACAAATGGTCTTGAATAATTTGGGTAAGCAAAATCCCCCCTCTCTAAACTTGGAAGACTAAGGATATAGGCGTCCTAGAAAGAAGGACATCTCCAAACTTTATTGATGTAAAGGGTGAAGTTGATGTGCACGCTGCCTTCTCCACCATTGATCACTCTCCTCTTCTAGAGCAAAATTCATGAAGGACATCACTGTGAATCTACTAGTTTATATGGCACCAGACTTGGTGGTTAAGGGTCAAGAAATACAATTGAAAATATGTACATTGTCTATGACCCAACCTTTTAAAGACTCTGTCCCAGTCTTTCCACACACACCTGATTGCCTCCATATTTGATGTCAGTCATGCTCTTTAACCTCCCTAATGCTCTTGCAAGGTCCAGATTTTTTTAAAGTTGTAGACCTGTAACTTCCCAAAATATGTCCATTCAAGGGTCTAGTAGACATACTGAATAAAACAATGTTTGAAACACTCAATTATGTAAAAAAAAAACATTTAAAAAAATATTAATAAAAGGCATAAATTGAATGATAAAATCTCTAAAATACGTATTTGGTATGATGGATTTGAAAACAGTATGTATTACTATTTATGTTTTGTTTATAATAAAATTTTTATTACAATTAGAAATGGTTTGTATTAAACACAGTTTCCAGTACACTGTATCCAGTACAATTCCCTTTGGCATCCACTCTCCTCTGGCGTGATGAACACACCAGGGGAGGGAGGGTTAACTTCAATGGGCACATCTGGGAATCACACTGTTTTCTCCATAGAAAACTGTTTTAGTGCAATTTACATTTGAATGAACCACCCCCTCCCCTATGTGACGTCATCTTGTCACTCGTGGGGGGGGGGGGGCATCAGCTTCAAGCCAGTACAGATGATTGAAGCCACCGGGACAGCGCAGAACTGTAAGAATGCACTGTGGGGGCTCTGATCTTTGCCAGACAGCACCATCTCGTCCAGAGCAGTACTGACAGGACAGCGCTGGACGAAATGGTGCCGTCAGGAATGCTAGGAAGGTTAAATGGCATAGAGAAGATTGACTTATACTAAAGAAGCAAAACAAATTGTTCTGCCAAGCCCAAGTAAAGGGTCCAAAGACGTTTTTATTAAATAATCATATGCAAAACATATGATTCTTTAATAAAAACTTTTTTAGATCTCTTGTAACTTACGCTGTTGTGAAAGCCTTAAAAATCCCCTAGCTGCTTTTATGACTTGGGCTTGGCAAAACAATTTGTTTGTTTGTTTAGTATATCGGATTTGACATCCATTTTTTTATAGGAACAGTCAATTGTCTTTGGATTGAGCAGACAACTTATATGTGAGAGTCATGTGTCCCTAGTGACGTGAATATAGTTGATGGATATGCGGTTTAATTTGGGAAAATTATTTCAAAATGTACATGTTGGTAAAAGTGCCATTTAGGCTTCAAATTATAGGGGGTGCATTTAAAATTGTGTTCCATTGTGTGTTTGAAAAATAGTTTGCTTAAAAATATATACTAATTATTCAACAGCATAAAAATGTAAGCTTTCTTATTGGATGTATATGCTAGGCATAAAAGCATTATACATATTATAGAAGTTGTATTTTCAGTCCTCACAATATAAAAGGTGTTACCTTTATTCTAAATGTTCAGCTTCATTGATTGTGTACATCTCATAATACTGTGCCAAAGGTATTTTTTACTCTTAAGATTCCCCCCCCCCCCTTCCTAGCTTTCTAGTAAGAACCTGAATTCTTGCTACTTTACATTAAAATACAACCTTGATTGCAGCTTTGCTGTAAACACTCACTGAGCAGTAACTGGTGAAGTGAATTTCTACAAATTCTTTCCCCAGCATTTTGTTTTTATCCTCTCCTGCTTTCTAGTTCATTGAATTTAAAATTGCACATTAGTTTGTGCTTTTAACATTTTCTGCTAAAAGTATAAAACATGAGTCCTTCCTGATAACAGCCTGGCAACTCAAGCACTAGACATGGTATTACTATGCCAAGAAGGTCACAAAACTGTTACCTGTCCACATATTCTCTGCATTAGGCGGATGGCATCAAAATGTGTACCATTTCCTACCACTATTAAAATTTTTATATTCCATTGATCTTCATTGCAGTGCTGCAATGAAGACCAAAATTCCTCAAGTTCAAAACAGCACCGCAAGTACGCCGCTTAGACAAGGCACAGTGGACCCTGTCCAATTCATTAAAATGTCTATTATTCTCTCTGCGTCATTTTCCCCTATGCAACTGGAGCGCGCCCTAAGCCGCGGAAAACATGACCTATGAACACAGTAGAGATGGTCGAATTTTTTTAAAAAAATGTGTACCATTTCGCTGGTTTCGACTTAATTGCAAAGCCCCTGAGCATGGTATCATCACCAAACTTACTGGAGATGTAGATAGGGGTTGGGGGTACACTAGGAAAAAGAAATTATGTCTCTAACACAAATAGTTTTTTCACAAATTAAGTTCAAAGTCAAGTAAAAATTTCGAAAATCGGAATTTCGAACTTTAACTTTGAACTTAATTTATGCAAAATCTCCATGTGCTAGAGCAAAACTTTTTTTTTTCCAATGTTCCTCCAACCCTTCTCTACATCTCCAGCAATTTTCAGGGGCTTTGCAATCAGCTCAAAAAATTAGCAAGTCGAAAAATTTGACCATCTCTAGAACACAGGCAAAGCTGACCATGACAGACTTCAGGTACTGCAAATAACCATCGGTATATGTGCTGGATTCCTGGCCTGTTATTCAACAATATCTAATTTAAGCATTATTTATGTACTATTTGTATACAATTCATAGTATATACCCTAATACAATAGTCAACAGTCAGTGTAGGTCAATAATACTTTTTTTTATTTTGTTACCTTTAGACTTGCCCTATTTGACATTTCTAAAGGCAATATTTATCTATGTATATAGATCAGCATCATATTTCCCTTAAAATAGAAAATGATAGGATGTCTACAGAAAAAAATGGCTACTGATGTTTGTTCCCATTGCTACCTCTCCTCCCCTAAACTTAAAGATCTACATTTTTGTGCAGAACTACTAATACCCAAAGGAGTATCACTAAATTGCTTACACAGGAATGCAAAATGTGCATAATATGCCGTCCACTGACAACATGTACCTTGCTTTCTAACTTTTACAAGAAAATCAATGTAGACCTCTGGCAATTTGATATTCTGTATTTTTATGTCTTATAAAATAAAAAAAGTGTATCCATGGTGGAAAAGCTGCTGAAGTATCTGAATATTCTGAGTTGTATTTGCCATTTATATAAGATTTAAGCAGAGGTGAAGTGTTGTTCTCACAGTATCAATGAATGAATGAAAATTAACACATACTATATTTTTTACTCTAGTAGATGACACCCCCCCCCCATCAGGGGAAAACGTCTATGCGTCTTATAGAACAAATATACATAATGTTCTAGCAGTGGAGTAGAGACCCATTCTGGGCTGTCGGCAGTGCCTCCTCTCTGCTGTGACATGCTGTATACTAGTATTTTTTGGGGAAGAGGGACATTGGTGATAGCCAGAGTGTGAGTCTCTGGCTCACAGCATTTCCCTCTCCTCCTGGGTAAATACCAGTATACAGCATGTCACAGCAAAGAGATGAGCTACTGCTAAGAATCCAGAATGAGTATGTGAGTCTCCAGTAGTATTGAGTGCAAATATTCGAATAACAGATACAAAGTTAAGAATAAGTCAGAGTTGCCATGCTGACACCTGTCCTGTCACAGCAAGTGACACCAGAGCAAGGTATTCAAGAGATGGGAACCCACTGGACCAACTTGCACAGTTGCAAAGATGTAATCTGGGGTGCAGAGTCTAAAGGTTCACCAGAGCAGCACGCCAGGGCTAATGGGCTTTGTTGCAGACGAAACCCAGGTTGTGGTTCCTGGATGCACCCATGCAAGTTGGCAGCTGATGATATACCAAAATGTAGTGCCAGGAGTGTAGAGATAAGCGGAGTCCGTGGGACGAGCCGAGGATCTGGAGGCGGGAAGACCGAGGAGATACCGAAACGAAGTGCCAAGGATCAAGAGGTAGCGAGAATCTGTTGGATGAGCAGAGAGTCTGGAATCAGGAAGTCAACTAGCAAGGAGGCTGGAGGTAAACACATGAGACCTATTGTCCAGGCACCTTCCTGGTGCCTGAGACTCTCTTACATAGGGCAGGAGGGAGAAGCAGCTGACAAGGTAAGGAGCATGACAAGTATCCAGCAGAGGGAGCTCTGTTGCAGGATAGTTAACCCTCTGAGGCAAGGTAGGTATAAGGAGCTAGATGCAGGCAATGCACAGATCCCCTTGCCCTTTGTAGATCTGTGACAGGTTCATTGCCAAAGACACATATTATGGCCACATGAGCTTCGGCACTGCTCTGGAACTCTGGGGCAAGGGAGGCTTATGTAGATAGCTAGGTGTATGTTCTTTATTCAACCGGTTCTGATGAGTCCCCAGTGCACAACTTGCAGGACTTAAGGGATGGGCTACTAAAGTTTTGTGCCAGACAGCTCAGGATACATTCTGAAGTTCTGTTCAGTCCATGCCTTGAAAAGTCAGAACTGCAAAAGCGTGCCCCAATATTGCTTTAAGATTTGCTTAATTTCTTTAAGATCAAAATAATAATCACTAAGGCGGGATAGCATTTTCTGTAAACTACAAACCAAGAAGCGTAGAAAACCTTGGTATTTAAAATTGTTAATTGGCAAGAAAGTGACTTCGGTAACAATGTAGATGATAACATCAAAGATAATCAGACCTCAAGCCTTTTTATATGTTTCCTTGATAATAAATAACAACAGTAATCTAGACTTTAAAATAAATAATTGGCTCCTTGTGCAGAAAAGCTGACATTTGAAACGATTCTGAAAATAGATTTTTTTACATTATTTTTTTCATTACTTCTGCTCTGGTTCAAGGATGTCGGTTATATGCCAGAGGGAGTTTCAAGTCTTTCCCATGTACTCATTTAGTTTAATGTTGAAGTTGCACCCACCGGGCAAAGTGTCATTATCTATGTGTCTCAGTAATGTTCTGTGCAACAGAAATGCTGCAAAATGGAATGATGGAAGCTGCAAAGATTTACATGTCCAAATCCTATTTACATTCCTTATCCATTTATGACAGACATTATAGATAAAGTATGTAAAATAAATATATTGGTATCATTTATTTTTTATCTTTTAAGGACAGTATTATGTTTATGTGAAATGTTATTATAATAATGATAATAATGATAATAATAGGAATAATAATTATTGCTTTTGGCACTACTGCTTCAGAAAATGGCAGCTATGCTGTACTTCAAGGTTTACTTTAGCGTTGTGTACTTTGGGTAAGTTTAGAGGTTAAAATTGGTTTGAGTAGAGTACAAAGAAGTACATGATGATCCTATCAGCAATCTAGTGTTCCTTTATCTCTGTGTGTGCTCACTAGAGATGGTCAATGATATAAAAAAATTTCTAAAATGAGCATGGTTGTGATATGTGTCTTCACTATGGCAGAGGAATTCCTGTGGATGTGCTGTACACAGTAGGGTTAGGGGCTCTGCTGCCTTGCCGCAGGCCTGGACATGTTTAGTTTGAATTTCTTGTGGCGAAGAGGCTTAACCTTCTGGGCGTTGCACATGTGACATACTTTTTTAAAAAGTGCGCCATGGAGGTAAATGCACCTCAAGAATCATATGTGATGTCACTGAAGCATCGGCTAGTATGCTGATGTTTAGAATTGCCTAGGGAATTCGGTGGAAGGTGAGTTTTAATGTAGTTATCTCAGGATCAGTTTTATCAGCTGAAAAACTCACCCTGAGATAACTCGGGCAAAATGCCCAGGAGGTTAAGGAGATTCACCAGCCAATCCTATAGCAGCAGGTGGCTCAATGTGATTGGGTATCTGCCCATTTAATGAGGATCTGTCATGCACACCATTGCCTCTTATAACCTCTGTATAGCATTATGCTTGGGTGTGCTCCTGTTTTTTATTACCTGTCTGTCTGCAAATGTATTTCCTGGCTCACCTCATGTCAGCCCACCACGGGTCACTCCTCCCCTTGACCCCCTAGGACATCCCATAACAAGCTCTATAAAATCCCCTCACCTCCAGCCGTTTGGATTTTTTTTTTTTTGTCCTTGCTAGGCATTCCAAGATGTGGATACGTGTGGAGTGGGGAGGGGTAAAGCTTCTCCTCCCCGTCAGCATTCTCACTCGTGCAGGAGCACGGGTGATTGCCAGCACAGCTTCTGGACTTCCGGGTGCACGCGCGCGTGGCGGCGCAATGGCGGCAGTTTGCCGTGGCTGGCGTCCGATGCATCCAGGATGGCTGGGAGACAGGCAGGACGCCGGCTTCGGCAGACACCTCAGCTGGTGAGTGGCTTGGTAGGAAGCATTGGCTGAGGGAATGGCGTTGGCAGCATTGTAGGCTGAGTCAAGGCTACAGGAGTAGACAGTTCAGTGCAGTGGGTCCAGGCTGTCAGTAGCTTTCGGCTGAAGAGTAATGTGAGTTGAGGTTTCCTTCATGGTGGTCCATTCTGTCTGGACGTGTCAGTGGATG
>CM070036.1:47161924-47188565 GCA_036250615.1 Ptychadena robeensis | reverse complement strand
TTGGCCTGGACGTGGGGGTCTCAGCTGGGCTACATCTTTCCTCCATTGTCTCTAAGCACTGAAGGTCCTCTTGAAGATCCGGGCCGAGGGGGTGGAGGCCATAGTGGTTCTCCTGTTTTGGCCGCGCTGTCTGTGTTTTCCCCTTCTGTGGGCAAGGACAACCGAAGCGCCAATCCCTTTCCCGTTGGAACCGGGTCTGTTGCTACAGCGCGGGGTGAAGCGTCACGATGTGCGGTCCCTGACATTGAGGGTCTGGAGGTGGAGTGGCGCAGGTTTCAACGCCAGGCCATTCCCGACTCGGGCTCTCGACTGTTGGTGGCTAGACAGAGTTCTATCAATCATGCGTGCCAGAGGGTCTGGGCGGCTTTCGGGCGCTTTTGCCTCACTCGCTCGCCTTGATCCAGTCTCCCCGACGAGTCCGCTGGGGTTGCACTTCTTCGGACGGGGTTGGTGAAGGGTCGCGGCCTGAGTTCCTTGACAGTCTGAGTCTCGGCTTTGTCGGCCGTCGCGGGGGTTCATTGGGCAGAGGTTCATCTGATCGCTCAATACCTGCAGGCGGCTGTGAAATTGCGCCCTCCTCATGGGATCCGGTTCCCGAAGGGGGATCTGCCGTTGGTGTTGCGAGCACTCCTCTGGCCTCCGTTTGGGCCGGCGGATTCTAGATCCTGGTGGCATCTCTCCCTGAAATTGCGGTTTCTGGTAGCGGTGACTTCAGCGTGCAGGGGGTTGGAGTTCTGCGCTTTCTCCTGGTAGGAGCCGTTTGTACCTTTTACCCGGGCGGAGTCGTGCTCCGGCCTGTGCCGGCGTGTCTGCCCACGGTTCTGTCTCCATTTCCATCTCGACTGGGAGGCAGTATTCTCTACCTTCTCTGCCGAGACGGGTGACGGGGATGAGTTGGTGCGCTTGGAGGTGGTACATCTTCTATCCGTATATGTTTCTCGGCCTGCTTCTTGGCGCAGGGGTGATAACTTGTTCATCTATCCTACGGGGCTCCGTAGGGCTATCCGGTCCCTCCACGGACTGTGTTGGCATGGTTGGTCGAGTCCATTCAGCTGGCTTTTGGAGCGGCAGGCCTTCCTGCCCCTTCCAAAGTTCGGGCTCCCTTGACGGGGGCGTGGCGGCATCCTGGGCGTCCTTTCCCAAGGTATCGGCTGCGGTGGTCTGTAAGGCTGCGGCCTGGTCGTCGACCGTTTCCCTCATCAGGCATTATCGTCTGGTGGTGTCTGCGGACCCGCAAGATTCGTTGAATTCTGCCATTCTGTCGGCAGCTTTGTAATAATAACTGTGATGTTCTTTTTGCAGTATTTCTGTTTCCTCTGGTTTGTTCGGGTGTTCGTTGCCCGCCCAGGGAGTATAGCTTGTTAAGTCCCGTGGTGGGCTGACATGAGGTGAGCCAGGAATATGGAAAATTGTTTTCATACTTACCTGTAATTTTCCTTTCCTGGCTTACACCTCATGTCAGCCCTAGTCCCCCCCCCCCTTTGGAGCAAGTCTTGTTACTGAACATCCGAACGGCTGGAGGTGAGGGGATTTTATAAAGCTTGTTATGGGATGTCCTAGGGGGTCAAGGGGAGGAGTGACCCGTGGTGGGCTGACATGAGGTGTAAGCCAGGAAAGGAAAATTACAGGTAAGTATGAAAACTATTTTCCATATTGCTTCCACAGTGATCCAGCTTCTGAATAGCTTGAAATCTGCCTTGTGTGACCTTGGATTATCCCTGACAACTCCTTCTGTCCTATCCATCTGCACCTCTTGTGTATGACCTTGGTGTATTTTCTAGATTACCCAATAAAGCCTGTTTACAGGATTTTCTTGTGTTGGTAGTGATACCCATGTGCATTACAGTAGTATGTCTTTCATTGTGGGGGATACAAGGAAAACAGGACAATTGTGTAACACTTATTATTTCCTTCTTTAATGGTTCATTATGAAGTCTAGTTTTGGGCACCATGCCACAAAAAACAGCATTACATTATATTAATAATCCCATAGAGAAGTAACAGGCATCCATCTAAATACCAGAATGTGAAGTGTCCTGCTTTTTAGCACTGCTGCAGTTTCAGAATTCCACAATAGATATTTAACCTCTCTATGCACCAGAATGGAAAGTAATGATAAACATAATATGGACCAAACGATGAAGACAAAACCTTCTCCTTTTATGCATGTGCTAATTAAGAAAGTATGTTGATTTGCAGTGACTAGATCACATCTGTAAATAGGCCACATCAGAAGATTTGCTTTCATGTGTCTTCCTAATCTCCTCTATTTCATTTTGTTGCATAGTGACATACTTTCCACACATGTCCTTCCCAATTATCTTCACACTACTTGTACGAGATGATTTTCTGCTCTTGCTATGCTTTTAATAAGCTTATCAATAGCTATCAGATTATGGTTCTTACCTTCATTTGTAACTCACTTGAATATTCTGCTTTAACTGTAACTGTAGCTGTGATAGAATCTCCCCCTATAAGTAAGGATTCCTGACTATAATTTAGTTATTTGTAGAAGTGACCAATTAAAGCTGTTACCCATAGCAACCTAAAAGGACTATTGTTAATCTTGTTGAAGAAGTAAGAAAGCGCCAATTTGGCTGATTTTGGACATACTTCCATGTTTTTATTCCAGTGTCGGCATTATTTCTTGTCTAGTAAGTCTACAATATAACACAAGTTACAAGTCATACTGAAAGGGCTCACTGGCCCTTTGAACAGTAACACAAGCTTTTCATACGTCTAATAAAACTGGAAGATAGCTTAAAAAAAACACTTATAGCAAAGCTTTACCTGCCCAAAAAAGTTTTTATATCCATTCAGTTCGGAAATATGCAGTCCTATGACGACACTTGCCCCTGCCTAACGAATAGAAAGACAAGCCAAGCCCCCCAACCCAACCCACATCCACACATAAAATAAATTTTCCCGGAAGTGATGTCACAACGGTTCCACCCTGGAGTTACTTTTCCTCCCTCCTAACTTGCATGCACACACCCCTTCTTTCGCTATGTCCCCTCATGTGCGGCTCTTCCCCACGAAGAAGAGCCACTGAGGTGCAATCCGTGACCTTAAAACTCGGCTCACACTGCTTTTGATCACGGCCATGGCCGGCGGCTGTTCGCCTCTGACCGTGGCCATAGACGTATGCACATGTGGGGACATAGCCTTCATATCTCCAGCATGGCCTGTAATTAACTCACAAAGTCAGATAATTAACATTTTCAAAAATAAATTCCACCATCTTTTTTTTTCCACCACGGTTTTAACCACCCATACGCGATCACCCTGCGGTTTTAACTCCCATACATTTGAATGGGGTCATCTCCACAGCTGCGGTTGGGCCTGATCGCGGACATAGAGATGAATGGACGCGGTTAAAAATCACGTCTTTATCCATGGATGGATCCTGCCTGCAGGTCCGTGCCATGGTTTTCTATGGACGTGATCAGGGGCGATCGGACCCGAGGAATTCAAATTCAGGTACTTACACATTATATTTTCATATATTCCGTTGTTACAATTTCCAATGCTCAATCTTAAGTGTCCTCTAATTTATCGACATAGCAAGAGATTTTATTCATAAGTAACTGCCGCTTGTTTATAGGACTAGACCCGGGGAATTGGTTCTGCAAATAATTGTTATTGCTAATCAATATTTATGAGGTTTTTAAAAGCATAATAGGAGGATTTATTCAGAGATAGGCCTTGTGCCTAACAGAACATGGAAACTAATAATTCATCTCCCTTTCTAGCGTGTGCACAGCTCACTTGTGGAGGCAGAAAAATTTAGGAGCCTGTTGCCATAGCGCCAAATTACTGTGCTCATTTAGGCACGCTGTAATGCTGGAGATTACTAATTTTACAAGTGACTAACACAGCACAGGGATAATGCTGGGTAATTGTACATTTGCTTCTAAAAACTGTCACACTTACTAAATTTAGTCACAAAGTACATTATTTGTTATCATTGTTCTTTGCTTCCCAAATAGATTGCATTTTATTTATTTATTTGTCATGAGAATTTTTTTTTATCTTAAGTGAAAAAGGTAGCAAATTGTTTTCTAATTTGGAAATGATCAGAACAAATGTCCTCTTAACAATCCTCAAACTGTTTCCTCCTGAGTCATTGGTTTGGTGCTAGCACACCCGTCTCTGCTTCAGAGGGGAAACATCAAGTATTCATTGAGAAAAACTTGTATAAAGTATCTCATAGAGCAACTTGGATTGCTTTGAGATGTTGCTTAACCTTCCTAGGGTTTTGCCCGTACTATACCGTTTTTAACGTACAATGTACTCTCCCACCCCTGTCCACGTCATTGATGATGCCGGTGACATGGGCTGGAAGAGCGACACCCCATTAACATTGAGGTCTATGGCCCCTCCGCCAGTTTGGCCTAATTTCCGGAATTTGTTGCAGCTTTCCGGGGGTATATCCTCCCGATCCCTGCTCCTCTAGTGTTTGAGACAAACCCAAACAGTGGACGAACTGGGTTGGTCTCAAACGCAAGGGAGGTTAATTCATTAAAGTTAGTAAGTCATTAAGGGTGTACAAAAATTTAAAATTTATTTTATTTTGACAGGCTTTTAAATTACATTGTTGGTAGTGTTGATTGTGAATATTTGAATTGCAAATATTTATTGCGAATATTGGCACTTTAAGAATTCGTGAAGATCCTGAATATAGTGCAAAATCTTCATAATCTGGAATATTCTAGATTTTTTTACACCCGGAACTACCATGCATTACAAGCCAATTAGCGCAAAGAAGGTAATACATTTTTAGTTTTTATGTGATTGTTCGCGAAAATATGTGAATACCGGCACTTTTTATTGCGAAATCATTTTTTTGCATTGAAGGCAATAAAGACTGGAGATCACAATTTCTTGAATTTACCAATTCTTTTAGAATAATTGGGAAAATAATTAGCAATATTTTGCAAATACGAATATTGCCTGTGTTGCTATCACTAATTGTTCGTTACCAAGTTTTTTTCATGTAATTCTTTTCTATAAAATATTGGAGATCCTACCAGTCACCTGGTCTCTGTTATACCTGGTGACATTCTCTTTGAGACATTTTTTTTATTTTATTTATTGAAGGTAGGTGACTAGAAATGCTCCAATAGTAGAAAAGTATATTTTTTTCCTATTTTTGCTTCCAAATGTGGTACAAGAAATACAATTAATCAATGATAACAGAGATGTAAGTGCTTGAGAAGCTTTTGCCTGTATTTCCAGGCAAATGGCAAGGTCACCCCCACCTTCCCAGCATCATCCCTGGTGTCAGCGAAGTGGAAACAGTGGAGGGGAAGGTGCTGCAGGATGGCACAATCTCCTCTGGAAAAGGTACGCAATCTCGAGTGTGGCTCTGGGTTACCAATATCAGTCATTCAAATCTACCTCTAAGCCACACTTAGTAATACTGCTAAGGGGGTAAAGCAGGGACATTAATGGTCATTGACCTGCAATTGCTTTGGTCTACCCAGGTCCTTGCTGTTAAATAAGAAGGATATAAGTCATGTGATCTGAATTAACCTGCTTTAAAATGGAATTTATGCTACTCAGATTATAGTTATTCAGGTATTCATTATTGTGTGTTGAGTTTCTGTATAGGATGGGATTAGGGAGTTAGATTGGTCTATTGACATACACTCATGTTGACTATTGCATAGTTTTAAAGTAGATGTAAACCCAGTCACAATATAATCTTTAAAATGTATTAAAATGTTTTAAACATGTTTATAAATGCAGCTTTTAATTACAAAATAGCTGGTGATTTTTCAGACAATCCCTGCTAAAAGGTGGCATCACTCCCTATGCACTTACATAGGCTCCTAATGGAGACCATTGGCCATTTAATGGCACACTATTTAGCCAAGGACTGGACTGTGTCTATGTAGACCAGGGGTCTCAAACTCAATTTACCTGGGGGCCGCAGGAGGCAAAGTCAGGATGAGGCTGGGCCGCATAAGGGATTTCACGGGAATCACGTCCTGCGGCTAGCTTAGAGGGGGAGTCACTTTCCCCTAGCAGCTGACTGACTGACGGGGGCGAGGTCGGGAGAGGCGCCCTAAGCCCGCCCACCGCACCAAGTATGGAGTCCTGGGCGAGGTCTGGGCTTGGGCTCCCTAGCTGACTGACTGACAGGGGCGAGGTTGGGAGAGGCGCCCTAAGCCCGCCCACCGCACCAAGTATGGAGTCCTGGGCGGGATCTGGGCTTGAGCACCCTAGAGCCCGTCCCCCTGGATGGAGAGCAGGCATTACGCGCCTGTAACCGGCGCAGGTGCCAAACTTTTCCTGGTGCCTGCGCGTACCCCTGGCTGTGGTCTCGCGTACCCCCTGGGTGCGGGCCGCAAAACAAGATCCCGAGGGCCGCAAATGGCCCGCGGGCCGCGAGTTTGAGACCCCTGATGTAGACAGAGAGGCATTAAATTGATCAGGGATGAAAATGAATAGTCATATAAAAAATATATATTTGTGCTATTTGTACAATTACATTTTACAAATATAAGATTTATTTTTATTGCATAACCTTTGCTAGTAAAACTATTTTATTTTGGCTTAATTTTACAAATTTGTAATTAAACATCAATCTGAATGTCACAGAGGAGATGAACTCCATATAGCATTCTCTCACATCATGTGAGCAATCATTTCACTTTTCATGAGCTTTATCAAGCATTTTGCACCTCAGCACTATGTCAGTAAGAATCTATATGTACTATAGTAAAAGAGATGAAGCTTGACATATGTGGCTTCGCTGTCATTTCTTGTAGAAGCTTTAAAACAGGTCAAGTTTCCAGTGCTAATTTACTGGAGATCTTGTAGGAATAGACACAAATTCTACTAAGCGTAGATCCAAAATGTTTTAAAGCTGATCTTCAGGCAGATATAAAGAAAAGCCAATTAACACATAACTGAATGCTCAGTGACTAAATATTAATATTATGCCTAATGTACAAGAGCTTAGCATTGTTCATAGTAGTTCAATAGGATCATGCAAATGTTGCTTAACTTTTTGAGTTTTATAGCTACCAGGACTCTTTCACACTTTCTGCACTGCATCCTTGGCATTGCATTGATCTGCGCCATGTGTTGCCACAGCTCTAGTGTTTCCTATACAAGTAAATTGGAAGCGCTTAAGCAAATACCTGCATACAGCAGTGTGGTATAACATAATCTAGCTCAAATCACAATATAGTAAATAATAGTTTGAATGGTAGCACGTGCAAAGCATTTTTATGTTTTAATTATCAGATAGGTGGAAAAATTGTCACTTAAGCTAGCCACACATGGTACAATTTTAGCGTTCAATCGACAATTTTCGATGGAAAAAAAGATCGATTGAACATTAATCGATGTACTGCCACATAATGCAATCGATGATCGTTGAATGATTTTTGGTACAATCGTCGATTGAAAAGTGATCGGACAAGTTGGAAAATTTTGGTCGATTGGTCGATTTTTTTTTTGGCTCGATTTTGTGGCTCAATTTTTTGGCTCGATTTTTTAGGCTACTTCCCTTTAACTTCCAATTGAAACTAAAATCGTAAGAGAAATCCAATCGACGAGTTTGGATTACTTCGATTTAATTTCAGTCGAAATTGTTCAATTATCGTGCTTCCCATGTGGAGAACTATGATTAAATGACAATCGATGTTCGATTTTTTAAATCGAAGTACAAAATCTAATC
The DNA here is from genome assembly GCA_036250615.1 of Ptychadena robeensis. Taxonomy (NCBI): domain Eukaryota; kingdom Metazoa; phylum Chordata; class Amphibia; order Anura; family Ptychadenidae; genus Ptychadena; species Ptychadena robeensis. The sequence goes on along the minus strand of CM070036.1, from coordinate 47,180,872 downwards.
GAACCTCGATTGAATGATAAATTGTACCATGTGTGGCTAGCTTAAGGTAGGCTTCTGGAAATCTTTTTAATTTTAATTACATTTAAAAAAACCTACTGCATTAACTTACGTATATTATATATATTATATACCTTGTTCAACAAGTGAATGAACACATGCTGAGGGATAATTTACATTGCTAAGTAAACAGGCTTATCATTTATTAAATCAACCTCAGTGCATTAGCAGATGTCTTTTTTTGCTTGCCTTAATAAAGTATTTTTATATGTACCATAACATTTTTACAGACAAATCTTATAGCTAAACTACCCTCACATACCCAATTTTACATATATTTTACAACATTTGCACATCTTAAGCTGTTTATGGTACACAGTGATGCTAACCCATAAAATAATGTTACAGCAAGAGCATTCACAGCTTTAAAAAAAAAATTCTGAGTAAATAGTAGCATAAAAAGTTAACAATTTTGGTCAGAAAACCTTGAAAGTAAGTTTCTAAATTTGGAGAAGAAATGTTTAGTTCAGGCTTTAAATGCGTATTCAAAATAGCTAGAAATCCAAATCCTTAAAGGATCTCTGATTTAAAGTTTAGCTAACTATCTGCGTTTGATAAACACCAGTATAGGGCAGAAAGGTTTTTAGTGCATACAAACATTTACTGTGATAGTCTTTCTTGCCTTGTACCAGTCTACTACATTATTTACCAAGTTTCACGATGATGATTCAGGAATACTCATTAATGTAGCAGTCCATCATATCTGAGGAGAAAGTTTACTGTGTGATTTTAATGGAACATATTCTAATGTATTTGTTTTATAAATGAATGTGAACACAATGATCTAAACCACAAAGTTTTTCTGTTTATTTAAATTTTTGTAACATACGCTGCCTGGCCAAAAAAAAGTCACCACCTGGATTCAACTAATCAAATAGACACAAGCCTTCTATTGGATAAATCTAGGGTTGCTGCTGTTGGTCAGGTCTAGGTTCAGCAACAATATGTGCTCCAAGAATGAGGTCAGCTGACTACTTGAATATACTGAATGACCAGGTTATTGCATTATTGTTTTTTTCATCCCTGATGGCACAGGCATATTCCAAGATGACAATGCCAGGATTCATTGGGCTCAAATTGTAAAAGAGTGGTTGAGGTAGCAGGGGACATCATTTTCACACATGGATTGGCCACCACAGAGTCCAGACCTTAACCCCATTGATAATCTTTGGGATGAGCTGGTGATGGCTTTGCACAGCCATCAGACTCTACCAACATCAATGCAAGATCTTTGCATGAAAAATTAATGCAACACTGGATGGAAATAAATCTTGTGATCTTGTAATGAAAATCGATGTAACCCATATGGCTGATCTGCCAGACAGCATGGCATGCACACGCCACACACATATCTGTCAACTATCCTGTTTTGGCTGGAAAAGTCATGTTTTTTATCACAATAAATTCTAGATTCTTCATGGATTTTTGAAATTGGGTAATTTAGGAGGGAGGGGACGTTACACCCCCCTACATTTCCACTGACACCCTTCAGTTAGAGAAGGGACATGGGCAGCATGACTTATAATCATTAAGGCCCCCATACACGGGTCAGATTCCTGTCTGATTCCGGGCCGATCGATTCCGGGCGCGTGCACGCCAAACGATCGTGCCGGAATCGCGTGCAGCCCACCTTGTCCGATCGATCAGGTCCGTCCGTTCCGGGGCTCAGAATCGGATCCGACAGAGAACCAACATGTTGGTTCCATCAGATTGATTCTGCACAGATCAGGGGGAGTTGCCATTTGTGAGGTGGACAATCGGACACGGATCCGTCCCGGAATCAGCTGGACAAGGTGGTATGCAGCGATCGGATCACTTAATTGGCCGCTCGATCGGAGCTCCGAGTCCCGCTGAGATCGCCGGAATCGATCGGATGGGTGATCGAGCGGACATGGAATCCGACACGTGTATGGCTAGCTTTAGTCTTAATCACTAAAGGGCTGGTGAGAAATAAAAACAACACCCATAGCTTTTAGAATAATAGAGTTCCATGTAATGTGTAATTAGGTTATTACTTTATATTTCATAAAACTGCCTTAGGTCACATATAGCCCAGCTGGAGTTTTCCTATACTGCAGGGTGCTAGAGATTTTGATAAGCAAAGAATGGATATTGGAGAGAATGCTGATATATTACCTGTATTTGATTGTACATAACATTACGCCTTTTGCCCTACTAATAGCGCATTTGACTTGCATTTTCCCTGCAGGAAAATGTCTATACCATATTATTTTGCCTTTTACAGGGTGTTCATTTAACTGTACAATTTGAAATTAACAACATTTGGCTAATGAATAGGCAGCTGCTAAGTGAAGTAAATGAGTCATACAGGGATATTTATTTATGTTTTAGGTCTGTTATTCGAAAATACCGATCAAAGTAGGAAAAGGAAGCAGCTGTTTTTAATTCCCTATCTTATGTTTGACAAGGTGTACTTCCTAAATTATGCTGACTACCATAAGTAACATGTCGTTGTGTTTAATAAGGTGAAATTGTTGAGTGTAATGACAATCTGTAATATGAGGGTTATCATACATGGACCAGCAGGTATACCACTTTAAAAGTTGTAACCCCAGTGGCCACCACATAATAGAAGCATAACTAGAAGTTGAGTATGATAAGACTTAAGACACAACATGCACCCATGGTTTTGGGCAGGAAATTAGGGGGGGGGGGACACATTAAAACTAATTTGCATATAGAAGATATAATTTTATATATATATATATATATATATATATCTATTGTGGGGGTTCAGCTCAAACGGCGTCTGTAAATGAAGTAAATCCAGAAGAGCGGAATTCTTTTAGGACTCCTGCCCTTATTTATTAGCATCACGGGTCCAAACACAAAGTTGCCCTCACAGGGGTTAATATCAGCCAAACAAAAAAGTCCTTAAAATGCCAAGCCTCCTGGCTTTGCACCAATCAAACAATGGTTTCTTCCTTTAGGAAAACTCCCTGTGCGCCCTGTGTTTGCTGCGCAAATTGGAAGCACTGGCTTCAGTCTCTTTTGTTGAGACATACCCAGCCACCTCCCTGATGTCCATCAGGTGTAAATTCCTGGATGGAATGGGAAGGCCTACCCTGTTCCTTCCCTCCCATCTCAGAATCCAGAATCCCAAAACGAAAACTAAACAAAACTGCACAACAACCTATTGTTGTTGCCAAACATTTTCCTGGACTCCTTCCAGGATACACCTGATGGGTCTATTTACACCATGACAGACAGCCTGTCACAATATATATATACAGGCCAATGTGTTTCAATGTGTTTTCTTTATTTCATGACCATTTCCATTGGTAGGTTCTCACTGAAGGCATCAAAACTATAAATGAACACATGTGGGTATCAGGGTTATTTTGTGGATTTTCATGGTTTAGAAATGGGGTTTGGACCAGCAGTTGTGTTGTGCAGAAGTCAGGTTATTACACAGCCAACAGCCCTATTGGACAAGTGTTCATTTTCAAAACATTTATATTATGGCATAAACCAAGCAGCTAACTAAAGAAAAACGAGTGGCCATCATTACTTTAAGAAATGAAGGTCAGTCAGTCTGGAAATTGCAAAAACTTTAAATGTGTCCCCAAGGGGAGTTGCAAAAACCATCAAGCGCTATAACGAAACTGGCACACATGAGGACCAACCCAGGAAAGACCAAGAGTAACCTCTGCTTCTGAAGACAAGTTCATCCAAGTCACCAGCCTCAGACAACGCAAGTTATCAGCAGCTCAAATCAAAGGCCAGATAAATGCCACACAGAGTTCTAGCAGCAGACACATCTCTAGAACAACTGTTAAGAGGAGACAAATCAAATCAGTGCAAAGTGCAAATCAGGCCTTCATGGTCAAATAGCTGCCAGGAAACCACTGCTAAGGAGAAGCAACAAGCAGAAGAGATTTATTTGGGCCAAGAAACACAAGGAATGGACATTAGACCAGTGGAAATCTGTGCTTTGGTCTGATGAGTCCAAATTTTCTTTGGACTCTTTGGTTCCAACCGCCATGTCTTTGTGAGACACAGAAAAGGTGAACGGATGGATCCAACATTCCTGGTTCCCACTGTGAAGCATGAAGGAGGCGGTGTAATGGTGTGGGGTTGTTTTTCTGGTGACAGTGTTGGGGATTTATTTAAAATTGAAGGCACACTGAACCAGCATGGCTACCACAGCATCCTGCAGCGACATGCCATCCCATCCGGTTTGCGTTTAGACGATCATTTCTTTTTCAACAGGACAATGACCCCAAACACACCTCCAGGCTGTGTAGGGGCTATTTGACCAAGAAGGAGAGTGATGGAGTGCTGCGGCAGATGACCTGGCCACCACAGTTACCGGACCTGAACCCAATCAAGATGGTTTGGGCTGAGCTGGACTGCAAAGTGAAGGCAAAGGGGCCAACAAGTGCTACACACCTCTGGGAACTCCGTCAAGACTGTTGGAAAACCATTTCAGGTGACTACCTGTTGAAGTTCATCAACAGAATGCCAAGAGTGTGCCAAGCAGTAATCTGAGCAAACGGTGGCTATTTTGAAGAAACTAGAATATAGAACATTTTTTCAGTTATTTCACCTTTTTTGTTAAGTACATAACTCCACATGTGTTCATGGTCATGAAATAAAGAAAACACATTGAATGAGAAGGTGTGTCCAAACTTTTGGCCTGTACTGTATATATACACATATATATACCATTATAGATGGTCGAATTTTTCTGGCGATGTAGAAAAGGGTTGAGGGTATACTACAAAAAAGAAAGTATGTCTCTAACACACATAGTTTTTGCACAAATTAAGTTCAAAGTCAAGTCAAAATTTCAAAAATCTTAATTTCGACTTTATTTTGAACTTAATTTATGCAAAAACTACATGTGCTAGAGCAAAAAAAAAAATTTCCAATGTTCCCCCAACCCTTCTCTACATCTCTGGACTTTTTGGTGATGATACCATGTTCAGGGGCTTTGCAATCAGCTCACAAATTTATCAAATCCCAAAAATTTGACCATTTCTATATACCATCATGAGCTGCCAGTGTCACTACTTACCGCCAGTTCAGTGTAATCCTTCAACTGATAACTGTGCAGTTTCTCATGTAGTTTAAAAACTGCTCTGTAAGTTGCACTCTTTGTTGAACGGCTGATGTAAAAATTGGAATTGTAAGAAAAAATCCCCTTTTTAAACAGGTTTTTTTTACTAAACCCTTTTCTTTATGAATTTATTAACATATTCTGGATATATTTATCTTTATCTGGATATATATATATATCTAGCCCCCCCCCTATTTTCTGCCCATGAAATAAGACAAACACACCTACAAACTCATAGAATAAGTAACATAGGGGTTCAAGGGCACTCAAAATTCACCCTGCCTAGGGTCCTTTAAAGTCTTATTACATGTATGGTCTGGATTATCTATTCAAATAAACTTTTCATTTTTTTCATTTTGCATAGATGGGAAGGGTTAAGACAATGATAGGACATTTCTCTTTATATGTTGAAGTGACATCAGATAAACTCATGTTAGCAATTTGTTTTACCTGACTATTGGCTTGGACCTTACTATCACATATTTGCTTTGATTTACCCTGACAAATAGTTGGACCCACTGTGGTTCAATACATTATTCGGAGGCCATATGAAGGAAAGTAGACTGAAATCCTAGGAGAATACGTTGGGGATCGGGCCATTGAAGTGGCCCAGTTTTGTTGATATACTAAGCTTTGGACATATATGAACTCTCAGAATGTGCCTATAACAAATATTTGGGTATATTTACTCCTCCTGTTTTTCCTCCGCAAGCCAAAATGCTACTTGTAGGTAATCTAGCTGTTATCCATACAGGCCTCAGATTGTGTGTATTTGTGTGTGATTGTGACTGCGATAGGGACCCTGTGGAGGACTCTTTTTCAATCTGCTAGCATTGTACATTTATGAGAAATAAACTGCAACACTCTTGTTTACACTGTAACCCCCATTAGTAGGAAAAGTGAAGAGCAGACACAATGTGATATTGTTTTTTGTTCTTTTATGTTTTCAGCAATACCTAAAGAAGAGCTAATTTGTGACTTGAGGAATCATTAATTTTACTTCTTCCTGTAGGCTTTTTGTAAATTGTGAAATCAATCCTAACTGACAAAGATTAAGGGTGGTATGTCGTTTTCACAGTCTGCACATTTATTTATGTCAGCTAGCCTTTTATCTTATTTGGAAAACCAATTTGCATCCAAACTTTTCTTGATGAAACCTTATATGCTTATTTTGACATTTTATACACAAGATGGCACAAATTTATCATTGATGTTTTGTCTCATCTAGAACATCAACAACTACATACTACATCGGAAAAAGTATAGCGTGTCCAATTTTGGAAAATGTGTATAGACTATTATGCAAAATATTAATTAACACAGTGCAGAGTAATGCATTTGTTATCTATATTTAGAATAACTATAAGCCTAAAGAGATTGCATTAGGTCCCTCTCTTTTTTTTTCTTATTAATTTGCTGAAATTATAAAATCTTTTTTTTTTTACATCTTGTCCAACAAAAAATAATTCAAGTACTTGAATCGATTAATTATTAAAAAACTTTAACCATTTCAGTGAAATACAAGCACACATGCTACCCTGAAACCACCAACTGACCACACATATTATTGAGCAAATGTAATATAATAGAATACTGTCAATACAGCAGGAAAGGCCTCATACAAGACGTGACCAGTTAACTACTACAATGCCATCTACAGGCTGGTTTTTTTATTGGCCACCTAGCAGGGGCAGTCCTAGGCTGGGCAATCACCCCCTCTGCCCTCCACTCTTGGAAGGGAGGATGCAACCCCCACCACGATGCTGCCCAAAGCAACTGCTCATGGCACCTAATTAGGAAACATAGACTAATGAGTACAAGGACTTTAAGGGAATAAACAGCCTGCAAAGGTTGGCCTTAAAGAGCTTAAAGTGCACCACACACCTTTAAATCTCTCCATACAATATCCTTTAGATCTACCAAAAATCGTGTAGTGGCACCCTGAATGAATTACCGTATTTGCCGGGGTATAAGACGACTGGGCGTATAAGACGACCCCCCAACTTTTACAGTTAAATATAGAGTTTGTTATACTCGCGTAAAGAACTACCCCCTCCCAACGCACACCAAAAATGAAAAAATTTAGTCACTTGAATTTCAACCACAGATCTCAACACCCTTAAAAGTCAATCTTTTTTGTAAATAGTAAGGATAGGATAAGTGAAAGCAGTATGCAGCAGAGTAGGCTTTACTAAAGGAAGCAAATATTTTATAGGGGCATAGTAGGAAGGATTAATGCTCAGGGACCTGACAATTTGCATGGATAATACTAGGGGTTAACTATAAACACAAAATTCAAGGTCTACATGCAGGAATTAAAGATAGTGTTCAATGTAGGCAAGTAAAGTGCAATAGGAATATCACTGGCCATGAAAAGCATTGTCTGTGGCTGAATAGCGAAATTTAACTATAAGTATATAGTAGAGTGGTGAAACTCGGGGTGTAAGTAGAGTAGGGAGCATACTGACATGAAAGTTTGACATTATACTATAACATGGTTTCCTGCTAATGAAGTTCAAAGGTAGACACAGATTTTATTTTACTACAGCGTGGTTCTCTGTGGAGAAAAGGTCCTGTAGCCATGGTAAACAACGCCTGAACTCGTTGTACAATGTATCTCAGCCAAGCGCGCACCACTCGCAGCAGCACAATCCATTCCATCCACAGCTCCATAGATGGTCCCTGCACCCCCTGCTGCGGACCCGGGTATAAGACGACCCTGACTTGGGAGGATGTTAATGTACTGAAAAGTCGTCTTATACGCCGGCAAATACGGTAATACAAACTGTTTAGTTAGAAGTGTCCTCATATTATATAGTTGGGTAAAATTAAAGTTGATTGTACAAATATTGAAGAGCCAGATAGTGTATGGTGACCTAAAAGATAGTCTCATTAATATTAATAATAATCTACAGCCAATTCTATTTCCCAAAAGGAAATATAGACAATGCTCGCCCTATATGTTTACATTGAATATGAACATTGCATAAACATTTTCACATTAAGGACCCTTTTTTACTACAGAGTTTTGCATGAAGGGACAAAATTTACATTTAATCCGTCTGTATGCTAAACAATTAAGTATAAGCTCAGTTGTTTAACTACTAGATTTTTCTGGGTGAAATCCTGCCATCTGACTGTATTAGCTGTGGTCCAAACAATCATTTTTTTCCACTGAATGTTCGGGGACACTTGTTTATGGTCTCATATGTACTTTCAACTGGTTGGATTTATCAAAATTACATATTGTGTAGAACATTTGGAATTTAAGTGATAACCTTTAATGGGTAACTGAAGTCATTGAAAAAGCTAACTTTTGGGGATGTCTCAAATCCCTTTTTCAAGCTAATAAAATATTCAAAAACGATATATATACGATGAGCCATCTAATTAATAAATGTAGGCCATGATGTGCAGGCTCAATCGTACAGTTCAGTGGTACAGAGAGAGGCCTGTGATTGACGAAGGAAAGATCATTTGATCGGCCTGTCATATAATCGGTTTTCCTCTCAGAGATATCTCAAGCTCCAACAAGTTCCAAAGTGGACGTTTATAAACTACATGTGTGTTAAACCAATGCAACTCTTTGGTAGATGAGCCGTTAAAATAATTATTCTTTATTTTATGATAGTTGGTGGAGCCCTTGTATCTACCCTATTGACTTCTGCTTTAGTGAAGAGTTTTAATGGTTTCTTTAAGACTAGCTCATCATAACCACACAGTTGTGTTATATACCACAATACCTGTCTAACTACATTTAATAAAAATACTGATGGGTCATCCATTGAAGCTTTATTATATTAAAGTGCACCTAAACTACCAGATAAACTGTTGTCCCTAGCTGGCCAACCCCTTATTATTAGGGCAATCTGTAAATAAAAGATAAAAATCCTTTCCTGTAAGGATATATTTGTGTATTTTCCCAGTAGCTTCTCTGGCTCCCTCTAAAGCCCGCCATGGCGAGAACAATATGTCAGATGGCACATTCTTAAACCATAGCTCTTCAGGTCAATTTACTTTCACTTTGTGCCCACTGTTACTGCAGCCTTAACCCATGGAAGACTGGAAACTACACAAAAATCAAAATGGTGACTCCTACAGATGACAGCAGGGTAGGAAAGTATATTTTGTAGGTTTTTGAGCAACTTTAACCTTTTTTTTTAGTTTAGGTGGACTTAAGTACTTCTGTGCTAAACAATCAGGGACTGTTTGATGAGTTTACCACCATTTAATCCTCAGTCATTCAGATTGTTTGCTTTATGTTCAATGTGCTAATTCTTTTAAGCATTTAAATAATTCATTTTGTGATAACTGTTCTCTATTATTTACCAACAGTATTAAATGGCTTTTCCCATTTCCAAAAAAAATATTAAAGCAGATTGAAACCGCAAGAGGTATTGCTTTTATTAACATGGAAAGTATTTGATCATTTTAATTGCCTGGCTCTAGTTTTGATAAGTTTGAAAAATAAATGAAAGTGTAAATATTGTCAATAATTGAATTTAAACAAATAAATACAGTAGGTAAATAAAGCATTGACATGTTGAATTATTTAAAATCAGAAGTCAGAGTTAAACATCCAATAGATTTTCAGGACAAGTGATTATTCCATATAATTTTCATGTCTCAGACTATTTTTTTATTTTGTTAGTGTATGCAATTTGATCTCACTGCAATATATAGGAATAGGGAAATGTCTATCACATTCATACTTTATGTATTGCTTCAAGTGTTAGGGTAGTGGTTCCCAAATCAGTGCATGGAGGTAGTCCGGGGCATGGAGGTATTCCCGGGGGGGGGGGGGGGGGGGGGCACAGCTAGGGGGATGAAGGAAGGGCAAGCAAGAAAGCCATCCATAGAGGAACTAGCTGCAGAAAGTAAGTACAGTGTATGTGTGTGTCTCTGTGTTTCTCTGTGTATGTCTTTGTGAATGATTTATGTCTCTGCATGAGTGTAATGTGTGTGTGTCTGAGTGAATAATTAATGTTTCTGTATGATTGGTGTGTGTACATATCTGATGAAGTTGTGTGAGTTGTATTTCAAATAAAGTTTGAGGGCTATTTCACACTAGTACTGGTACATGATACTGCAACGCAAACATGGCTAGTGTGAAATTGACTTCAACCCCAACCTGTATAGTTTGAATGGTGGGGGGGGGGGGGGGCTTGATAATGTAAAAATCTAGTAAAGAGGGGCCCTACAGGGAAAGTTTGGAAATCACTGCATTAGGGGAACACATTTTGCTATTTGTGTTCATTGACTCAGGGAGTGAGCGTGTCATTTTCTCACTAAAAGACTGAGTACTATATATACTTGAGTATAAGTTGACCTTAATATAAGCTGAGGTACCTAATTTAATGGCAACTGTGAAAGCTTATTGACTCAAGTGTAAGCCTATCTTCTATTTATTCCCCTGGAGGGTGCCTAGGTTGTATATATATTTTATGGTTTCCTTTTACTTGTATAAGGGCATTGATGCCATACCATGCAATGTCAGTGTGCATATGTTTTTCTTATGTGGTACTTGACCTGTCCATGTTGCAGTCTTTGTGCTTTCTATGATGAGTGATAATGTGAGTGAGTGGGATTATTATGAATCGACCAATGTAATGGAATAATTTCTTCAGTTAAGAATATATATGCGGTGTTATACAGCCAGTAATACTAGACTGATAACTAGAATATTTAAATAGCCCACCCACCATCCTCTAGAGAAAAGTGTTATTGAAAAGATTGAATGAAGACTTTTATAATAGATGATAGGTTCACTGTGCCACTAGATTTAAATCTGAATATTTTATTTGATCCAAATTCCATTCCATTCCATGATAACATTGCTTGTTTAATGTTTTTATATTTTGAAAATCCAAATTAAATTTGTATGACAAAAAAAAAACAATAGCAGATTTGCTTTCTGAGCACAGTAGCTAACAAGTACTTTTTCATTCATATGATGGAAATGTATCTCCATTACTCACATGTCTCTTGGTAGTTTTTTTTGTTCTTATGGTAAGCTGCCCAGTGAACGTGCAAAGTTTATGAAAACATCTGCATTTGAAGCTTTGGGAGTATTTAAAGTCAATTGGCTTTTCTTGGTCCTGAAGATGAAACAACACTTACTTGTAAGTTTTTGGACATTTATACTGCTTGTTTGCTTTATTGCAATCGTGCCTAAAGGATTTGGTGGGGGGCAACTATGGTGTCTACCCATGTGACATATGTAGCACATGAATTGCACAAAATGTGGGTGTGGTAACATCTTGCTAACAGTGCTAACGGTGGGAGTGCTTGAAGTAGTATTGTGTGTCCTTTATGATTGAATCTACAGAAGATGATTAGATGATGTGGACACCCTACAGTAGGTACAATAGCCCCTGAAAAAAATCCAGGAGATTATCAGTCAGGTCAAGTGGCAATACTACAGGCGGTATTCCGTTTTTGCAGACATACTACAAGACATGGTCAGTTACTGCAGACATACTACTTACTATGGTCACTTCAAGTAGACAGACTACAGGGAATAGTCAGGTATCAGGTAAACTAAAACAACAAAGCAAATATGACAGTACAAGTACATAGGTTGACTGAGGAAATGGAAAATGGGAATCACACATTTCACTAAATGGGAATCACAAGTCACTAATTGCAAATGTAAAAACATAATGGTACAGCAACCAATTTCTTTTTTCCTTATTAAAGCTTACAGAGGAGAATGGGTAATATGGCCATTCTTAATTATCATTAAATATTGTTTTTGACTTTACAAAAATTTTGCTAATATTTATCTTCTTGGGTCCCAATAAACAAACAATTTTCCTATTTAGATTATCACATTAAATCTTTTAGGCAGCATTCACATGTATGCTTTCTGGGCTGATGACAGTAGCAGCCCATATAGAGCCTGCCCACTGCTGTGGCACTTGCACAAAAAGTGTAGGCACTTTGGAAGTACTCTTCAAATATGACAAGTGTCCACATATAAATAATTAGATGAATGTCTTAGAAAACCACTAGAGAACGATAAATGTAAATACTACAATAGCAATAACATTATGTCATGATAGCCACAAGAAGAGGACAACCAGTGACTAGTTTTGAGCGTGAATATTCCCATAGCAAATTTGTATTGCACCTATTGGCACTTCGAGAATTCGCGAAGATCTCAAATATGGTGCTATATTTACATAATCTCGAATATTGGAGTTTCTGGGGAAATTACTATGCATTGCATTTGCAAAATCTGCATATACAAGTGCTGACTTTCGCAAAGAATAAGTTCTATATGTTGGTTCATGTGGTGATAACACTGCAGCTTCTATTTCACTTTCTGCTACTAGATGTTGCGGGGACATTGCGATCACAATATTCAAATATAAAAGTGCAGATATTTGTACAGTAAATGACCGGAGATCTAAAATTTTACTAATTTGAATATTGCCTATGCTGCTCATCTCTACCAGTGACAACAACTCAAAGTAAATAATATAGGGGCACACCTCAAAAACCTTAGAACGGCCAAGGAGGCTATAATGTCAACTGTATAATTCTTATGTAAGATGACAATAAATGCCTAAAGGCCCCCATACACCTTACAATCTTACCATACAATCACTATGTATTCTATCAGTGTGGCCACTAAACTACATAGTTGTTGATAGATCTAAAGGAAATTGTATAGAATGATCTAAAGGTGTATGGGGGGCTTAATGTATAATTCTTATGTAACATAACAATAAATGCCTAATGTATACTTATGTAAGATACACACAAGCCCCCTGAATCAGCATAGATTGCAATATACACCAATATTTTATTAATAAGCAACATTACATTTCAGTTTTTTTATTTTGAAAATGATTTGCTCCTTAATGGCTCGTGGGAGAGAATCCACACAAACATAGCAGAAATGCTCTACATTTCATTGTGCTACTCATTAAATCAGATAGAAGTGAATAGGGACATCCAATCCTCTTCAGCTGAAGATGTTACATCTCTGTGGTTTCCTGTGCAGTCTCCTAAGTAGGCCAGAAATGTTTGGCCTGATGATCTCACGAAATATACATCATCATTTATTTATGATAGAAATCCATGAGAATGCCTTGTTCCTGCGTAAGTTTAGCCATCTTTACTGCAGTTCTTGAATAGAGGCTTAATGCTGGGATTGACAAAATAAGTTGCTGCTCTCACTTGACACGATCTCATTATTTGTTAGGATTATCTGGGATGATGTGTACAAAATAATATTTCACATAATGGTACAGAGAACATCTTTCAATCCAAATCACATCATTCAAAACTGCGATCTGTAAGCAATGTTGTTGGGTGAATAAATATACTAACTTTGAAGCAAAATACATTCACACAATCATTGCTTTTCTGCATTTATATAGCTTCTTTGATCCAAGTATTTTTTCTTTCTTCTTGAGGGGGCATCTCAAACAATATAAAAGCAAAGCCTGAACTTTCTTTGTTGCTTTTGTCCTGGAAATGAAGAAAATGGGCCATTTGCATTAAAATGTTAAAGGCAGAAACAAATAATAAGCTGTACAAAGCAATCCATCAAACTTCCCTGTATTTGCAGAATTTGCAGAATTAAGAAAGACGTCCCATTTGCTGCCTCTTCAATAGAAAGGGGGAGGTGGGACACAAAATAGATAGAAATAATTTCTAATAGTGACATTTTTTACAAGCAGAGAGGAAAAGTTCAATTTGTATACCTCTAACTACTTTGATGTTCTGTTGACATTGTTTCCCTGAAGTTACTATTCTAACAGATAGAAAATGTGAATAGATTTGAATCCATGAAATATAAACACTGGCATTCCTTTTCTGCATTCTTCAGTTCTCTTTAGGGTTAGTAAACCAGTGGCTAGGCTATGGGCATTAAGATATTTGCATATCTTTAACAAGCAGCAAACCTACTTTAAAATAAATATTTTTGTTATAGCTGCTCCATGAGAGTGTTATATTAAAAGTATAATTATATATACCTTTATTTGCCTCAAAAATCCCTTCTACACCATCCAAACATTATTATATTCAGGATGTCTATTAGACCCTTATACGGACAGATTTTTGGAAGTTACAAGCCTACAACACAAAAAAAATTCCATTAGAGTCTATGGTGTGCTTCTGGTACAGAAATCTAGACCTCAGCAGTGCGCTAGGGAGGTTAAATGATTTAAATTATTTAGTGTTGAGTGGAGGATGTAGGGGCCCTCTTATTAATGGGGACCCCTTAGTATGTACCCCATAGGCAGAACCCCACAATATATGTAACTAGGAAAATAAAATGTTACTCTTACTTACTTTATCAATCATAGTCCTGTTTCTTGGTTGGACATGTTTACCAGGCACATTCTCTGCTTATTCTGCCCTGTCAGGCTTCATGCCTAGCTGGACCTTGTGTGGAAGCTGACATGCTTACTGCACCATTCCTTTAGGTTTTTTCCCTAAAGAGCACTGTGGCTAAGGGCCATTTCACACTAGCCATGTTTGCTTTGCAGTACCACAACACAGCCAGGCTAGTACTAATGCAAGACATGTATTTTTGGTGTCGAAACACAAGTGTCTCCCATACACAGCACATTGCGGAAAAGCAGGGTTGTATTACCAGTATCAGATTATCGTTAACACTAACGTGTCCATTACTGGTAAAAACCTCAATGCAACCACAGCGAGAATGTAAAGGGAGAACCACAAATTTTATTAAACAGAAAGAAATTTAAATCAAATGTGTAATAATTAGTGATGAGCGGCATAGGCAATATTCGAATTTGCGATATTTCGCGAATAATTCTACTAACATTCAATTCTATATTCGCAAAGATTCGCAATCCATGCCAATAAGCATCTTACTGCGAATATTCGAAATTGTGAATATCTGCCGTCATATTCGCGAAATTTGCGAATTCTCGAATTGCCGATATTCGACGAATATATTCGAAATTCAAATATTCAAGCTCAACACTAGGAATAATAAAGGTTTTGAATGAAAACATACATTTTTGAAAATAGTAGTTCGGACCATAAGGGCTTGTTTCCATTTACGTCAGGACACCTCCTCTAAGTGTATTGCTTGGCGGGAGGTCCCGATGTAGCACATAGGCATTGTCTGCCGGCGGACCCACTGTTTACACATCTGCCGATGCAGAGGCTCAACATTGACTATGTTCAGCCTTACATTGGTGGAGTGGCTCGGCGCAGTGAAGACCGAGCATCCGCCGAGCAGGTAAGTGTATGTGCTATGTCGGGACCTCCCACCAAGCAATAGTCTTAGCGAAGGGGTCCTGACGTATAATGAAAACATAGCCTAAAACACACTTTTTCACCCTTCACCAAGAAAGGGGGGAAACAGTGCCTGCGTCTTATGGTCCGAATGTGCGACCCAAGCTGTCCTTTTTATTTGTGCTTAACAGTCTTATGTCTGTGCTACCTGCTCTAGTTATATTTTTCCTCTATTATTGAGCAGGAATTACATTCCACATACATGTAGCTAATTTATTTGAACAACACCGAGCTTAGAGCAACATGATGGGCCTAAAAAAGCTTAGGGTATTGTGACATAAAGTTAAAGTATATCTAGTACATTGCTGTAACATGCTGTAATGAAAGCAGTTAACCGATGTGGTAGCATTTGCTGCTTGTATGAAATGGACTAAAAACGTTATGCAAATGTTAAAAAGAAAAAAATAACGGTATTTCCTTTGTTGAATTGTAAGGTGGGAAAGTATACACAATAGTATTGCTGAAGTACAAGGGCAATTTTAGTTTAGTGATTCCTGTAAATACATTACCCATTATTAAATTCAAATAAATATACCTCTATAGACTTCATGCATAATAAATAGGCAATGGTGAGTTGCCATGAAATTGGTTTGTTCAACTACAGAGATAACTACACTGATTTTTGAAGCAGGGGAGTTAAAATGTTCTGTAACTGTAAGTGATGGTGCCAGCTAAACATAGAGATATCAATGCTATCCCTATCTTCACTCTGTTCTATGGAATTGGAAGTGACATGTAACCAAACCATTGGCATGTTATAAAATACAATCAGACAGAATGTGTTTCATTGGTTGTGTCATGCTTCAGATAACAGTTATTTCTCTGCTAATAAATATTGAAGTTACCTTTGCCTTGTTATCTCCAAATGTTTTTCAACATTGGTGAGTAAGAAATTACTATACAAGCATATATTTTACATTGAGGTACTAACAGGCAAATGAAGTATATCCTGATGATTACACATGATCACTTGATGATGAAGATGTTACTGAGTACTTGTGCTTCCAGACATTCCTGTCTGACCAGTCTTGATGAGAAAAGAGCCAGGGCAGTAAACAATAATGTATATATGAGCTAGCCATATGTGGCTCTATTTTTTATAGATTCAAGCACAATCAAACACCATGTGCATTCACGGAGCTTGATTGTCGAACAGCGAACAAACATGTTGGTTAACCCTGTTTAATTTCCATTACATTACATTCGATGAACTGAGGGTCCTTGAGGCTACCTACAGCTTTCTCTCGATATCTTACTTAATGTCTACAGTGATTTTGATGTTTGCATCATTTGATTTGAATTTTTTTGGATTAAATTTGGATTTTATGTCACAATATTTATCTCTGTTTAATGTCTAGGCCAATTTAAAGTCCCACAGGGGGTAGCCGCCCCTATAGCCGAATTAAGTTTAAGTTTATCACCTAATTTTTTCTTATATACATCATTTAGTTTGGAGGGTTTCAAAAAAACTGACATATGTACGGGGTGCCTATATCTTACAATACGAGAAACGCAATTAATAGTTAATTGTTAAGGAGCTCATTTCAGGTAATTTTAAGGAGGCACCTTTAATTTTCTGGCAACAGCTGCCAGATAAACTTAATCAAGCTACAGTGAATATTTAGAGCAGATTCATGTATGACTGACAAACTAGTAAGTCAGCTGTGCACTGAATGACTGCACACTGAAATGTACTACTTCTCATAATAACTGACAAATATAAAGCAAGAAATTAAAGGAGAACCACAAAGTTAGAATTGAATAATACATTCCATTAAAGTTCACCCTTGTAATTTAGAAAAAAGATGGAAATTAGATGGTAATCATTTTTTGATTAAATAATTGCAATACATGCAGGGGCCAAGAGTCAGGGCTGGGTAATCTGCTGCTCCAGTGGGGTCACTCCATAGCCCTAAAGTTCAACAGACTCACCATAAGCTACTCACCCTCTGTGGGAAATAGACATTGTGTTGCAGGTGTACACAGATCCTGATTTACTACAGAGACAGAGATAGAACAACTCAATGTCCACAAGAGCAGATTGAAACATAACTGTGTCTTTATTGGAAAGATGATATTTACAAGTGTTCTCTGCTTCCTGAGCCCAGGAGCAAGGTCACATGAGGTTTCAAGGAGTAAACTCTGCCCAGTCAAAGTGGCTGCATTGCTTGCCCCACTCTCTAATTCACTCTTTATAGGCCTCTTGAGTTGAAGGCAGTCCCAGAGCCTAATGTTTACCATTCACTCTAGCTTAGGAAAGAAATTCTCTCCAACTTACATCTTGACGCTGGTACCTCCAGTCCTGTATACAAGCCTATCTGCTCCCATAGGTGAACACTCCTGCCCAGAGAAAGCTTTGGTAGATAAAGAACCCCGGGAAATTCCTTTCTGAGGTATTTATAAACTTTATATTGCAAGCAACTCCTCTTAGGCTGGATCACAGCACGCACAATTAATATTTCATGGTACAACATGAATTACATTAAATACAAACTTACCAAAACCAGGCAGTACTATACCTACAGGGTACTTATTTTCTACTAGCAGTTCCACCCTGTTAAATAATATTATTATATTTTCTTATTAATTTCAAAGATTAAACATTAAATTTACTTCTAAAAGGCTCCTCACCTCTTAATAGACCAACCTGACGCTCATTATGGGTTAAGCCACCTTGTCAGACAAGGTTGTCATGCCAAAGTTTATCTGTATTCAAACTTTTTCGGCAGTCAGATGCTTTGTTGGTGGTTGGTTGATTTTATAACTCGACTTTAACATAACTAGACTAAACTACATTGAGGTGTGCTCAAGAGACACAACCTCTTACAAACTGATATCCCAAAGTAAGAGGGCAAATTCAACAAATATCCTAGGTGCTTTACAATGCATTAGACATCCGGTGAAGCTCTGTCGTAAATGCACAGGTTGTATTGTGTGCATTAGTTAGTAAGCACCGTATGTCTTTTTAGATGCACTTCCAATACAAGTGTACTGGAACCCCAAATGCCAGTGCATCCAAATTGCATACAGCAGTTAAAATGTATATGCATTGCACAGCACAGGGTATGTTAGTGTGTAGGGTACACAATGATCTATTTGAGGCATGTGGTGTGTGAAGAAGCCCTAGGGAGATGGGCACTTGTTCAATATATAATGCCATATTATATCTCTACCCATGTGAGTGGGGCTTCCCTTGTTGCTTCAATTTATGCCTGTGCAGGTTTTGCTTTTTGAGTATATATAAATATTAAAGCATGCGCAAAATTGGTACCCAGGCCCACATGCGGGAAGAAAACATAGCAATGCGTAGTGACATTTGCGCACCTGAGTCAAACCCCTATCTGTTGGTTTGATGTAATATATAGATGTTGCCACCATCTAATCTCAAGCTTGTGGTCCTTTGCTGACAGCTGAGATCCTGACAGAAAGTACCCACAAGTCTTTGTGTATCAGTGCTGAGCAACTGGGAGTTTGGTTGCAATCCTGCCATCCCCTCCCTCTCCAGTTGTGATCCTGCCCCC
>CM070036.1:47101620-47146004 GCA_036250615.1 Ptychadena robeensis | reverse complement strand
CCCTAAAATAGCTAAAACTAAAAACAAACTAAAAACTACTTCCAAAAATATTCAGCTTTATATTAATGTTTTTTTTTTAGTTTTTTGGGTTCATTGAGAACATGGTTGTTGTTCAATAATAAAATTATTCCTCAGAAATACCACTTGCCTAATAATTCTGCACTCCCTGTATACACTTATGCTAAATGTACGCTAAATGTTTTAACAAACTTCTGGAACCAAGATCTTCCTCTAGAAACTAAGCCTTGTCTTGTAGCACTGGCCTTTTGGCTTGGCTGGATGAGTATATGTGCATTACTACATGCTCTAGCCCTGTAAAATTTGCTGGAATATGCTGTATATTTACTCTATTTGTGAATAGCTATGCCTTTTACTCTTTATTTTTGTTTCTGTTCAAAACTATGGCGTGCCTCTAATTGACCGGTGCAACTTATAGTGCAAACACTTGTTATTCTGCTGTCCAGGTAGTTTTTTTTTCTGCTTTGTCCTACTTTGGGATTGTGTTCACTGCATAATTTTCACCATGTTTTGTGCACACTGAGCATGGGGAAAAAGATGAGTACACAACCATTTACTTCTTTTTTTAAAGCGGTTGTGAGTATCAATGGCATGAGCCATGTCTTTTAAGGGTTTCCTTTAAAGTTGCAAGTTGCAGGGCATCACTTTCACTGAGCTTTAACAGACATTCCTCCAAGTGTATGCACCAGTGATGCATCTTCTTCCTAAAAGCGCTTATTGATTTTTAGAAAAAAAATCATTCAAAAACAATAAAGTAAATTATCTATATTGAAGACACTGAGTGCAGACCTGAAACAGTCCATAGGGTACATACTCACCTTAAAGTGATTTAGAAGTCTGAAGCAAACTGAACAGACACTTCAAGAATGTATTAAACTTCTAAAACTGAAAGAGAGAGAGGAGGAACTGGAAGTGTGGTTCAGACAGAGGTGTTATTCAGAGAGGAGAGTAACTACCAAGACAAGACGCTTCTTTTCATATAAAACTCTAATTTACTTTTGTTTCCAAAGGAGCATTGCCTGAATCTATTTGCATTATGCTACTTGGTAAAGTTACTACTTTGTAGAATAAGCACAGGAATTCATTCAACAGTAAACGTGATCATGTAAACTGTAAATAGAGCATCTGTTCAACTTTCCAAACCCGGAATAGCAACTAGCAAAATTAAGCTTTTTAGGTTTCTAAAGTATTAATAAAGCTGTGTTTTGGGTTGCTCAGTCTCATGAAGTTGTCAAATAAAATATAGTCTATTTGAAGTGACCAGAAACATTATATGAACAACCATCACCACATATCCCAATCCAAAACTATGTTTTGCCCATTCATTATAAGCCGCAGTGTAGCCCCAGCTATTTTTGTATGTTTCACCTTGAGCTATTCTCTGCAATCCAATTGTTGCTGAATAGACAGATGCACCAGGAATGTCTGACTCTCAGGATACAATTGATTAGGATACTTTCAGGATGCAATTGACCATAAAACAACACTCTGTCCACATCTCCCTTCATTTATTAGGGGGTGTTAAAAAAAATGTTTAAAGCTGGGCATAGGTGTTCCGATTCCTACATGACCCGACCGCCGATCGGATGCCGTGCTCGCTCCCCCATCTGTTAGGGATTGCACATTGATCCGACTTGACGGTTAATTTTAATCCGATCCCATTAGGTCGGCTGGGGACGACTGCCCTCAGCCAAAGTAATGAGCAGCACACAAAGGGCGCTGGCCGATTCTCAGCAATAGCGAGTGGGCGTGATGAAGGTTACAAATTCAATAGTCAAACTTAATTAGATTAATTCAAATTGACACAATATACACAATATGTAATGTCCAGAAATGTATATGTAAAGGAACATAAATAGCAAAGTAAAAACATATTTGAATTATATTAGTAAAATATAATTTAAGAAAAAGACTGACATTGCAGAGGGGATTTAGACCAGCCTGTATGTAGAATCCTTATCTGAATAAACAATATACCTTTCACCAGGGCTTTTTTTCTCAGAGAAAAGGTGGTGGAACTCATCACACCCCCCCCCCCCCCCCCCCCCCCCCCCCCCTTCGCCAACAGAGAGAACTACTCACTCTGACACCTGCACACCTGCTGCTGCTCACCGGTCGGTGCACGAGACCTGCTGTGGGAGTTCTCAGGCAGGGCTGCCATCAGAAATTTCGGGGCCCCATACTAGATAATTTTTTGGGGCCCCCTACCACTAGCACTAACTTTTCCCCCAACCTGAGACCTCCAGAGAATGCCAATCTAGGGGTGCACTTAACTTTTTAGTGAGCTCCTCAGATACAGAGTACCAGGAGATGGTATTTGGTACACACCCCATATGTAGGGTTGACTCCCTCCATCACAGGTCACCAGCTGGCTTTGGGTCTAATTTTTTGGATAAGTAATTTACAATGTGACACCACTATCTGCAACCTTTCATAGCTAATAATGTTTCCCTGCAGTTATCTAAGTGACATAAATTGTATGCGTTTAACAATAAAAACTGTATGCAGAATTGTCCTCAGGGACCTGAAAATTTGCATGGATGTAGTCTCAGGGGTTAACTGGTAAACCCCAAGAGTTTCAAAGATCTATGTGTTCAAAATAGGATAAGTGAAAGCGTGTATGCAGCAGAGTAGTGCTTTATAATCATGGGGAAGCAATATCTGATAGCTGTATTTTAGCTGAAATTTAACGTATAAGTGTTGTAGCTAGAGGGGTGAAACTCGGGGTGTGAGTAGTAGTAGGGGAGCATTACTGACCCTGAAAGTTTACTGCTTTGAATGTGTAAAGTAACAGTTACACACAGATTTATTCAGCTTAGTCTCTACAGCAGAGCTGCAGAGGGAGAGGGTGTGTCCTGTCCGGTGTTTTGATTGGCTGGGGAGGACGTATCTGCGGGAGGAGCTACAGGAAGCAGTATCTGACAAAGAAGCACAAAATCTGCTGCCTGTCACACTCACATCGGAGAGGAGGAGGGTGGCGAGGGGGATGAGTTCCGGTGCGTTCTCCCAGAAAAAAGCCCTGCCTTTCACTCCAGAAACCTGTGGTATAGATCACTTTCCCTGTAAGAAAACCCTATCCTATACCTTAAAATTTAGACCATCTCCTTGATAAGGACATCCATAATGTGTCAGGACACAATGGATAAGTAGAATACTGATGGATCTGGCGAACCTTTAATATGTTTGCCAATCCTAACTGGCAGGCCGGCCGTACAAATATTGTTACTTACAGGAACAATGTAATAACGCAAAACATTTTCAGTTTTTTGTTATTTTTTTATGTATGCTATTATTACATTATATATAATAAGAACATGTCTAAAGCTGGGCATACACGTCACGATTTTTAGTTAAATTTTAGTGCCATCGTTTATCAAAATTGATCACGCGATTGGATTGAATAAAAATGTAAGCATGCCAAAAGCGATTGATTTTGTCAAAAATCTGACAGAAAAACGATAGTTCACGGATCTGTTCTGATGGATAATTTTAATAAAAAGCACATGAATAGAGTGCTGTTAGTTGTCTCATGCGATCGGTTTAAGCGATCCATCTATGATTCTTGTGGAAATTACCTTTGTTTGTGTGCTGTTGGTCACTGGCCAGTTCTTCAGCTAACACTACTCCAAACCCATAAATGTGTGTGTGCAAGACATATTGAGACTTTCAGGATAGAATCACACAGTAATTGAATGCATGGTATGTTGCAATTTGCGATCGTTTTCGCAAATTAAAATCGATTCCGAAATTGGATGGGCGATCGGATTAAAAAACGATCTCTGGATAATTGGTACGTGTATGCCCAGCTTAACATACAATTGTGAAAAAAATTATAAGGTCTAGGGTTTACAAAGGATTAGGCAATTTTTAGTTCAGCTGAATATAAGAATGCAATGAGTTTCAGAGTCAGATTCTGCATTAAGCAGTAAGTAGATGAATTGAATACTCTGTTATGTTCTATGCTTACCTTTAAAAGGTGAGTTTTTTGGGTCTCCTATAAATTTTTTCAATGGTTGTAGAGTGGTGAGTGTGTTAAGATGTGTTGGGTTTCCTGGAGGAGGATAGAAGCTTGTGAGAAGCAGGTCTTTCTAAAGGTCCCCATACATGCAGCGTTTGCTCTAGGAATTTCGGGAGACCAATAACAGCGTGATAATGTCATCACGCTGCAGATGGTTGCCCAGGGGATCGGGGCACACCCTTTGTGTGCTGCCCATTACTTTGGATTTCTTTGATCCGACATGTGGGGGGATCATGGTCGATCTGTCCAGGTGGGCGCACCTGATTTGTGGCCGAGCGACCGCTGGGCGGTTGGCGTACCGAAAGATTGGATGGGAATCAACCCATGTATGGCTACCTTAATGGACTTAAGAAGAAGGTACTGTGAAAAGCAGAGGCTGCAGATGGGTGATGTCTGGAAACCAATGAGGAGGCATGGGCAAGAGACAGATTGTAGAAGTTGTTAATAGAGGTGGTTTTATCAATATTACCATATGGATTGAAGAGATTCTGCTTTGGTAGTTGGTCGGTAATAGAACAGTACATTACAATAATAAAGGTAAGATATGAATACATTGGAATAATAGTTGTGTATTGTGCGAGGAAACAATAGTCTGAGACTGAGGGAAGTTATTTTAAATTCATGTTAAGTATTAGAAAACAAGAAATAGTAAAGAGGCAGTCAGGGGTTCAATTACAAGTTCAATGGACTAGCTCAAAAAGTGAGCAGTTGCCTGATGTTTGCACTGTACAGCACGTCTCTGTTATTGTCTCAAATGTAATGCAGAAGTTTGATTCTAAAGCTAAGTTATTGCTTTGACAAGTTTCCTGCAATTTAGTGAATGTAATATGCTTTTATATGTGTTTATTTAACACATATTGCGCTTCTTTCTTGCTGTAGCACCTGCTTTGTTCTGAATCAAGTTGTGTGGCCTAAGATAAATGCATTGCGAATTTCATTTAGGTCTGCTTTTTATACAGCTCCTGGCTCAGTGATTCTAAAATACTAATAAATTGCACAGTTTATCTTACATTAGCTATTTCCTTTCATAAGAAAATTGCTAATATAATTGGGGAACATATCGTATTTGTTTGACAAGTTAATTAGTCATGTTAATCTAAAGTTCTTTGTTACCTTCTATCTTCTAGCTTATTGTGGGCTGATGGTATAAGCATAGACTTTTAGCTGAGATAATGTTTTTAAAAAAAACCAAAACTACAATATAGGATGTTAACAATAACTGGAGTTCTAATCCCTTTTTTTTTATGCCAGAGTAGTGACTGACAACAGTACATCCGGTTTCCAGAAGAATTGATGAAGCTGTGTGGGTTGCTGAGATTAATTGAGTTTTCATTTAAATTATGGTTAAGTATAGGGGATTTTACATTGTATGGGAAAAGAAGCTCGTTTTTCAATTTGTCAATCCAGAACTTTGGTCAATAATTCAAAGCCCATGCTTTGATGCTTTAACAGCATTTGCATTTTTGGAAATGTTCCTATAAGATTTTATAATATGTCTTTTGGTATTTGTGCCCATTCAGTCTAAGTAGTGTTTCAATGAATCTCAAAGGTGTTTAGTGAGGTTGTGGCATGTGCAGGACACTTGAGTTCTTTTAAATCAGACTTATCATACCATGTCTGTATAGAGTTGGCTTCTAGTAATTCTACAACAAGAAAGGGCCTTCTACAAGCTTTTGGGCATATATGAAGTCAATACTGTGGTGGAAGTTCGGCACCAGATTGCTGAAGGTTTCGTGGAGACATATCACTAGGCTTTTCTTTTTTTTTGCAGAATTGAATAGAATAAAATTCCAAAATGAGATGAGAAATTACTTGGATGACTAGTGAAACCTCAACAAGTATAATTGCTTTGACTTAGTATATTTACAAAAGTCATACCTTGTAGGCTACATAAGAAGAAACCAGGAACTTGCTTTAAAGGATGTGGCATATGACCTACCATCTGGCTATTGACAATATAATTCTTTAGAAGAAGGTAACAGGATTGGTCACTCTTGTCTAGTCAATTTGGTTTATTTAAGAAAAAAGAAATTGTATACTAAAGTAACCCAGGTAGCAGTATTTGGGACCTAACTTTCTGTTACTTTCATCATGGTTACATAATAAAGAAAGCCAAGCTATCGTTATGAACTCCAACTTTTTTGTGTTTTAAAAGGGATTAAAAAAGTACAAATTAGGATTTAAGATTGGATAAGTGGCCTACTCTCCATTATTCCCATCCCTATAAATTTTAACATCCAAAAATATTTTTTCCTTAGTTGGACTTTACTTGGAATAATGGGCAATGGAGACTATACCGTATGTATAGTATGTCAAACTTTACTGATGTCAAACACAGCGATTGTTGTACATTTGTTGTACAACAATCGCTGTGTTTGACATCAGTAAAGTTTGAATTCATAAACAAAACACATACAGATAAGGTAAAAACTAATTGGAGTAAGCAATTTTTTTTCAACCAGGAATAACAGATGCATTGTAGTGCTGCATCATCCTGCTTTTTTTTTTACTTAATAGAACATTTTATTGAGAAAACAAAGAAATACAGAACAAAACATGTCATATCAAAACAATTAGTTGAGATTACATGGAATATTTGGATAAGACATTTGCAAACAATGTTATATGAAAATTGTAATACAAAATTCTGTATATTCTGCTTTAATTTACATCGAATACATACATTTTAACTATCTTGATATTCAATTATTTTTAAATGCAAGTATTTGATAATAGTTGAGGAAATAATTGTGGTTATGTATGAGACAAGTAAGTGTTCCACTTTCTTAAGGTGTCCATACATGGTTTCATTTTTATGTTAACCAAGTGTAATTTTTTCCACAGACACAAAAGAGTTGAACCTTGTAGCTTTAGACTTCAGCTTGTTAAGAAATATTCATGGTGATCAATGCCAGCTACAAGTGTAACTCACATTGTTGTTGGAACCCTGTGTTCACTTTTCAAAGTAACATTTTGTGTCAAGGGCATGACGCATTGTTGAAAACACTGACCTTTCTTTGGAGTTATTCAGAAAATAAGCTTGTCTTTACCTTCAGTTCATTTCAACAGTACAGTTCCAAGAATTAATCAAAGCAAGGTAGTATTTTTCTCAATGGACTTTGCTGTAGCTCTCCAGGAGGATGTACTAATTCACACATATGAGCTGTGCTCTTTGTCTTGGATAATGTGCAGGAGAGCAAGCTGGCTTTCCCAGTAGCACGCTTTGCAGCACTCATTCTGTTCTCGCAATGCTGTCCCCAGATTAATCAAAGAATTCAATTCCTCTTGGTAATACCCTTTTGCTTGAACTCTTGCAGGATATGTACTGTGTTTCTTGCAGGTCATTCCATTTGATGCATCTTGTATCCATAAAAAATGGCCTGATTACACATGATTATAAACTGTGAAGCTCTGAGAAATTCCAGGGAGATTTACAGTCAGAAATGTTGTAATACATTATTCTAGTTTCCCTCCAGCAAGAAAACTGTTCAGTTTTTATTAAAGAAAGACAATAAGATGTCCAGAAGGCAAACCACAATGCACATTTTATACTGAAGTGCATTCTCTGTGATCTGAAAGTACCAGGAAATCTAAATGACAGCTTGTTTTATAAAAAAATCTATTAATATATAATTATGTGATTCATGTCCCCAACACCGTTTAAAAAAAAAAAAGAATGTTACAGAGAAATTGCATGCCATATAAGAGCACTAGACCACAAGCTGGGTGCTTTTCTTTATGCTATAGAACTCGGGGATGATGCAAAATGGGATTACAAGCCACTATTGTGTGAGTCATTATCCCACATATAGTTGCACTAGGAACATGCCTTCAATAAATATAATCTACATACGCTTCTATCATCTAGGCCAGGAGTGTCCAAACTTTTTACAAAGAGGACCATGTTATGAGAAGTGCAATGTGTCAGCGGCTGAACATTCAGCCTGACATTCTTCGAACGATTTACATTAAACATGACACATACTTAGCATTAATATTGTAAATCATTTTATCATCAAACACTGCCATAACACTGATAAAGGCTGCCCCTAGGTATGCTGGGAGTTCTCCGTGAGAAGAATATTCACCTCACCATAATACTGCATCCTAATAGTTGGGATAATTTGCACAGTGGAGTAGCCATAGACAGGCACAGCACAGTGTAAATCCCTGAATCCTCTACCCTGTTCGAGGTAGGATTCAAGCCAAAGCCCCTGTTAGAACTTTCAATCTTACATTGCAACTGTGGTTCTTGAGAGAGATGAGAGTCATTTTGCTGCCTTGGAAGCAAGCTATGTGCACCAAAAAAAAATGGCACTGGTTGGGAGTTTGGTGTCACCTCTCCGCTAGTAGTGAAATTGTGTCACCCCAGTGTGGATAACCTCTGTTTCATTGATTTAGGTCTAAGAAAAGGTAATAAATAGTTGCGCACAACTGTCAGCAGTGGTTACTCAGTTATAGTGATGTCAGTGGCCAGAAGGGCTGTCAGTAGTTGTATGGGTCAGTATGAGAGGTAGGTGATTAGGTTGTGTGTAGGTGTGCAGCTTCCAATAGAAAGTGGAATGTGGCCCCCGTAGCAGACAAATAGGAACAAGAACACGAGGTGCACAACCTGGTGCAACAAGGTCAAATACTGTAAATGATAAAAAAAGATAAAATACTCACATTAAAGGAGTTACAGTGCAGGTGTAGCAAGGAATCATCTCCTTCAAGTTCATCTTGAAGGTCTCTTCCGCCATGTGGTTACCAGAAGTATGTCACGTCCGGGTTAGGGATAAGATCACTTCCTGGTAACAGATGCTATAGGGTTAATTAGGATCCATGGGACGTGTTTTGAGCGGCAGCTCTTAGTCAGCCAGTTGGTTGTTCCTATCACTGATTTGATGACTGAGGCCGCAGGCTAGTGGAAACTTACATACGGCTGCATTTGGACCCTAGACCTGTATTTGGACATGCCTGATCTAAGCATAATAAGTCAAAACTTTTTTGTTTCATTTTGGACCAAACCAATATCAAGTTATATTTTGCTGTAGGAATTCCCATCTTAGAAAGTATCATGCATAAACAGGTGTCCCCTGATTTTGTTAAATGTTTTGCTCTCATAACAAGACAACACGTATGAACAAGTGTCATGATTAGTGATGATCGCGAATATTCGGATTCCGAATATTAATCGCGAATATCGGCAATTCGGAAATTCGTGAAGATGGTGAATATATTGCCGAATATTCGCAATTCCGGATATTTGGTATTTTTTATCCATTGCACACGCCTCTCAATGCAAGTGGATGAATGGGAAGGCTGCAACAAGAGCTTAGCAGCACCATCAACAGTTTTTTAAAACTTGGGGTGATGCGAATATTGTGAAAATCGTCACTTTTAAAATTCGCATAAAAATTCGCGCCATGTTAAACATATATTGCGCGCGCATATTCGCAATTAAAAAAAAACCCGAATATTGCCGAATGCAAATATTTTCCGAATGTTCTCCAGAAAATTTGCAGCATGCCGCGAATACGAATGTTGCCTATGCCGCTCATCACTATTCATGATGGCAGAAGAAGAGAAAATACAGCCTGTATTTTCTTTTTTCATTTTCTATTCACAGACTGAAGAAGGGGTAAATTTAGTACTTACAATTTGTCAGGATTGTACTTAATTGTATTGCTTTTATTTATTTTCCTAAACATGTTGTGGTTATAAAGCTTTGGTAGGTTTGGTTTAGCATAGCAGCATTTCAATATAATTTTAATAGTATGGTCTTTGCTTTCTTTTATCATTAGGTTCCCCAGGATGAATGGAGTGGATATGCCCCCAAGAGTAAAGATGAGGAGATTCCTTGTCGACGAATGCGCAGTGGCAGCTACATTAAAGCCATGGGAGATGATGACAGCGGAGACTCCGACACAAACAGCCCAAAGCCATCTCCGAAGATTGCAGCGCGGAGAGAAAGCTATCTCAAGGCGACCCAGCCATCACTCACAGAACTCACCACTCTTAAGTAAGACAGATTTCAAGTCTTCATTGTCAGGATAAGACATGACTTGTAGGGCAGGGCATCTACTTGCTCGTTTTTTGAGGGGGTTTCTTTATGAATTTGCGGTATTTTATGTTATGGAATTTAATATTAAAATTCATAGGTATGAAAATAAGTAGCCCAGCATAAAATGTTCTATAGGATATTTCATTAGATTTGTCCGCTCATCACTAGAGTGTGGCTTTCTGATTTATTTTTTTATGTTTCATATTTTATGTGAATTTGCTGGATGTAACTGATGGATGTGAGAATTTATGGGAGGTGCTCATGGCTGATCGGCACTTCTGCTGTCAATTGTAACATTTGTGAATTGTTTTGACATTAGCAGGCAAATGTCTTGATCTCTACATTTTCCAGTGTCCATGAGTACTGTTTATTTTTTTACTGTAGTATATTAGAGCTATTTCTACCTTGGTTTAACATAAGCAAACTGCTATAAGTTGTGTTGAGAAAGGCAGGGATGTATATGGTGGGATGCTTCTAGGTAGGTTCATTTACTCTATAGCACAAATGAGACTATTATACTGATCTTAGTGTCATTTCTAATTATGTCAGTGTCTTTATTACTTTAACAACTCCAGGCAATTCTACAACTTCATTGTGTTAGTGTGTTTACTGAACTGCAAATGGATTACTCGGGCAGGATAAGTTTTATTTCTACTGGCTTGCAAGGCTAACACTTGTAGAACTGCTGACTATTTCAGTCTAAGAGGAAGAGCCGGTGGCACTCGGTGAAATACTGAGCCATGCTGTTATCGCATATTATGATGATGCTTTTCAATTCTCATTTGAAAAATGAACAGTGCTCAGGTTGGTAGTGTCTTAAACTCTGAAAAATTGTTTTGTGACATAAGTAATATTATACTGTACTCAGATTATCAACACAAGATAATTTTGTATAAAATAATAAAGAGGGCATGTGGTAGTTTGTTCAGTACAGATGTTTTTTTGTTTGTACAAATTTATATCTGTATTTCTCTATTGATGAGTTTGTCCCATTTCACTTTCTTTATGTGCAATATCAGGAGCTGTTATGGGTTCCATATATTCAGTTAACATGCCTTAACACTGCTAGTCCTAGTCTCATTTCGTTTTAGCACCCATATACATTCCATATATGTCAATGCAGCTCCCGGCTATAACATTTGCATGACACAATAGGGAATTAACAACAGAATGATTTGAGTTGCCATATCGAGTCATCAGTCACTAAAGTAGCAATCAACTTGCTTAGATATGATGACTCCACTTTACAAAATCAACACATCACTCTCTGTGTGCAAGCAGACATGCAGTCTCTGCCTCTGATTGGCAGGGAGAGGGGCTCTTTATTTGCCTCCCCTTTCTTCCTCTTCACACCAATGCAGCCAATCAGAGTAGAGGAAAAAAATTGTATGCAGGCCGCACAGAGAGGGAAGACATTATACTTCTGTCCCTGTGTGCTCTGACCTGCACCTGTGCGCTCCACCAGCTGCATACAGCTTCTGCCACTGAATGGCAGTATTGGCTGCATACAGCCAATAAGAGACTGAGCCTGCATACACACTGATACACACCCTCTGCCATGCAGGTCAGCGCTTCTCTCATTTAGTAAGTGTCATGTTAAAGTTCAAAGAACATTTGACATAAATCAAATATGCTGTGTGTTCTAGTGCACCTAATTTCAGATTACATTTTTTTTTAGAATCTGCTAAGATTCTCTAAAACTATTTTTACTATGTAAAAGAGCCTTAAAATACGAAGATTTTTTACCTACAAGCCTCTGTCACATAATACATTTACTGCAATGTATAAGTGTAATAAGTGTAAATAGTTGCAACTAATGCTATCTAAATAGCCTCACCTGGCTATCACACAGCTATATTATATATTATGTGACTCATGTCTCCTACCATATTTATATATCTACTTATTGGTAATTTATCAGTGCAAGTTTGTAAAATGTGACTCTCTATAGGTGTGTCTATGAACTCAAAAAGACCTCCTACTGCTATTGTGTAGACATATACACTGCCTGGTCCAAAAAAAGATCACACAATCTAATATTTCATTGGACCACCTTTAGCTTTGATTACGGCACACATTGGCTGTGGCATTGTTTCTATATGCTTCTGCAATGTCACAAGATTTGTTTCCATCCAGTGTTGCATTAATTTTTCACCAAGATCTTGCATTGATGATGGTCCAGTCTGACCGCTGAGCAAAGCCTTCTCCAGCACATCCCAAAGATTCTCCATGGTGTTAAGGTCTGGACTCTGTGGTGGTCAATCCATATGTGAGAATGATGTCTCATGCCCGTGCCATCAGGAAAGAGAAACTAAATGGATGGAATAACCTGTTCATTCAGTATCTTGCACCAGTTGGGGTTTAATTACTTGTTGCCAGCTGAAAGATAATTGCCCATGCAGTAATTATACAATAGCAGGCTTTTTCCAATTTGCTTAGTATAAGCAGGTGTCAACTTTTTTTTTGGCCTGGCAATGTATGTTCTTTGCCTCCTGGCATTGGCCTTTTGGTTTGGCCAGAGGTAGTGCTGGCCTTTTGGCCCAACCAGATGAGTATCATTGTCTGCTCCCTTTGGGGTAAGTTTTGCTCTTTATTTGTTCTTTAAGACATTCACATATTTTCCCCCTGAGTTTAGTATTACACAGCAAAATATGCTGTGTATATATGTAATATACATATACTGTATAAATATATATTTTGGAAAAGCAGAAAAACTATTTACAAACCCCATTCAACTGTGTAGCTGTATGCATTATAGAGAAATTGAACTCAAGAGTAATTCATGCATTGCTTAGAGCTTCTGCTTTCTTCTGCTGTCTCTTCTATGTAATGGCAACAATCTTCTACCTCCTGCCTGTGAAATTCTGACCTTATTCCCCCAGCTTGTTTGCTGTGATGTTGTCCTGCAGCTTCCTCTCTCCACTCTTTAACCTGCTTTATCCTCGTTTTCATTGGATACTCTACTGCAATGTGGTCCTACTGGTGCAATTTCATGTAATTTTATTCTCAGATTTTTTCTATATGCTCAAAATTATTATTCCAATATGCATTACATTTCTAATGTAATATTCAGCAGTTTTTAATAGCAGCTTCAAAAAAACATAAATAAACAAAACATGTGTTAACATTTTATTATCTGTGCATATGTCTTTACCAAACCATTCCTTCTATACTAAGAATCCTTGCACTTCACATTTTATTCTGTGTGGCTTGTATTTTTAGAAGCTAATTTTTGCACATAATTATTTTAACTTTGCATGCAGTTACATAAAACTAATTACAGCTTGCTCTGCCTCCCATGAACTGTGATAAAAGTATGCAAAACTAGCTCTTCCCTATTGCAGATAAAAATGGAACAAAAGTAAATGCTGTTTTTTTGCTAAATATAGTAAAAAAAAAACCTTGCATTTTGATAGAAGATACTGATCATAATAAAATATTTCCAGATTATTCCCATCCAACTAAAAATAACTAAAAGGTAGAGGTCTTCAGATGTGTGAAATATGTGTGTGAAATGTGTGATGTGGTCTTCAGATCTGTGAAATATCTAAAGCTGGCCATACACGTGTCGGATTCCATGGCCAATTGATCACTCACCCAATTGATTCTGGCGGGAATGGGAGCTGCAATCCATCAGCCAATTAAGAGAACATGTTGGTTCTCTGTCGGATCCAATTCTGAGCCCCCGATCAATTGGACGCGATCACTCGGACAAGGTGGTATGCAGTGATCGGATCCTCTTAATTGGCTGATGGATTGCAGCTCCCATTCCCGCTGAGATCGCCGGAATCAATTGGGTGAGTGATCAATTGGCCATGGAATCCGACACGTGTATGGCTAGCTTTAAATACAATAACCCAAAAAAACAATCATTTGATTCATTTTAGTGCTTTTATGGTTATTGCCTTTCACAATATTATTTGGTTTCTTTTATTAACCGCACTTAAGCAAGATAAAAAAGCTTCTGTTTACATACTTCCTGTATTTTCGGACTATAAGACCACCAAGTTTTAAGAGCAGGAATTCAGTCAAAAAATATTTCATGTGTTTAATTGAATTAGGGGAAAAATCCCCTGCAGTACCCAATTTCTGCCACAAAAATGGTGTCACTTGAGAGCACACTTCGGAATCTCCTCTTCCACATACATGGGGAAGGGGGGGGGGCCGCGTGGGGAATCTGCACTCATGTCTCCCTGCCCCCTCTATGCTGTGTGTGAGTAAGCTGCCAGTGTGCGTGCAGCTTTCCCCACACACACTCTACATTGGCTATATCTCCGGGGTTCTGCAAATATAACCAATACAGTTCAGATGAGAGATCCGGCTGTGTGCAGATCTCCCATCTGCCAAGTTGCCATTTGGCCGCTAGTGGTCGCTCATTTGAACCAAGACCCCAATTTGGGGTGGTGAAAAGTGCGCCTGAAAAATAGTATACTTTATTTTTTACAAAAATGTCAACCACGCCCCCTTGGCCACCCTCTGGGGCAGTGCCATTAAGATGGATAGTGCCATAGAGGAGATAGAAGAGTGACATTCCAATGCAAATACGTCAATATATCTACTAGAATTAAGCCTTATTTTAGAGATAAAGTCCACTTTAGTGACTCTGTAATGTAGGGAAAGATTTCCATTAAAGCTGCTCATTGGGATGAAATCAGCTAAATACATTTTAGTTGCATGATAATAAAGAAGTAAGATTTTTATCAATTTGTGTTTTTATTCTCACCTTATAATGTTTATTGCATATTTGCTGTTTAAAGTTGAAGACCATTTGTAGTGCATACTGAGCCTCAGCAATGTTTCAAGGGTTGATGTGCATTATGAGAGAAATAAGTATTTGATCCCTTCACTGAAGATGACTTAGTACTTGGTGGCAAAGCTCTTGTTGGCAATCATAGAGGTCAGTTGTTTCTTGTAGTTGACCACCAGGTTTGTACTCTTCTCCAAGATCCAGTAAGGATTCGTGGTTGCTGTTTGGCTACTGAAACCTTTAGCTCTTTCCACAGATTTGCGTTGGGATTAAGGTCTGGACCTGAATGTGCTTTTTCTTATGCAAGGCATACACAGCTCTGTACCCATATGATTGAGGGGCCAAGCACTTCTAAAGCAGGGTACAGATGCCTCGATATTGGAGCCGTCCAATGTACCCTGCAGCAGCGTGATGACGTCATCACGCTGCTGTCAGATATCGGCTGGCTGGGGAGATACGACTCTGCTTTCTCCCCGGCAGCTGAAGCTTTGCTTAGAGGCCAGCGGTCTCTAAGCAAAGCATCGGACATCAGACCTAATTACGGTCATGTCTGATTGATTTGTCCCGCTCGAAAACAGCGGTGGGCACAGATTATATGGGTCAGATAGATGGCTGTGAGCGCGCACTGTGCTCGAAACGGCCATCGATTTGACCCATATCCCCACGTCTGTACCCTGCTTAAGTAATTGATTCTGTCCAACACTTTGGATGGGTACCCTTGAACATTGCTGGTACCTACATGTTGGTTCCCTGTTGACCAGGTTTTAAGCATCAGTCAGCATGATTCCTAAAGCCAACATAGTAAATGATCTTTTGACATCTAGGCTTCTATGGCCTGGGGATCCAGTAGTATCCAACCAGATGGGTAGGTTTACAGTTACATAATTAGATTAAATTAAAGATCAATAGATAGAGAAGCAAATGGAGAACATACAAGGCTGAGTTGGAATTGATCAGATGACCATGATCCTTCATAGCACCATAAGGCAAATTAATTTAAATGTTGGGTGTATTAGTATTAAAAATGTGTAAGCTCCGATTAATGTATTACATACACTACTGAACTACTGATTGGCTGATACTGGACATCACAGCCTCTTCTTGTTCATCTTATATTCAACAAACGTTTAACACATTTTTCTTAATAATCCAAACTAATAACTCTAAGTACCCTGTGATTGTTAAGCTTTTGTAATGGGCTTAATTAGGGAGATCAACATATAATGTTTCATGCTGTGTGCATTCCAATCCTGCCTGCCAAAAATCATATTAATGTTTAATTAGAATATCTGAATAGTGAGTCATTTGCAACAGTGCAAAGGGTAAATTTAAATCAGTAGCAGTTATTACTTTTTACGTTAAATCCATTGTAGTCATTAAGACAGGGAATTCACCAAGGAGAGTTTTGTTTCTACAAGTAAAGAATATGCAGCATTAACCTGGGTTGTTTACAGAAGGTACAAAACACGTAAATATTAATTATTGAAGGACTTTGTGATCTTTGATTTAGACTTATCTCACTCTATTGCAGCCATGAAGGCAAGTGGAAAGCATGTTCATGATACCACATTGACTTTGCAGTGAACTGAAAAGACCACTGCATTCTTTAATCTGGATATATGTTTTCTTAAGACAGTGTCACAAGCCGAGTGTGTACCCCTACAAACAGGCATCCAATAAAAATAATGTCTACTGCACAGTATCCAAAAAAATATGAATTGTGAAGGTCATTAATCATCCAGACCTCTGCATTAGGTTTAACGTAACTGGAGGAACTAAAAAATGCAAAAGAAAATAACAACACATCTGAATGCCACACATGCTCTGGACAGAATTATTGGCACACTTGACTTAATGCTTGCTTGCACACCCTTTGGAAGAAATAACTGATGTTTATCCCTTTCTGTAACAATCCATGAGTCTTTTACATCTCTATACCAGACTTTGGACTGCTCTTCATTTTCCAGCTGCTCCATGTCTCTTAGCTTGGCCAAAGTTTGACTCAGCAGACTAAAATGACATCTTGATCTTAAAACCATTACAAAAGCAAATCATGGGAAATTGTGTATTGCAGCAGCAAAAGTATTTGCCATGTATTTCAAAAACAATTCTAATAGTAATAGGATTGCCTTTTAAATGAGCATGTGCTTTTGCATGTTTGTAATGAATTGATCAAAAGACACCTTGCCTTCATTAGCCAAAAGGCCTTCTATAATTTATTAACTGTTAATCATCCTATGTAAATCACCCCTGTGTGAAATATAATTAATGGATACTGAATCAGTCTCAATGGACAGTGGAATAATCAGTTGGCAGGACATAACCTTAAAAGTAAAATCAAAAGTTTTACAAAATTAACAGGGTGCAGAGAAGGTGTTACAGGTAGTTAAGGTAATAACATATATCTTGGAGTGTATTCTCTAAAGGTGACCATACACGTGCCGATTTTTCGGCCGTTTTTAGCCCTCCCGACCGATCCGATCAGGTAGGTCGGTCGGGAGGGATTCAGAACTGTTTTAAAATCTGCTGAAAAGTCGGTCGGGTCCCGACCGCGGATGCCCGATTTTTCGGGAAAACGGCAGCTTGTATATGTCATGCCGTCATGTACAAGCTGCCGTCTTCCCGAAAAATCGGGCATCCGCGGGCGGGACCCGACCGACTTTTCAGCCTATTTTAAAACAGTTCTGAATCCCTCCCGACCGACCTACCGGATCTGTCGGGAGGGCTAAAAACGGCCGAAAAATCGGCACGTGTATGGTCACCTTAAATCAGGACTGTATAAGGATATCAGCATGGTGGCGGTGTGGGAAATAACAAATAAAATTTTACTTTCCAAACACAAATTCTCAAGGATAAAATATGCCTGTTGTTGCTGTACATCATACTATTGGGATGTTGACTATTGCTCCATGCATTTGAAACTATGTTCACTTCAAACATCACAGAAGAGACTTCATCAGGGGATACAATAGGGTAGGGTAAACAATACTTCTGTTTTTGTGGGCACATTTTTTGCCTTTAGCTGTGAAAAGTATTTTTTGTTGTATATGATGCAGGGAACCAATAGGCCCACACTCTCTTTATAGAGTAACATATTTTAGGAACACTTTGCTTTGTGTCCATGTGCCTACTAACTTGGTCTTGATGGCATGGCAAGAAGTGAACGGAAATTGTAACAATTGAGTCACATGTAGCAATTGAGGTGAGTGGTTGTAATTTACCGTATTCCCACTGTCACCAAAACGTAAACATGTTAAAAGGTTAATTTAATCAAAACGTAATCTTCAGTCGTAGGCACACTTTTGGTTGGCTTGAGTTCCTGCTATGAAACCTTCTGCATCCTATGGTTCCTTCTACTAGCTCCAACATCAGTGCTGTGACTTCATTGGCAAGGGCATCAACAGAGGAAACCACAACCCATAAAGGGGGACATCAGCTTTTGGCTCTTTCAGAATTGTCAAATGCTGAACTTTGTTCAACAAGCTTTGATCTGTAACATAGCAGGGTTCAGCAGCACGATGAATAAATACTAATTGCCTTATTGCAGAATTTTTTGTCAATAGCAACAAAGTCCTGTTTGCAAACTACTCCTCTCTTTACAGCATTTTGCTTGTCAAAGGGTAACAACTTTCCTAGTTGATTGTGGAAAGATTATTTATATTGATGTCTAGCGTAAAGTAAACTCTTCGGATATTTCATGTTCAGCAATCCTGTTGGGAACCAGAGACATGCACTCTCCTGCTATCTAGCATGCTTTAAAATGTAAATGGCTTCTTGTGGGGTTCTGATTTACATACTTTTATCCCAGCTTGAAGTGTAGGGGGTACTAAGCAGATTAAGTTTATAGGAAATGGTAAATCTGTAAAGTGCCAATGTGAGAAAGCTTTCCTGAATTAATTTGTACGGAATTCTAGGATTGTCCTGCAAAAATACATTTCACTGTAATGGTTTATATGTTTCATTTCCAATTATAATCTGCACTTAACTGTATGAGAAACAACAAGGTCAGATGACCTTACATATAACCAGTAAGAGTTCAAGTTAAATATTTAATATTAGATTATTACTGTTGTCTTTATATATGAAGAACATGAAGAAATTTTTCTATACAGGAGTTAGGCTGTGCTGCTGGAAGCATGATATATGCTTTAATTAAATATGATTTTCGGGACTGTGTAATGAAAAAAATAAGCCGATTTTCAAAGCGCAAGCATTTCTTTCCCATCTCACTAAGGAATTCTGGCTTATGTCGTAAGAAAATGTGCAGACCGATCCTGGAAAATGAAAATGGCTCTCATTGTGGTAAAGTGAGCCAGCACATCCTGTATTGGTAATTGAGACAGGAACATGCTGTTAAATTCAGATTCCTATCTCTGTAGATTTGAAAGATTATTTTTATTTTCAGTGCACATTTATTCATACAGCCACCTGCAATTCCCACTATCACTGTTCTAGCTGTCTGTGTATAGTAACGATAATATAGTGATATTCCATGGCTACAGTATCACCCATGGCTATACTGAAAATGAAAAATAAATTAATTTTACTGAATTAAATATTAGTAAAACCTTAAAAAAAATATAAATTAATTTTTAGTTGATTGTGAAATAAGTTGTTTTGTTCTAGCATATGTAGTTTAAAGTCAAAGTCGAAATTTTGACTTGACTTTAAAATGAATGTATGCAAAAACTTCTAGCATTAGAGCAATACGTTTTTATAGTATACCCTGGATCCTTCTCTATACCCTGGAGCCCCCCAGCATCTGTAAGCAGAAAGTGATCTCATCCCCAACCAGGAAGTAAGGTCATCCTGGAAAACACATGGCCCTGAGAGATCAATCCTTGTAAACCTTCTTTAATGTGAGTATCTTGTCTGTTGTTTTGTTTAATTTTATTCCATTCCATATTGTTTAGCCATTTACAGCACCTTGCTTTGTTGTACTAGGTTGTGCGCCTCTGTCCTTGTTCTTATTTGTCTATTACACAGGTCAGACTAACATACACTCATGTACGTTTGTAGCAATACCTTTATGAAATGTGATTTACCACCATTATCACCCCTGTATGCATAGGTTGTATAGATTATGGCTTTGTTGTTTTCTCATGTCAAGAAAAGACCATTCCATATTTTGTGCAATTATGTATCACAAAAATGGTAGAGGGGCCATTTTGTACTCTTTACCATTTTACAGTTGTACATATGTATGGCATATGACTTTTAATGAGTGAATTACTAATTGAACCCGTCAGCATTGTGACCAGTGTCTTTCCTTGGTGTCTATCAGTACATTAATAGCCTATTCACAGAAATGACTTTGAGAGTCGTCTTGACAATGGGGTCTCTGGGGTCAAGAAGTGAATGTTGAGGCTTAGTAATGCTAGAAAGAAATTTCTGGTTTGGGGAACATGGTTATTCTTTAAAATGCAACTAGCATGTTAAAGAAGCAAACAATGGACCAGTATTTTTAATGAAAGGGTGTGTGGTTTTGGCATATAAAAGAGTAATCAGTTTCAGAGTATAATTTATCATGCTGGATACAATGAGCAGAAAATAAAAACTACAAATGTCATTCTAGAAAGGTGATAAATATAACACCTTACCATTGCTGAAAAAAAATACTGGGAGGTTAATTGTAGTGCTGAAGGTGCACATTATCTGATCAACATCTGTCAAGCGTGCAGTTCAGGTTCATACTTAGAGTTCTTGGATCAAGTCTTCACACCATCAGAATTATTATTCCCTAGGAAGTGTTCCTGAATTAGATGATTTCCCATGTTTTGTTTGAAGTCGATTAGCAGAATACAAATCAGTGGATGAAGCTCACCACAGGGTGTTTCTATCAGGTGTTTCCATTACACTTTCAAGATACTCTGAATATAAGTTTAAAATATTGTAATGTAGACCAATACATTCACATACAATAAATAAAATACTGTCGGTTTTATACCTTTTACTCCTCTAAAACATTTTAATCTTAAGTTTTCTTGTCTTGGACACCATTGTCTTTGGTATTTTAATTCTAAAGATCCCATTCCCTTTGATTACATTGCATCTTCTATAATTCGTCCCAACTTGTTTGAACAAAAGAAAAGAACTAAAGGAAAAACTTGTTCGACAAAGACCCAATTTCAGACAAGCTACATGAACATTGCAATTTCCAAAAGCATTTACCTGCAAGGTACTTACCATGCAGGCTGTTCCATATCGTCCTCGGTGGCCCCAGGGATCGAAGGCAGTGCTCTGGCAGAGGGATCTGTTCTGGGCAAATAACTTTTGGACAAACGGCATCCTCAGTGACCATGTATTCAGAACAGAACAGTACAGAGATTTTTCCTTGCTCTGGTGAAGGATGCATTCTAGCCGAACTACTGTTTAGCCAAACTGCATCCCCATAGGCCATATGGATATGTTCAGCACAGTACAGTCTAAGGGCCCTGCTGCCTTGCCACAGGACATGTTCAGTTTGAATTTCTTGTGGCCTTAACTTAAGGAGATTCACCCACCAACTGTTTATCAATCATACAGCGCCAGCAATCTGCCCATTTTATGTGGATCTGTCATGCACACCATTGCCCATAATAGCCTTTGTATAGCATTGAGTTTGGGTTTGCTACTTTGCTTGAACTCTGCCTGCCTTGACCTTGGATTGTCCCTGACCACGTCTCCTGTCCTATCCAGGCATATCTTACGTTCTTGAAATGATCTTTGTGTATGACCTTTGGCATGTTTTCTGGATTACCCAATAAACCCTGTTACATTGATATCTGGTGATTGTAGTGATTGTGTGTCCAGAGGCATTACAATACCATTTCATAGGTAAATGTTATGTGCGTTTCTGTTCGGTATTTAGCCACCTAGATCCAGTAGTAACACAGCTGCTGTCAGTTGAATTATGCAGTCATCTAATGAAGCCAGATGTAGCCCTTTACTCACCACTCTGGCAAATCAGACCCTTTTCAGACCAAAATTGGTGGATGATAATTCCACTGCAATATAATGTTTACTGGCTACTTTGAAAACTATACAGAAAGCTGAGTGACTCATGGATTCTTTTCGTCACTTTCCTATTGTCTCTATCCCACAGGACATAACATATTGACATCATCATGCTGGATCATCTGTTTAGCCTTTTGTGTCCCATTCATGCAGAGGGTCATTTGATTTACTGCCCCCATTTATAATAGGAACCATCACAAACCCTCTGTAAACACAAGAAAAAATGGAAGACATACACAAATTACACTCGCTTTAAAGGTTTGGAAGATAAAATATTTTTTTTCAAAGCAATATGTAGAAAATTCCCAAGGGTTCACAAACATTTTCTCTTCCTACACCTTACTTTTTATAAAAGGGGTGCTAACAGTACAGTTTTTTTAACATTGTAAAATTGTTGTTATAGTGAAATATATTGACTTAAATAATAAAAACAATTTTCAAAAAATATTGTAACACCCAAATTAATCTCTACATGTTAGAAAGAAAATCTGGTGTTTTACCTTGTGTCGCTTACAACCAGAATAAATAAATTTTATTACATTTAGGGAAGTGTGCA
Source organism: Ptychadena robeensis (assembly GCA_036250615.1). Lineage (NCBI taxonomy): Eukaryota > Metazoa > Chordata > Amphibia > Anura > Ptychadenidae > Ptychadena > Ptychadena robeensis. Next base: position 47,123,626 of record CM070036.1, on the reverse strand, counting down.
GACTCTAATAAGCACTGTGTTTTGCGCCGTTGGTCAGCCTGACAGTCAATCAGGGCATGTTATTGTTGTTGAAGCCCAACTACCGCCATAATGTTTATTCTGTTTTGAAAATGTTGGAGCTCCTGACCGGCTTTAATTGTGTTCCTGTCAGTGGTATTTTTCTATAAGCATTCAGGTAAATACAGAAAAACACAAGGCAGTGTAGGTCGTTTCTTTTTTTTCTCTCTGCTTTCCTGTGTTGGTGTTTATTTGTCCCTGTACGGGTTTCACAGGGATAGAACCTGAGTCACAGAAAGAAATATACAGCCATCGGAAAAGTACAGCCTCTTTTAACCCAAGGTTTTATGTATCAGAACATGTCAGAAATAAAAAATCATCTGGTTCTAAGCAGGTTCTAAAAGTACAACAGATAACACGGTGACAGTATTTCTTTCACAAGCAAAATGAAGCCAACATGTAGATGCCATATAAGAAAAACAAAACTAACTGAACTCCACAATTCCATAGCTTGTGAAACCACCTTTACTAATAATATTCTGAACTAATACTTTTCTGAACAGCTGAACTATAGAAAAATCGTAGTGTCTGTTTCTTCTGTACACATTCCATTCATTTTGACGATACATGCATCCCTGGTTTAGTGCAATCACAATGAGGCCTGAGCACATCGCAGGTTCGTGCCCTGTTCATGTTGAATGGGACGTGTACAGAAGACATGGCCACTATGATTATGTCAAGGACATTTATGATTCTATTCTTTTGTAGATATCTTGGTGTTTTTGTCTGTATGCATGACTTGATTTCAGCCAAGCTTTAGCTTTTGCAGACATGGCCTTAATTTTGACTCTTGAGTACTTCAATACACAGATTATTTCCTGGTCAACTCAGTTACGAAAAGGTGCCCATGTGCAAACCAATACTAAATCATCAATCTTCAACCATCCTAATTTCCTGGTCAACTTATTAACGACAAGGTCCCTATGTGCAAAACAATACTAAATCATAAATTTTCAACCATGTGATAATTGTTTTAAAGTGTTTGTGCTAATATTTAGTGTTGAGCTTGAATATTCGAACTGCGAATATATTTAACGAATATCGTCTGTTGCGCACATTTCGCGAATATGGCAGCGGATATTCACAATTTCAAATATTCGCAATAATATGCATTGGGAAGCTTATGGCCATGTATTGCGACTTTAAATACCACATGTGACCATTCATTCTGAAGGCAATTGCAATGCAATTATAATTGTGAATATATTTTTGCAATGCATGGCATTGTCGCATACACTCAAATTGCAAATATTGAATCGAGTATTGGTAGAAATATTTGCGATAAATCGCAAATTCAAATGTTGCCAATGTCGCTCATCACTACTAATATACTGGTTTATGCTGAATGTAGTGCTGTGCATTATTGCCATACATCACCATTTTAGTCTCTCCAAAAGGATATTTGTTTATTGGTTTGATCAGACATCTTTTGGTTTGTTCAGAGATGCAGTTTTACAAACTAAAGACATGCTGCCATGTTTTTAGAGAGAAGAGGCGACACTTTCAAACTACCCATGTGTATATAGTCTTTTTATAATTACACTGTCAGGAATTCTGACTCTAAATTAATATTAGCATTGTATATATGGTAATTATGGTAGATGTTTAAGGTTGTGTTAACCTAATTTTAGTTTTTAAGAAGAACAAGATAATTTTTATCATATTGTGTGATCTAAGAACAGAAATAGGGTGTACTTTCCTTGTTTGTTATTTTATATAAATAGAGACACGAGGCTGGAATGGGAGGGATATTTAATGTAAGCAGACAATACAAGAGTATTTTCTTATTTGGGAAATCAGTTTGTTTAGGAAAGCAACTTTGAATGGACGTTACTGTTGTTGCTGTCCAAGGTACTGAAGCAGTACAGAAAAAGATTCAATTACATCTTTATACACAGATGGCTACACATCCAAGAAAACATTAGTCCTTATAAACACAATAATAATGTGTTAAGTTTTTAACAGTTCAGAAAAAATCAGTAACACTTGTAAGTAAAATACATTTTTCATCAGTGTACTATGGAAGGGTGACCTGCCTGTATTCAGGTATTACAGTTACATGCTAATGTGTAACATGCACTGAAAATTACATTATAAATGACTTTATCTTCCTTTATCTTGGTTTTATTTTGGTTTTATGTACTCTGACATCACCCTGTGAGATCTGATCATGTGAAGAATTGTAATACCCTCTTGCTACAGGACATCTGTTGCAGTCCAATTGACTAATTTAATTGTAATATTTTCTTCTCTTTCATGAAAAAAATATATAAAATAAAGTGAATAACCATAGATTACGTCATAGCGAAAAGGGCAGCTCATTTTTAATTTTTTACATGTCATACTTTTTGGACTGTTTGAACAAAATTTTAAGTTTAAAAGTTTTTTCTTTTAATTACATTCACAGTTATACTTTTGGTGTGTTTCTACAGAAGAACACATTGATTATTTCCAAAGAAAACGTAAGATTGTGCTGTATGCTGGAATTCTATGTATGCACCAGTTGGTTTTTTGAAGCAAGTTCTCCAATAACAGCTAGAGAACAGTAGGCTGTACTGTGCAGCAATGTGTTAAATTATTTTTACAAAAGATGATTAAGGTTCTGTTTTGCCATACTTTCAATAACTGTTACCTGTGCTGCCTTTTTAAAAATGGTGCCTAAAGACCCTTCCAAACACCACATTTGGTTAGGTGTGTAGTACAGGTGTGTAGTCAAGAAAATCCATTAACCCTTAGATAATACATCGCAATGCACAGCATTTGCAAGAATAAGCTAGAACAGTGGTACCCATGCAGAAGATTGTCATCTACTGGTCGAACCTGAAGGCACCAGAAGTAAATCCCGTTTTGTTTTTTTCTTCTGTCTATTAACAATTCTTTATTGACAATGAACCCTAAACGTAAAGCCAAGTATATAACTGAATACCTATATTAACTAAAGAGCTCTTTTCATTTTTTTCATCAAAAGCCTAAATTAATGCTAGCTGAATAAATATATTATATAAATTATTATAATTATATATGAAATTATTGTTTTGCTGTCTGTATTGACTAAAGGGTCCATTTTACTGTTGGTAAACATTTTAACCCAGTTATTTAAAAAGTAGCTTGTAATCCAACCAAGTGTTAAAAAACCCTGAGTTAGAAGGTAGGTTAATTGAAATAGTACAACCCCATCAAAAGAGGATTTGGATTGAGAGAGATTATCTCATGGTCCTATAAAATATGGCTATAGATGTTGAGATCATCAATAACAACAGGGAATGAGACATTTCCAAAGGCTAAACATTAGGTGGGTTAAGATATTTGTCATTCAACATTGTGTGTCATATTAAATATTAATTTATTTAAATGCAAATGAATGGAATTAAAAGAAAACAATTAAAACAATTAAAATTAGCATTAGAGGATTTTACCACTGAGGTCCTATCACTGCAGCACCAATGTAGACAACAAGTTTGACCCTCCCTCTCTGTTGTGAGAGGAGAGCACAGAACACCATATAAACTTTATGTTAATATCTTGGGCATGAAAATTATTGCCAATAGTAAATAGGGTGGAAGTTAGGCAATGAAGTAATCAGTTAATAATCAGTTAAGTCAGTTAAGTCAGGGTAAGTTACTGAAACAAAATTTTTTTTTCCATTTGTTTAGTAAAAAAAAAATACCCTGAAGAGTTTGAACATATTTGAATGTTAAAGCTATTGATGGCTGGATCGCTTTGTTTAATTGTCTGGCTCAAGCTTTATTTTTTTTATAAACCATAACACCTGGCGCCACCAGGTCTTTTGGCTCAGCTCCTATCTCTGCTGAATGATCATGATTAGTATCTACGCTTTTTATTCACTAACCACCTTCAAGTGTTCTTGGGATGGTGCCATCTGGTCCAGGGATTTTTTTCCAAGCTTCATAGTAACTCTCGTACTTTTTATATTTGTAGCTACATGTCTGATTAAGAAACCTTTGCGACTTTTATGAAGCTTTTACTTGTTAACAAGTTATAAATTAGAAAGTGTTCTAGGCTAGAAAGTGTTCTAGGGTACAATCATGAAAAAGTGTGTGCAAGCACAGACACAACAAAAATCCAAATTTTTTGGACAATGACGCATGATGATGTCATTTTGTGTTTGTGTTTTTGTATTTACGCATTATGTATTATGATGAGGATTTTCTTAATGACTTGATTATTTAATAATTTTTTCAGCATTAGGGGAAAAAAATAAACAAAATAATACAACTTTACACCTATTATAGGCATAAAAACCTGTTCACTGTTGCTCAATAAAGCCCCCCATACACCTTCCAATCTTACCATACAATTTCTATACAATAAATTTTTGTTCTACCAAAACCATGTGATATGAGGACCTTTCCAAACCTTCCAATTACTATGTATTCTATCAGGGAGGACCCGGCACTACATAGTTGTTGGTAGATCTAATGGAAATTGTATAGAGTGATCTAAAGGTGTATGGGGGGTGGGGCTTAATACAGTTGCTTAGAGTTGAATGACATTTTGATAGTTATCTGTTATAATTAAATAAGTAATGTTATTTTTGTGTAAGGTACTATTAACTAAGTTCCTCACTGACACAAACTCAAAACATTATTTTAAACCAATAATCTGCTACATTACATGATGTATGTAATGAACCCTTTGGTAGGTAGTTGACATCTCTATCTGGGCTTACCCAAGCTCCTTCTCATGTTAACCAAGGTTTTCTGGGAGGAATTATTATTTTTCCTAATGTGGGTTATTGGAATAAGATAAGGGATTGGTTTAGCAACCTTGCATTTGCTAATGAAAGTAGAAATATAAACTTGGACCCTTTATGTAAATGCCCACATACTTCCTAAATTATAAATTTACACAAAACCGAGATTGATGATAAACATTGCATAATTACCTTTTTAATTTATTAAAATATATATTGATTATACTTTATGAGATGCCATCCGCTTGTAAAGTTGATAGTACCAGGTCCACTGCACAGCTATACATACTTAGCCTATAAGTTGCCTTGAGCTTACAAGACAGTTGCGGTCTACATGATAAAGGGATGTACATAGAATTATATGCATAGTTCTAATTACAGGCAGAGGGCGTTCATCAAAGCATTGAACACTGTTCACTATGATAATTAATACTGGTTTCACTTGTTCTCTATATCATGTTGTGATTTAAAATGAATGAATACATATTGTGAACCCAAATTAGGCCCTGTCTACACTGTCTTGGCTTAATGGACACATCAATATGACACAGCCATGATGCCCAACCCGCAGATTGCACGTTGAGTTTTAGGGCACATCAGTCACCATATTAGTGTGAGTGCACTGTATTGCATTGAATTAAAAAAAATGTGCCCACCCATATCAGGTGCAATTATTACATGATATGCTGACCCATTATGATAAGCTAAGCCTTAAAATATATAATTTTCTTCAATATGTTCTAAAAAAGGTAAAAAAATACATACAGTATTCAAACAAAAAGATTCCCTGGCTTTATTAAGGAACATATTTTTAAAGGATATGTCCAATGTCCACACCCCAAATCTTTACTACCTTTGCATAATGTTGTATCTTTATTGACCCCTATAGATTACTGTTATGTGATCCCCACTTCTGCTCCAGTGATGCAGCCAAACAATAACCACTTAATTTAGGATTGCTATATAAAGGCATGCAATAGTAGCTAATTCATGATACCTCATTCCAGAGACAAAATTAGAATTATTAGTCAATTAAATAATTGCTGCAGTATATTTTGGAGATTTGTTTGCCAATATTATGAACATGTGTAAAGCTGCTGTAAAGGGGTTACTTACGGTAATTCTTTAATCAGACAGCCTTATTGAGTCAACTCACATAAATCTTTTTTTCATGCGATAGCTTGGTGGGTTTCAAGTTCCCACTTCATAAGTCTTCATAAGCACAAAGCCCCTCTTTATCCCGATTAGGTAAGGACCTTCCATATTATCCTAGTTGGTTTTGCATGCCAGCATAACAAAGTATCTATTCTTCCCATTTTATTCCCATTTTATTAAGAATGGTGGTAGAATAGTCAATACCTTTGACAAATAATTTTAATAAGCCACTTTTATGAATAAGATAAGGTTTTAGCTTTTGCCAGTTCTGCATTTTGTCCCTAGCCCAGTTCATGAAGGGTGTCCTGACTGCAAACAATCCTAAACTAATTCCTAATCTGTATGATTTGCTCTTTATCCTAATAATTGTAGTATTAAAAGAACTCCTTTAGTATACACATCAAGGAGGATACTGGATAATGATAACACTGGATCCTTCAATCCCCATAATTTAATGGCTGGTCTGGTTAAAATTAGGCAGAGCCTCCAGCTGGATGTTAAAAAGCACTGTTGTTAGCGGGCCTCTTTAGTGAGTATCATTACCAATCGAAATTCTTTAAATAGTTAATAAAAAAAATTTTCATGAAGGCTTATTAATTGCCAAAAAGAGCAATACTTTTCTCCACCTATTTCAAGCCCTAATCTTCACAGTGTTGGCCCTACAAAAATCCAAGGCCCCCTTGCTTTTTTCCACATTGAGATTAGTCAATAGAGATTTGAGCTTGGTGACACAGATCCTAACTGTCACCACAACTCATGTTTTGTCTGGTTATTCTAGCAGCCTTAAAGCCTGCTTGGTTCCCTTTTAGGCAAGGTTAATGAAGAAGGTTAATGAAGAAGGGGTGAAGGTTCATTAATTTTTTCCTTCAACATCTTAAGGGAAAAAAACATCTTATGTTTATCATCTCTGAATCTGGCAAAATTACAGATGTTAAGGTCCCCATACACGGGTCCGTTTCCCAACGGATTCCGGGACGATCGATTCCGGGCGCATGCACGCCAATCGATTGTCCCGGAATCGCGTGAAGCCCACCTTGTCCGTCCGATCACGTCCGATCGTTCGGGGGCCCAGAATCGGATCGGACAGAGAACCAACATGTTGGTCTTTCTGATCCAATTCAGCACACATCAGGGGGAGTTGCCATTTGTGAAGTAAGCGATCGGACACTGAATCGTCCAGGAATCCGTGGGACAAGGTGGTATGTAGCGATCGGACACACTTAATTGGCCGATCGATCGGACCTCCGGTTCCCGCTGACATCGCCGGAATCGATCGGATAGGTGATCGCTCGGCCATGGAATGCGACAATGTATGGCTAGCTTTAGGGTTAAGCACCTCTCCCATACTTTGGTAGTACTCTACTAGGAAACCATCTCGTGCAGGCTTTTACCCACCGATGCATCCAATGGGCCTTTCAGTCTCCCCTATTGTGAAGCGCTCAATATTGAAATGCTACATTGAAAGCTCTGCCTGTAATATACATCTGGTGGTACTGCAGAAGCAAGATATGGCCTTATAAGGATAAACCATGTGTTATATAAACTGTCTGAAGTCTAACATGAAAATCAGGATGATTCAACAACCAAATAAGAATGCATTCATTTTACTAAGAAAGCAGAGCACATCCAAAAAATACTATTATTGACTGCATTGAATATCTGCCTATTTTCCTATTTAACAGAAACATTTTTTTATGAAACTTTTTATGAGCACAATAGTTCAAATACATTTTTTAGATTAGTACATGGCTCACAATATACATTTCCTGCGAGCCCACACCTTTATACATTTACTCCGAGAACTATTAGCAATAATCTATTTCCCAACTACCCAGAGCATGTTATTAAAACCATCCATCAATGAAATTTGTATTTTTATTTTCTGTTTTTACACTAGTAGCCCCCAAGACTCTAGAACGCTGCATATACATTATCCACAATAACACAATTTCAGCCTAGAGGCACTCATTTCATCGAAACAGCATTTATAGACGTGTTTTTGCCAACAAGAAAGGTGGATGAAACCATATGAGTTCTCCTAAAAAAAATCCAAATTTACTGTTGTGTTTTGTGAAAGGCACTAGTTCCTGCAGGGGATGTTTTTTTAATATAGTTTTGTTCAGTAGATTGCATGCATTTCCCGGTATATTACCCAGAGTAACAACTGATACATTACAAAAAAAGGAGGTAATATCACAATGCAACAATTCCTTCGCAGCGTGTTTCACAGAAATGAATGTGTTTTCTAAGGTGACAAATGGGAGAAATATTATATTGTGACACTTTTCTCCATGAGGTCAGAAATATGCTTTAAAAAGTCTTTAAATAAGAGGGTTTTATGTCTTCATGGTATATATCTTGTTAATTTTCATATGCTTTGTCTTGTAATCTGTTATGCATGGTTACATTTTTCAGCTCATGGCGACCCTTTTTATAGCTGTTCTATTGTGACAATTAATGGAGCTTTACATAATGCAAATATGGAAAGATACTACCAGATCATATAATTAAACACAAGTATCAATTATTTATTATTATAAAGGCTGTAACATTGTCTGTAAATACAGAATAGAATAAAAAATAGAATGTCTGTAAATACAGAATAGAATAAAATACAGTTAACCCAAAACTCAAAAAACACATTTCACCAAATCCTAATGATAAATAAATAAAACAAAGCTGCCTTGAGAGCCTCATAATAACTTAAGTATAGAATATAGTTCTAACTAACTTAGTATGAATATAGTATGAATCATTTATACATGTATACTTGTAAATACTACAGTGTTTTCCCCGAAAATAAGACAGTGTCCTATATAAATGTTTTCTGCCAAAGATGCCCTACTTCTTATGGCAGAAGGATACGCCACTGGAGTATCAGGGTGGGGGGGGGGGTCACTTAAAATGACACAGGAGACTGTGGGGGGTTAATGTGGGGGATTACCATTTTAGTAACACCTTCTGATCCTCCTGTGTCATTTTTATTGCCCCTCTAATCCCCCCTGTCTAGAAGTAAAGTACTGTATCTTCAGAGGTGCCTTATTTTTAGGGGGATGCCTTTTATTTCAGCGTGAGGCAAAAATGTAAGGGTGCCTTATTTTAGGGGCATGCCTTATTTTTGGGGAAACAGGGTAGTTAGTTGTTTATATATTCAAACAAAATTATCATCAATTTGATCATTAAGCTCCCTGGCAGTCACCCCAACTGTAGTCCGCGGTAGTCCACGGTACGGTTGTTTATAAACAGCAGTAACCCTGAGCTATGATAGGGGCACTTAATTCAGTTTAAAAGTGGTATGGGAAATATAAACAGATTACAACAGAATCTGTTTGTGTTTCCCACTTGCTCTTCCCCCTTCACATTTCTAGCATCATCATCATTGACTCTGGGGTAGTAAAGGCCCAGGAAATCTATGCCTGTATAGGCATAGAAGTCCTGGGTCCTCACATCCCCAAAGTCACTGATGATGCTGGGAATGTGAAGGAGGTAGGGCAGGCGGGAAATACAAACAGATTACACTAACAAAAGTGGCTGAAGACGCAGGCCACAGAGAGGTTAATATCAAGACCAGCATGATTAAATGCATATCTACTAAACTGAGCTCATAACTTACAGTTTCTAAGAAAACGATTTATCTACCCCGCCAATAGTAACATGCTTTGTTTCCAAAGAGATTGGATGTTATTACATTTTTGGACTGTTCCATTGCAATATAACGGCAAACAAAAATACATGTTTATTGTATTCAAAAAAAAGGATTGCACGAGCTTTAATGAAGTATGTGGTGAACGAAGAACCAAACATTTCATATTATTTAATATTACTGACGAAGACACAGACTCAATACTTTCGATATTAATTTTTTGTTTTTTTTCATTACTTTTATATGCCATCTACCTTATTAAAACAAGGATATTTTTTTTTATAAAAGCAGTGAGTCTTACTTTTTTTGTTTCATATTGCGGCAGAATAGGGGATAGTTGGCTGCAATTTTTTTTAAAACTGTGTAAGTCTTTTCTAAATAATACAAACTAATCAGACGATTCTGTAAAAAGAAAAGCTTTCCTGGAAATTATATGCACATTAAAATTTAACTGTCTTTCTTTAAACACAGCCCATCATTGACAGGAATTGATACAGTAATATAATCTCAATTTTTTTTTACAGAATTTCAAATGAACATTCTCCGAAACTCCAGATACGTAGCCACAGTTACTTGAGAGCAGTGAGTGAAGTTTCCATCAACAGGAGCATGGACAGCCTAGATCCATCCACTCTTCTCACATCTCCTAAATTCCGCTCTAGAAATGAGAGTTACATGAGAGCCATGAGCACAATCAGCCAGGTAAGTTGTTCCATTCATTGTTTCACTTGTTTCCTTGTTGTAGGCTCTGTATAGGCAGAAAAAGAGCCAATAGTAAGCTTTGCCATTTACAGAGCTTTTTATTTCTCTTTTGTGCACATCTAACTATACTGAGTATGAGACCTTTATGAGAAAGGGAGTTTGTGGGAGACTATGAAGTATAAACATCTATTTAATGATTCCTGCAACAGAAAAACCTAAGCATTTATACTATGTATGTATGTATATAAAAAATTACATTTTTATTTTCCTCTGAGCCAGCACCAGGGTCTAGAACCGCCCCAAAATGCTAAAAAAAATTATTTACCTGATGTTCCCTGGAATCATATGACAGATTCTATATTTACCTACCAGTCTTCAGGGGGATAATTACTACAATTTGTCAAGTGGGCACTGAAGGCACCATATAATGGTTTACAACCGCAAAAACCTATTTCTGTAGTTTTACGTACAGAGCAGGATAAGGTATTTACCAGGCTATCACTGCTTTGAGACATCAGGATTTCTCCTTGCCACAGCACTTATTACAGGGGAAAAGTGACAAAGGACAGGATTTTATCATTTTTCACAGATCATCATAATTATATGAGGTTAGGCTGCACGGTACATAAAGTACAAAAGGTGAGTATAGGTGTGGTTAAAGGCAAAGGACAGAGTGTATACAAATAGCCATTATTGACTGTGCCTAAATAAACATAATGTCAAAATACAGCTCTAAAAGGCTGTGCATATAAATTTTTAAAGAATTTTTGGGTACATTTTAAAGTTGCACTGCTAAGGACTTTTTCACACCACATGTTTTGCGTTGCCTTGCCAGCAGCACACATGTTATGCTCTGCTGTTTGTAGTTAGGCAACACCAGTGGTTCCCAAACTGGGGGTCGCGAAGGTATTCCAGGGGGCGCCGGCCCTCATTCTTAACCTGTGATTGAATAGGGAGGGAGGGCTTAATAATGTTCCCAAATAGAAAAGGGGGCTGGTAGCACAAGTAGCGCTGTAGTGTAAAAGAGCCCTAAAGGTGGGTTTACATGTGTCGATTTTTTCTTCAATCAACTGCCAATTAGATTTTTTGTTCGATGTCGTTGTCAAATATCATTCATTCATTTATTGAATGTAACATTAGATTTTTTGTTCGTCCATCCCGATATCAAATGAAAATGCATTCAATATTACAACGACAGATAATTTACCAACGTGTTCGATGACCTTTCAAACGATTTTTTGTTCGAGGTCGAACATAATTTATCCATCAAACAAATTGTTAGTTCTTCATTGATTGAACGAAAAAATGTACACCTGTAAACCCACCTTTAGATTCTACATTCCAAAATGTAATGACTAGATAATTTTTAGTTTTGTACAGTTTTGTTTTGTGTTGTGTGAACAGTATAAAAATATTACATTAGTACATAAGTATCAGGTAGTATAAGACAATATCACTGGTGCTCTTAGATCTACCATTCCATTCCAAAATGTTGTGTTCTTTATACTGACATGCAGTGTATTACATACAGTTGGTTTTATTTCAAATGTTTTTTAATTGTTACTTGTTGTTGTTTTGCAGGTCAGTGAAATGGAAGTCAATGGTCAGTTTGAATCTGTCTGTGAATCTGTATTTAGTGAACTAGAATCTCAGGCGGTAGAGGCTCTGGATCTTCCAATGCCTGGTTGTTTTCGGATGAGAAGTCACAGTTATGTTAGAGCAATTGAGAAAGGATGTTCTCAAGACGATGACAGTGTAATACTCAGACCATCATCTCCTCCTCGCACAACTACTACAGTAAGGACAATCCAGAGCAGCACTGGTTAGTACCATTTTATACAATTTGGTTTTATATTAAAAAATGTGCTTTGAAAGAAAAAGTTAAGTATACTGTTTGCTTCTAAACTATAATTCTGTGGAAAAAATGGGGACCCCTTTGCATCAGCCATATTCTAAAGAATAATACAAAAAACAATATTACATCCACTGTGAATTTATTTTTAGTTTGATCTTTTTTACAGACTTCAATTACAGGTAAAAATAAATTCAATGATATGACATTCTTCAGATAATACAAAAAAAATTGTAGTGCTATGTGTAGCGGGTTACTTTAAAGTTTTTTGCCTGCACTAGTGTTATTCCTGCTAACCGTGGTTAGCAAAACGTCCATGTAAACATCAACAAAACTATCTTAAAGTCAAGACTGCTTGTTTATCGCTTCTTTGGTTCACATGCAACATTTTGTTCACCCTTCATTTGGTTCATTCGGATAGTTTTGGTTTCTAAAAGTAAATACCTTGCCAATAATGATCAGTTAATTTTTACTTTTTCGTTTGGCAATGAAAGAAAAAAAATCTTCCATAATTGGACACTGGACAGATCTTTCTTTTCTGCAACAGGTATAATGTAGCAGATACATAACATAAGTGTGGTCTGTATATGTGAATTTTATTGGAATATTAAAAGATAGCAGATTTATTTCCAGTGTTTTGATGTGTAGAAAAAGAAAAAACTACCCTCATGGGACTTTGAAGTGGAACAACGACTCCCTTATTAGTACATAACCAAGTAAAAAAATATAAAAATAAAAATATAATGTTTATTTAATTTCACAAACTATGGTCACAGTACAGGCTGTGCAAATTGCATATGTTCAGATACAAGGCAATATATCCAGTTCTAGTTGCTATACTGCCCTCATATTTCAATATCGAATACAATGTGTACACAAGTTCTGATAACAAAAAGACGTCCACAATGTGGGGTGTATTTAGCAGCTACATGTTTCACTGTTTGAATTTTGGCTTCCTAGTGTTTTGATGTGTAGTATTTATACAATGAAGAGCAGATTTCATATGTACTGTGTCTATTGTTATTGATAAAGGGTTTATATACCTGTTAACCCTCTTGTTTTGGCCGGGAAAGTAACTTTTTTTTTCCCTGTCAAATTCCAATTTCAATAAATCCTGCATATTCCCTGGGATTTGGAAATCAGGCTAATTTAGGAGGGTTAACTTTTGCTAGCTGGCTAATTTAGAAGGGAGGGAGCGTTACCCTCCCTCCTAAATTCCCACCCCACTTGTGCAGATGATGTGTGGGGTGGGAAGTTAGGCGGGAGAGTAATGCCCCCTCAATCCTAGATTAACCAGTTAGCAAACAGGAGAGAACGTATGGTAAACTTTCCTATGCTGTAAGTGATGCGGTCTGTGGCGTTCCTTCCTGTGAAGCTAGGCACACACGGGTAGATTTGTAAAAAGATTTGTGTACAATCAATCAATGTGAGTGGTCACGGTGATTGATTGTACTCTAATCTGCTTACAATCCTACCTGTGTGTGCTTACCTTCGAGCGGGTTCAATAGAGCCCGCTCGAAGGAACTCGATTGAACGGGATTCCAACATGTTGGAAAACCCCATTCAATCTCCATTACTTTGCATGAAGAATAATCTTCATGTAAAGTATAGGAACAGCTGGCTCTGCCTTCTTCCTCGGGCACAACTGTTGGCTGTCAGTATGAAGGGGCCGGAGTCAGTACTCTTCATACTGAAATCTGGCTGCTGTATGGGGAGAGAGGATGGATAGATTTCTGCCCAGCTTCTAGCGTGTTTGGATTCACATGCTGGAAGCTGGGGAGAACGGCTGCCCGGAGGTCCCCATTGAATGGGAATCGATGTGCCCATGAGGTGCACATTGATTTCCGTTCAATTGATCACCGATCAATCACAGCATGATGACGTCACCACGCTGTGATTGATCGGGGGTCCATTGCAAGGGGAATTTACCCGTGTATGGCTAGCTTAAGTTTTCCCTGGCTAGATAATGGAAAACTTGACAGGTATAAGCAAAAGTTAACCTACTATAGTTTTTACTTAATAAATACAGGGAGTGCAGAATTATTAGGCCAGTGGTATTTTTGAGGAATAATTTTATGAGGGAACACCAACCATGTTCTCAATGAACCAAAAAACCCATAATATCAAAGCTGATATTTTTGGAAGTTAGTTTTTAGTGTGTTTTTAGTTTTAGCTATTTTAGGGGGATATTGTGTGTGCAGGGTGACTTACTGTGCCATAATTTATTAGGCAACTTAAACAAAACACAAATTATACCCATTTCAATTATTTATTTTTACCGATTGAAACCAATATAATAATAACATTTCATAAATATACATTTTGACATTCAAAAACAAAACAAAACAAATCAGTGACCAATAAGCCCCCTTTCTTTGCAAGGACACAAACTGCCATCCATGGATGGATTGTAGTGTTTTGATCTGTTCACCATAACATTGTGTGGAGAGAACCACAGCTCCCAGACACTGTTCAAGAGGTGTACTGTTTTCCTCCTTGTAATCACACATTTGATGATGGCCACAGGTTTCAATGGGTTCAGATAAGGAACAAGGAGGCCATGTATTAGTTTTTTCTTCTTTTATACCCTTTCTTGCCGCCCGCTGTGGAGTACTTTGGACGCGTGTGATGGAGCATTGTCCTGCATGAAATCATGTTTTTTTCTTGAAGGATGCAGACTCTTCCTGTACAACTGCTTGAAGAAGGTGTCTTCCAGAAACTGGCAGTAGGACTGGGAGTTGAGCTTGACTCCATCCTCAACCCGAGAAAAAAGGCCCCACAAGCTCATCTTTGATGATACCAGCCCAAACCAGTACTCCCCCGCCACCGTTGCTGGAGTCTGAGTTGGACTGGAGCTCTCTGCCCTTTACCAAATCCAGCCACGTTGCCCATCATCTGCCCTCAAGACTCACTCTCTTTCATCAGTCCAATAACCTTAGAAAATCAGTCTTGAGATATTTCTTGGCCCAGTCTTGACGTTTCGAGCTTGTGTTTGTCTTGTTCAGTGGTGGTGTTCTTTCAGCCTTTCTGTCTTGAGTATTCCACTTGTGTTTTGGGCACTCCAGTGATGTTGCAGCTTGAAATAGGGCCAAATGGTGGCAAGTGGCATCTTGGCAGCTGCAGCTTGACTTTTCTCAGTTCATGGCAGTATTTTGCACCTTTGTGTTCCACACTCTTCTTGCGACCCTGTTGACTATTTGAAATAACGCTTGATTGTCGATGATCACGCTTCAGAAGCTTTGCATTTTAAGAGTGACTCCCTCTGCAAGATATCTCACTATTTTTACTTTTCTAAGCCTGTCAGTCCTTCTTTTGACCCATTTTGGAAAATGAAAGAAGTTGCCTATAATTATGCCACCTAATATAGGGTGTTGATGTCTTAGACCACCCCTTCTCATTACAGAGATGCACATCACCTAATATGCTTAATTAGTGATGGACCGAACTGTTCGCAGCGAACTTCGCATGTTCGCGTTCGCCCCATTTCGCGAACAATGGCAAGTTCGACCGCCCCTATCTTTAACATTGTGAAACTTCCCCTGTGAGTCACAGTCGAAACATAATCCGCCAATCAAACCCCCCACTCACGACCATCCCACCCCCTTAACATAGCAGAAGACGCATTTCACATGTGCTGGAGGAGTGGAGAGAGTTTAAACAGAGCTGCGTTGCTATAGGGCAATTGCTGGCAGTGTTCAGTTTCTCTGCGTCTTCATGAATATCCCATCCATCATCCATACAGGGAAAATCTCTCCCCAGTGTCTCACACGACCATCACCCCAGTGTCCTCCACACCATCACCACCGTGTTGCCAATTACCATCACAACCAGTGTCTGCATCCCCACCAGTGTCCTCCATATTGCCATCACCAAGTGTCCTCATACTGACCATCATCACCAGTGTCTGCCATACTGACCATCACCACCGTGTCCTCGATATGACCATCACCACCGTGTCCTCCACACTGACCATCACCACCAGTGTCCTCGATATTGACCATCACACCAGTGTCCTCCACACTGACCATCACCCACCAGTGTCCTCCACACTGACCCATCACACACCAGTCCAAAGTAATGTGTGACAGTCCCCTCGCAAAGCCATGGACCAGTCACGAATGTGTGACATTCCCCATCCAAAGTATGTGTGACGGTCCCCATCCAAATAAGTTGTGTGACAGTCCCATCCAAGTAATGGTGGCAGTCTCCGCCAAAGTAATGTGTGCAGTCCCCATCCAAGTAATGTGTGGCAGTCCCCTCCAACGAATGGTGAGTCCCCATCCAAAGTAATGCGTGACAGTCCCATCACAAAGTAAGTAATGTCGTGATGTCCCATCCCAAAGTAATGTGTGATGTCCCATCCAAGTAATGGTTGGCACTCACCATCCAAAGTAATGTGTGACAGTCCCCACCAAGTAATGTGTGGCAGTCCCCATCCAAAGTAATGTGTGGAACAGTCCCCATCCAAAGTAATGTGTGACAGTACCCATCCAAAGTAATGTGTGACGGTCCGCATCCAAGCAATGTGTGTGACGTCCCCATCCAAAGTAATGTGTGGGCAGTCCCATCCAAAGAACTGCCACACATTGCTTTGGATGGGGCCTGCCCACACATAGTTGGATGCAAAATGTGACACAGGCAAAGGTGACACGGGAAAGGTGACAACGGAAAAGGTGACACGGGCAAAGGTGACACGGGCCAAAGGTAACACGGGAATGGTGACACGGAAAAGGTACACGGGCAAACAAAGGTGACCACGGGCAAGGTGACACTGGAAACACAACAAAGGTACATGGGCACAATATGGGGCATCCGGCAAAGGTGACATGGCAAGGTGAATGGGCAAAGTGAACGGGCAAAGGTGACACGGGCACGGCTGCTCTCCAGCTCAAATCCTTGACTATCATGTAGAATTCCTTGTGCGGATTATGTGTGCTAAAAAAATTCTGGGAGTTTGCATGGATTCCCTCTGCATGTCATTGTCCGGGTTGACCCTTGAAACAACTTTCCCAACTATGTGGCCAGAGTCCCTTTGTTTTTTAAAATTCGCCTCCCATTGAAGTCAATGGCGGGTTCGCGGATTCGCGGGTTCGCCAGGTTCGCGAACTTTTGCGGAAGTTCGCGTTCGCCGTTCGCGAATGGCAAAATCTGGGTTCGCACCATCACTATGCTTAATTGGTAGTAGGCTTTCGAGCCTATTCAGCTTGGAGTAAGACAACATGCATAAAGAGGATGATGTGGTCAAAATACTCATTTGCTTAATAATTCTGCACTCCCTGTATAACTTTAAAAGAATTAATCATTTACATTTATCCTAAACATTATAAAAGGTTTGCTTGTAATTTTTCATCATGTGATAATATATATATAATTCCATATGACTTTATGACAAACCTTTTGTAGGGTCATGAAAAATGTCCCATTGTTTGTCACAATGAAGGTGATCAAGAGCCCTATACTCAGTGGTTACAGTCAGAACTTTATTTTTTACCTGGAAATGGTCGCAGTCTTCATGCTTATGTTGCAGTCTTCATGCCTATGTTGATCTTCCCCGTATAATTTTGATTACGAAGAGTTAGACGGTCAGCAATATCAGATTGGTATAATGTAGCTAAAGATGGACAGAAGAAAACTTGTCAGTGCATACCTTCCCATATTTGATTTCATTTCTGTATTTATTATGTCCTTTAAGAAAATGTTTTCTTCCTTTCAGTGGCAGAAACGTTTATGAATTATCCATAATTAATGAGTGTCTGAATCAGATTATTTTCTCATTTGCATCCCCTTAATCATAAAGTGATGAAGGCGAGGACATGCCATGCCAGAAACATTCATCGTTGAGTTTAAAACAGATGTTGTTTTGGAACGCACACATTCTGGGAGAGGGTATGAACGATGCTCTCATTGCTCAGAATAGCTTATCATTATATAATAGCAGGGTACATGTTAGCAGTGCTCTTGCTTTTTTCTATGACAAGGTTTTTGTATAGAACATTTAATTTAACTACAGTAAATGGTTCAAACTATCACTTATTAAACAACAAAAAGATTTAAATAATTGTTTTCACCAACAAACATGATATCATTAAATAAATAAAATGTAGCACTTTCTCACTAATCTTAAACAACTACAGATTCAAATCATAATTTGGGATAAGAGGCAGAAATACAATATACTTTCAAAACAACTTTTACTGACAATGTATTATTTGTACTCCCAGCAAACAATAGATGACATTACAATGAGAATTAGAGCAGAACTAAATCAGCTTTGCCCTGCACCAAGATGGCTGCTAAAGCTCATAGAAAATCTCTACGATACATATGAGATTATGTCATTTGGGCTTTCTATGGTACATTGAGCTACTTAATTATTGACTTTCACTAACAACATGCGGTTCTGATTTGAAGGGTATGGCTGGCAGCGTTCTGAGAGATGTGGGAAAATAGAAGCATCACATTGATGGCTTTGAAGTTAAAAAAGTATATTTAATTATAGAAAACTCCAGCTTTATTAGGATCACAGTAATATAAGGTCAGTGTGTAGATCATCTAACTGTTCATTTAAAAAAATGGGGAACAGATTTGTTTACCGCTTTGAGAAACACGTTTAGTACTTCTATAAAACCATACTTTTTAATCTGGTCACATGTTTTGTTTTCTGGCACATAGACTTTGAAATCTCCCAACTGATAAATGGGGCAAACTAAATCAGTGTGTGATTTACAAACATTAAAACATTTACACTCAACAGTATTTGTTTCAATGATATTTGGACTTGTTTGACAACATGATAAGATGACTATGCAAAGCTTCTGTGCCATGCTCAAAAGATACAGACAGTTGATCAAGTTTAACCCATAATGCATTTTGAGCATTTTACAGCCTTTTCTAGATTTTTTAGATGAAAAGTATTTTTTTTAATTAGCCTAGATTAATAAGGTGACCCCCGTGAAAGAGAGATAACACATTCTGCAGCTCTGTCAAGCAAGACAAAGTTATGCTGCCCACTAATAGAATCGTGTAATTTGAGAATAAAAAACATGGCATGGACTGTATCACATAATGCAAAGTTTAGTTCAGGTTTAGTTTAACTTGCTTTTAAAACATTTTAACACGTTGAGTTTTATCTATAACTAAGGAGGTAAATATATTGATATATTCTGGTAAAACAAAATGATAACATACTGGTATAAGTATATTTGCAAATAAGCAGATGGAGGAATCAAATGGATGAAAGAACTGGAGTCTGGAGGGGTAACCATATGTAATAATTATCTGTATTGATTTGATTAATGGTATGGAGGTTAAAGAATAAAAAGGACATTAAGAGGTGCGTTCACATACAAAATTGTTCCTTTTATACAAGGGTTTCAGCAGCTGATTGGAAGCTTACCAAGAAAATCATTGCTCCTGTGTATCAGGGGAAAGGTGGGGAGAGGGACCGTGAGTGGGTGGACTGTCAATGTAGTAGAATGTTTGGAACAAATGTGAATAGAAATAACCCTTTGGTTCAGCATAATGGGATGTGGTAGTGGAAAGGGCTGTTTTAACAGAACAATGGAAAGGAAAGAGCATCATAACTGACTTAAGTCCCCCATACACGTTCAATTCCCGAACAAACGATCACTGTGTGCGTTCACGGTGATTGATTGTTCATGTATCTAAGTGGCCACCTTTTCTTTGAGCTGAATTGTTTGGTAAAACCCTGTTTGATTGCCATTACTTTAAAGTATCAAACGGAAATTGATTGTGCAAAGTGGTGCTCACTGATCGCCGTCCAATCATTAAACTCTAAAGTACAGCGCAACAATTGTTCCAGGGGGTATGGACCCCTGTATGGGGACCTTTGGAGAGAGAGTTATTGTGACTGTAGGAGGCATTTACAGCGCATATGTTTAGCACCCTAAACAATTGTTTCTTCGAGTAGTTCTTATTTGCCACTTGGTTTGTTGCATATTCTTATATGCTTTGTTGGCATATTCTTTGCAGTAAATCCTGTACTATGTATATTTGGTAGACAGCATAACCACACCCTTAAGCTCCAAGTCCTAACACACCATTTCCCAGTCCCAGCACTGCTTCAAAGCTGTGTTTCCTTGGTGCATTTACCAATGCAGTTAATGTTTTAAACAGTGCCAGCGCTATGAGCGGGCCATGGGGGGCCAGGCGCGCTTAGGCGGGTCTCTGTGCCCGCTTGATTGGGCCCCCTACCTGCACCCATCTGACCTGTGCCCCTCTGATTGGCTGCCCGTGCCTTAGCGCAGGGGGGGCAAGGAGCCAAGAACACAGAGGAGATATGCTGGAGCCGATCCACATACCTGTCTGCAGCAGCGGCTGTTCTTGCTCTGCTGATCCGGAGCTGGAGATTGACGTAATGCACTACCTTCCAGCCAGAACGAGAGCAGCCACTGCTGCAGACGGGTATGTGGAACAGCTCCGCCAAGAACAAGAATGCATATCATTACTTTGGACAGGGACACTGGTCCCCGTCCGAAGTAATTACGTCAATGTAAGAAATTACAGACATGTTGATTTGGCGGCCGATTTCGGCCTGAATAACACTTTTAAGCTTTAGAAATCTAAAAGTTGTAGTGGGGCTTAGGATGTAGTTTTTGCTTGGGGGAATTTAATTGACTGCTATTATAGGATAAGGCTTGATTTTATTTCAAGTATAACTATGCTGGCCACTGTAACTTTGTTACACTGCAAATTTATGTGTAAAAATCTAAATACGGATCTATTTCCATTGCCAAGATGAACAGGAGATCACGGTGACCTAAAATGATGCAATTTTGTTCTTTATTGTTCTTGGAGTGGAAATGGACATCAGTTAATGACTTTACTGGGTGTTGTGTGGGTGTGATTGAATTACTTGAAGGTGTTGTGCTGTAAATGTACTATCTACTTTCTGACAAATTCCTGTGTTAATAAGTGATAGACAATAGTGTACTTTAAGGTTTTCATAACTTTTGAAGTTGTTGAGACTTTCTTATACACATTTTTTATAAGATCAGTAATATATCGCCAAACCCATAATTACTCATACCCCTGGCAAATTTTTACTTAAAGTTACTTTTATTCAACCAGCAAGTTATTTTTTGACGGGAAATGACATAGGTGTCTCCAAAAGATAATAAGACGATGTACAAGAGGCATTTTTGTTGAAAAAATACATTTCTCAGCTTTTACTTACTTTTGAGCAAAAATGTCCAAAATTATTCATACTCTTCACAAACTGTCACAGTATCTGGGAAAATCCAAAGTTCTATACCATTCCAAATAGTCCAAGCTGTTCTAAAGCATCCTTGTTACTCTGATTAATTTGGAACAGTTGTTTTATTCAACTGAACAGGTGAAAACCGCAGCTCTCTGGAGTTGGTTTGTGGACAGTCATGGCTAAGACAAATGAGCTCAGTGAGGACCTGAGGCTGCGCATTGTGGCTGCTCGCAAGCCAGGAAAGGGCTACAAGGCAATATCTAAATGTTTTCAAGTTCCAGTGGCTACAGTTCAAAGTATTATTAAAAAAATACAAGATGTTCCGCACCGTGGAAAATCTCAGAGGACGTGATTAGAAGCCAAAAGTGACACCTGTGCTGGCCAGGAGGATAGTGAGAGAGGTGAAAAAGAAGATCACCACCAAGGCCATCCTGGTCAATCTGGGCAGACAATCCAACGGACACTGCACACTGCTGGGTTCTACGGATGCAGACCAAGGAGGATGCCACTTCTCCAGATAAAGCACACAAAGCAAATGCTCATCTGCACAAAGAAGAAGAATACTTCTTATGGTGTTATGGTCAGATGAAACAAAAATTTTACTGTTTGGTCACTATGATGTTTCCTTCATTTGGCGTAAAAAAGGAGAAGCCTTCAACCCAA
>CM070036.1:47064103-47079407 GCA_036250615.1 Ptychadena robeensis | reverse complement strand
ATTTTTTTCTGGAGTTCAGCCGTAAATCTAGAATATGTTGTCTATTTATGAACACATTCTCTTTATACTTTATCTTCTGAACTGCAGAAATAATTTCTGTTTATTGGGCTCTGAGACAGCTATAAACCCCTGAATATGCTTAATTAGATTTGAGGAGCTGAAATATACCGTTCAATTGTCTTAGCTGCAGGGTGTGGAGAGCTCTTCAGTGGAAAACACTGGTCATATTTATAGCCAGAGGCATAATTCATTAGATCTGGGAAGATGATAGCAAGCCTGTAAGATGAACACGATCTTAAGATGCAGTAATATCTTGGCTATCACAGAGAAATAACAGATTATCAAGGGAGTTTAATAAAGTCATCGCTGAAGGAGGGAGTCAGTCCTAATTAGGTTTACTTAACAAAGAAGTAAGCAAAGATACGTAAGCCTTAGCAGCCATTTATCTATAACTCATATTTATTGTTATTTGTACGATTGCTGCTATTGTATATACAGTCAGCCATGTTTTTATGTTGGAAAGCATTGCACACCGTTAGAACATCTGTCACGTTTTTATTGCTGTCTGTGATTTACCCCCTCTATCTGCCCTGGGGACCATTATCACTGAGGCAGAAAAAGATGGGAAACCAAAATTTTACAGTTGTCACCAGAACAGAAGGTAGAAGTAAATCATCTGACAATAACACCTGTTCCAGTGACAACTATTTATCAGAGGATTTCCCTCTTTTTTATTTCCTCTTTCGTCGTGTTGTACCTCTTGGACAGGAAGTCCACATAAAATCCCACAATTGGACAGCAAACCAAACATTGGCAGTGGTGTATCTATTCATCCATTTTAACTACACTAATAAATAAGTAAAGTCGTATTGGTTGACAAAGGTAATGAGATCTGTGCACCCTAACATAGTAAAATATCATTACTTAGGTTCTAGATGATTAATGAGATTCAGCATTAGCATTCAAGCTGCAGGCCGAAGCTGAGCCAATCAGATTCTGCAGATAATCTGGCACAGCGTATGCAGCTCTGCATGCAAGTTGTCTCCTAATTTTGTTAAATGTAATGAATTTAATTATTGATGTCTCTTAGATACCCATATGATTCAATACCTTATCACATGACCTACCACATAAACATCTACTGTGGCCTCTTTTACATAATACAGAATAGTAATAGTAAAGTGTTGTACCGTGTTAGCCATCGATAAATACAGCAAGTTTGGAGTTCAAGTGATACCGTTTATTGGCTAACTGAAGTCATTAGAGAAGCAAGCTTTCAGGATATCGCAGAAGAAGGGATCTGCGATATCCCGAAAGCTTGCTTCTCTAATGACTTCAGTTAGCCAATACACGGTATCACTTGAACTCCAAACTTGCTGTATAATACAGAATACAAAGATTCCCTACATGGTATATTTTTGTCTTATAATATACAGCGATACAATCTCTCTGATTTACAGAGACTTTGGGGACAAACTTTCCCGACAATGATATAAAATATAAATACTTGATGATGTTGAAATATTAAAAAAATAATTACTGATATACATATATGCATTTATAAAACATCATCATAATTCCACTTTTTCATGTGTACCTGATTTTCCAGCATGTTTCACGGAATACTGTACCTCCACTTCATCAGGGAATGTTCATCGCTGTATAATATTAATAACATAATATTTGATGCATTGCATCCATATAAAACCATGTGAGTTATTACTTCATCAAAGTGAAACGTACTGTCTAAGTAGTGGATCGTCATTGATGTTAGGCAGCCTTAATATATCTCTGCCTGCGTTCTCCTGCCCAGGGGTTGAGGAAGCCCCATTGTACATAGCAGAGAACAGGGGACAGGGGATCTCGAGCCTGGTTGACATTGAATCCTATATATAAAAGTTTCAGTTATGTAACTATATACTTCATAGTATTTTTTGAATGATTTTTAAATTAATTAAATAACTTAAAAGTCTTAAGACGTTTTGTATTGCATTTTTGAATATGATATATATGTATAGTTAGGTTAAATAGTACACCCTTTGTAAATTTTAACATTTTTGTTTTGTAAATATTTTATTTAAGGTGTACAGAAACAATTACACAATTTTGCAAAAAAATTGACTACAAATAACAAAAAATATATACAACTTTATTGAGTGATACAGAATGCATGCAATATGGAAATGTTTGCATTTTGTTAGCAACCAAGCAGACCTCTATTCAATCACAAAACTATACTTTGGGATTGTATTCAAGAAAATAAGACAGTGTGACCGATGATTTAATGCTTACTTGTTTGAATGTATTGAAAAAGTTCATTATACACACACACTCAAAAATACACATGGCAGATTCACTTATACAAATGTACTTTTCCGCTGGAAATACATTGTCCCTGGTTTACAAAAGTAGTTAAAAATCATTGGTGAAACTAATGCTCAATAATTTGGGGCATCATAAATCTAGTATGCCATTGCCAACATCCCAAAAGAAACGCAAGGAATTCTAAATTTGTGAAGCTGGGAATAGATGGTACGATGTACCGCCCTGTCTAATCTCTGTGCGATCCGACAGGACATCTGATTTCAGCCCAATCCTCGTCAGTTGCATCCTCCAATTCCTGCACGATCCGATCCTTAAGGGATGCGGGAGCGCGCACGGCATCCGATCTGGGATCGGATCATGCAGGAATTGGTACATGTATGCCCAGCTTAAGCCATTGGTCCGATTGCAAAGATCAGGTTGGCCAGGCCCTGGGACTTTTAGGCAAATTTCCAACACAATAATGGTAATCTAAAATATGTCTAAAATTACACCATGCACTTTTTTAAATAATATTAAAATCTTTTAGAGATGAAGCAACACAAAGAAATAGAGCACTTTAAGCCTTAGTGAGTAACTGACAGAAGATACTCTTCACTTTCCCTATAGTACAAAACAAGGAATAATAAATACAATGTCCCTGGAGATATTTCTCTAGAAGAAAGCTCTTCATATAAGAGAATGCAGCACCATGGTGTGAATGAGGCTGCAAACTTTGTGACTTAATTTTACAGGTGTCCATAGACTTTTATTTTTTTACTAGACAGGCGCTTTAACCATCTAAGCCACAGCACCACATTAGACTTTTAAAGTACATTTCTATATTGCATGGATTGCAGCTAAGACATGTTATAGAAATAAACAAAGTACATCATTTTGAGGTCCCTGTGTCTGAGACATGTCAGACATTTAATTTCTCTGAGATTTAAATATCGGCCATTTGGATTGCTGAAATCATGTCCTCTCAACTTAAGACCCACAGCCTAGACAGACACTATCTTTGTTTCCAAAAACCTTTAATATTTCTCCAATAATATTTGTTCATAGAATGATCATTGGCACTGTCCTGCTATACCTAAAATCTAAAGCTTACTGCACATACACCAACATTTGTTTGATTGTTCTTCAATACGATCAACTTGACTGATCGTATCAGCAGACAGTGTGATCGATGAAAAACTAAAAATGTTCTTTCGGACAGCCTGTGTGCAAGCTCCATTCTAAAAATAGGACACAAATAGTTCGGAACATCTAGAGAATCCTTCAGATACTCACATTTTACACCTGAAAAGCTCTTTACATTTTTTGCTCAGTTTCAATCATTTTTAGTTAATTGATTCACAAAAATGTAATCTATGTTCTAATTGACTAAACCAATCCATCAAATTGAAAAATCGAACTGTCCATGGCAAGTTTTACAAGTTTTAAACTTAAGGAGAGACCAGAACACAAGCTAACATATAAGATATAATAAGAACTTGGAGTTTTTGTTTAATAGCAAAAAGATACAAGTGTATATTATAGTTAGGCCAGCAGAGGGAGCAAGAATACCAAACATTTAAATATAATGCAAACAGCTTATACAATAAAAACACACAACATGCTGAAATCCATAGGCAGGTAAATAAGGTCAAACAAGTCTTTATTATTAATGATTTTTTCTATCAGATGTATTATGACTTTGGTGACTGAAGAAAATGTGTTTTATTCTCTGAGAATTAGAAGCATCCCCCCATTTATCTGTCTTTTATAACATCACTTACACACAATTCATGTATTGTGTAAGCAATATTTGTAATTATTAATATATTAATTCTTTGACTGAACACCCCATTGTCCAAAAAATGCAACATTCCTATGAAATAGGTGCTACAACAGTGCTCTCATTTCATGCAAATTATTATTATTCTAATAGGTATATTAGTGATAAACCACTAGAGGCGACCAAATGGTGATAAAAAAAGTCCTTTATTTGATAAAAAGATGTATTTTCTAAATGCAGCAACGCATAAAAGAAAAGAGCGCTTCTTGCGTCACTTCTTTAAGGATATAATGGTTAGATTTTTTGGTTCTTGTATAGTTGGACTGCAACATGGGACCAAAAAGGATCCTTTTTGGTCTCATGTTGCAGTCCAACTACACAAGAACCAAAACGTTTTATATCTGTAGAGGTACTTACTGTATGGAATTATCATAATTTAATATGTTTCCTTTAAAGACTTCCAGAGAATGTCATTAAGCCATGGCATCATAAATAATTTTTTTCTTTCTGTAATTGCTGTTTCAGTGCATCTAAAGTCAAACTTTATATGTGCTTTAGTTACCTATCATGTTATGAGTCTCTCCACAGCTGAATATTTTTATTCTATAATATCCAGCAGATGTTTCCAGATGTTAGCAATATCAAATCTAAACGCTCATTCATGTTAGGGGCTGAAATAAGAAATGTTAGTTTTGTCCTGTTTTGTAACATATTACATTTGATCCTACGCTACAATATTAGGTTTAGAACATTTTAATGTACTGAATATCTAAACCTATGAACAAAATTCTGGCCCGTTCTGGTTGACACCCACATTGATGAATAGCCTATTAGATATATGGTGCACTTGTTGGATGTGGTCTAACATGTAATACCCAATGCATAATATAAACGATAGGTGTGAATAGAGGCCTTCATTTATTGCAGCTTACCAGTCCTAAAACGTGGCAGCTATATTAATTTTTATTTTGCAGGTTAAGAACATATTCAAGTACAGAAAATATCTGTTGATCTTAGTAAAGACCCAAAGTCGTTGTCACTACCTATACTTTTGCTATCTCCCCTGTGAACAGAGTTGGAACTACTACTGCAGTATCAGGAAGCACACCTACGTTGTCATTCCATGCTCCTGCTGTGCCCCATCACTACAATGCACCATGTTGTTCTGGAGCCTCAAGAAAACATTTTTATGGGTGGGGGGTGGGTCCTGATTTGGCTCACTAACATCTAGTAAAATTGTTCAGGTAACAGGTGGCAACTACATATTTTATTGATTTAAACAGTAAAAGCCACACTATGACACACAGTATTTTATTCCCAGGATGATCAGTAGTAAATAAAGGGGAAACATTTAATGAAAAAGTAAACCTGTCACATGACAAAATAGATATTAGAATTTTACTGTCAATGGCAGTGGGGAGTACTAACTTTTGTGAAATAGTGTATATAATCCATTTGTTCATTAGCTAGGTATCTGTGGCTGTAATGAAACTACATATAGCATATACATATACAAAATAGTGCCTTGCATGGTGTATATCATATGTGGTCTCATTTTTTTTTATAATGTTAGAATTCAAAGTAGTAATCTGTGGTTTGAGAATCCCCACAGAAACCCCGTCTGTAGTAACGGCAGCTGTTGAAGAACATCCTAGAGACTACAGTGGTGGATTCCTACCCTTGAGAGTCATGTGTACTGTAAATGCGGTTGTCCCATGGTTGTGTTCACTGACTTAAACTATGACCCATGCTGAACCATTCATTTCTATAGTGAGCTCATCTGCACATATTACAGCATCTGGAAAAATATGACACACAGGCCCTGCCTTCTCTACTTTTATGTGCTCTGTATTTCCAGATGTTTTAATTTCTACTGAGATATGTGGTTTGGCTCTCAGTGTATTCCCAATGGTCATGTTAGGTAGTTTGCAATCTGGCCACAGACAGGGTTTTTGCTGCACACTCCTTAATATCCTGACATTTACTCTAACTTATCCAAACGTGCATAATCAAGACTAGCAGTTTACCGTTGAAGTTTTTTCAAAATATATGGAGGAATCTACTGAAATATGAATGGTCACATGGAGTCTGAATTTAGCTTTCAGTGCTGGGATATTGGTGATGATCATTTTTGCATCCATGAGCAGAAAAGGTATTTTTTTTGGTCCTAGGACACCTTCTTACATCACTCTCTGTAACCCTACCACTAAAGCCCCCCATACACGTTCCGATTTTTCATAAAAATTTTCCCTGATCGACCAGCGTGGTCGGTCAGGGTGATTGATCAGGAGAAAAATTGGATGTGGAATTATGTACCATTTCTCGAAATCGGCTGAAAAATCGGTAGGGACCGATTCGGTCCTGTTCGTAAATTTTGACCGATCTGCTGTTAATAAAATAGTGTCGGGCCTATCGATTTTTCGTGCCGACCGATCGACCATAACATTTTAAGTGAAAATCGGGTGACCCGATCGGACAAAGAATCGGTCGGGAGAAAAATCGCAATGTGTATGGGGGGCTTTAGCCTTTGTATATTCAGTTTTCATTACCCTCATACTAAACTGTGTTGCACACTAACACTATGTGCAATACTTACACTAACCCTTTATGTAATCTTTACACTTTAAGTTAATGTTTCCACAGGGTGCCATGAACTAGTCAGAGTGTCCTAACCATGCACCCCAACCAGCAAATTGCGCATGGTTTGCGGGCAGATTGACTTTGGTTGAGGGCAGATTATGGAAATAAGCCCTATTTATTTGGATATAAAAAATGCATCCAATGATTTTCAAAGGTTGTGCCGTTGTGTCACCGCAATGATCAGCGTTAAAAACAAAGTGGCAGGTGTGCACATCAATGGCAGTGGGGCATGACCAGCATATCCGTGAGCAGTTGCACTTTCTGCAGTCATCAGTGAGGTTGGGGACATGCATCCTGGAAGAAAGACCTTAGTGGATGTCGCTGGAAGACTTCACCGGCTTGCCTATATCAGGAAGAGTAAGAAGGCGTTATGCTACATCTTAACTTGCCACCACTCACATTATTTGCACAAGCAGAGTGGGAAGGGATGAAACATTACCCCTACCTGATTGTACCAGGAGTGACGACAAGTACTTTCAAATTCTAAATACAGCGAGTGACACTTTGCAATGTTACTTCTGGGGTTGCAAATCTAAAAATGCTGAGAACCACTGTTATAGTAGGAAGTGTAATCCACAAACACAAAATCTTTCATGCAAATGAAAAACTGTGCATTAAAAATATTGAATTATGTTAATTTTACCTGAAGTTTTTATCTGCTAGTAGCAGGGTGTGTAAGTAGCCCTCTACAGAGAACCTCATATACATGGTAGGAGGGTGAAGGAGGATTTATTGGCTCACAGTAATCAGTCTTAGCATCTGTATGCAAGGCCTAGAAAGTGCTTAGTAAACAAAGGTCTCCGGGACCAGGTAAAGGCCCTTCTTTAATGTTTGTGAAATGAAAGGAGTGTGATTGCCTGCCTATGAGTATATTTCCTCTTCATACTGAGAGCAGAGGAATGTACAGCTGTGCACTGCACACCACAACCACCTACAATACAACAACCTAATCTAACCCAGCAAAAAATGTGCTCAGCAAAACCTACTGCTCCAGATACTATTTACATATGCATTCCTGAGACAGTCTCGTCCCGCTTGGTTTATGGAATGCTTTGATTTGCTCATGTGGTGAGGAAGCAGACTACATCCTTCCAAAAGAAAAAAAAAGAGTAGGCATTGACCATAAAACAGACCTACTGGGAAACTACAGGATATGTAAGGTGAGCTATGCAGTTCTACAGTGCATGTTCTACCCTCAAAGGAAAGCTGCATTTTAAAAGTCAGTTTCTGTATTTGATATACAGTATGTGTTCAATATTCTTTCCTGAGTCTTTATTATGTATCTGAGTGTGATCAGCTTTCACATCACTTCCTGGTGTCTGAAGTTCGCCTACTGAAATACATTTTGTGCTATGAAAAATTTATTTGTAACTAGAATCTATGTAGAGTAGTTACATTTTATATTAACATATAAAAATATTTACATATAAAAATATTGACACCCCTGTGATTATGTCAGAAAATTCACTACATACAGTATGCCACAAAATTGTTGCAATTACAATTACAAATGACAAATTAATGTTTTTTCCCCCTTGTTTTCGTGTTCCAGGACCAACAAGTAAAATATACATACGGTAGCAATACCAATTCATTTGTAATTGCAACAATGTTCTGGCATATGTGCATAACTGCAGGGGTGGCAATATATTTGAGCATGACTATACATTAGGAATATTTGCATACATTAGGTGTATTGTTTTTATTGTTTGTGCAGGATAGGTCACACATAGGATAGGTCAAAACAACAAAAATTATGTTTATTAACATACAATGAATAACATTTACGCTTCCAATTGCCTGCCCTCTCTGAATTGATTAATGCAAACCTTTGATATAGAATATTGATCTATTGAGCTTTGGAAAATAAAAATGATAGTTTTAATGAAATGATATTTGAGCAACGTCACTTTTGGGGTTACAAATCTAAGTTTCTACCCTCCGCTGTTTGTGGCTTTGACTACTCAATACTTTTCCCATTGGGCAGAGAGAGGGAAGTGATTTCAGAACAATCCACATTTTTCTGCTGGCTGCTCTGCAATAATTTTCTTCTCTCAATGGGGACCAGTAATCGAAGCCACACACAGTGAGGGTTTGTGTGGCAATGTGAGTTGCCAGAAAGGACACTCCCCTGTATAAAGCTATAAATAGGGGTGCATCTTATTGACCACAAAATATAGACATTTCTAAGGAATGCACATGTTGTAGTAAAGCTCTCCTTTATTGTAATTTGTCTGGATATGTGTCCCTGCCAAGTAAGATATGGGATATATATCACTGTCTCTTCTAGTGTTTAATGTGAGCTAAACATGAGCAGCATTGCTGTTCAGAAATTAGGAGCACAAACAAGCCAATAGGGGAACATGAATGGTGTGACATGACTGAGGAGCAGTGAATGACAGAGATTGCAATAAATCAAACAGGGCTGGAAGAGTACAACATACCGTATGTTAGACTTTATACTGGAGTTGGGAGAGACTGTGATCAGTACCTGCTTGCCTTGTGTGTTATTGTAGGGCAGCATTTATTTCATTGTGGCGGTAAAGTGAGCACTGAAATTAAATGTTATAAAATTAAAGGAATCGGTTTTGG
Organism: Ptychadena robeensis; assembly: GCA_036250615.1. NCBI lineage: Eukaryota > Metazoa > Chordata > Amphibia > Anura > Ptychadenidae > Ptychadena > Ptychadena robeensis. Next base: position 47,070,091 of record CM070036.1, on the reverse strand, counting down.
ATTGATCACACTGTCTAACGGTCAATACTAAATGTGTCCATCGAAGCTACAATCGACCAAACAAGTTGATGTGTGTATGGCTAGCTTGGAATTCTGTCTCCACTCTGTCCTGAAGCCATGTACATTTTATGTTGTTATGCCCATACACCAGATGTCAGTTGGACTCACAATCGAATCTACTAAAGCTGGCCAAACACAAATTCACTTAAACTTATTAAACCTTCAATCAGATCGACTTGTGCAATGTAAAAATGGACTTTTAGTCTTATCTATGGTACTGCCACACAGTGTGGTCATCCGACCTGACCCAAAATGGCTCTTTTGATTTGTTTGCTCGATTTCTATCACTTTTGGTGGAACAATTCAGTTAATGATCGAACCATGTATTGCCTCCTTAAGTGCTACAGAGCATTCTATGAACTTTCAAATCTATAGTACATTTTTGGAAATTGTGAAAGGAGTCATTTTTGTTATGACATCTGTTCATTTATTTAGTTAAAATTTTTGTTCTTTCATTATTTGCTATTGTACTAAATAGTCATTATATTACTAGTCACTAGTATGAGCAAACACTCACATAGCAAACATGTTGCTTCCCTTCCTAACAACTGTTTACATAATGAGAATACAGCCTTAAAAAATCAATTTCAGTGACCTAAAGTAATATTTACAGTATATTACTGCCTGGCAACATTTACAATTTGATATAATGTTTTACTATATAAATTCTTCTGTTTAATCAACCTCAAATTAGGATAGATTGATGTTAGATTGTGAAAACCTGCATGTGTTGCCGAAACACAACACAAGGCATATAGCGGGAAGGACCACTAACGAATATAACTAGAAAAGTTAGGGCAGGGTCCTCTACTCCTCCTGTGTCATAACCTGTGTGTTATCTATTGTTGATTCTCAACTAGTATTGTACAGCGCTGCGTAATATGTAGGGGCTATATAAATAAAAGATTATAATAAAATCCGCTAGAGAACAGATCAAGTAATGCTGGCCACGCATGGGTAGATTCCCGTGCAATCGACCGGTGATCAATTACAGCTTGGTGATGTCACCACACTGTGATTGATTGCATGTCAATCGTACAGTAATCAATGTGCACCACATGGACACATCAATTACCCTACGATGGGAACCCGGTTTCCCGGTCCCCTGGGTCTCTCCTTTTCACAGCCTGAGAAGCAGCCACCTTCTCCAGCTGGGGAAAGCAGCCCACCTGCAGCCAGCCCCACCCCCCCCCCCTCCTCTTCTGGCAGTGCTGTGTCCGTGTTGGCCACGCCCCCTTCACACACACACAGAACAGCTAGCTGAACACACAGCTTGTGTGTGCAGTTCAGCTGCCTGTGTGTGCGGCTAGCTGTCAGCCTGTCCATGACATTGGATGGGGATAGCGCTGTCCCTATTCAATGTAATGGATTTTGACCAAGGTTTTCCAACATGTTGGTAACCTATTTGGTCGAGTTCCTTCGATCCATTGAACCGTGGATGGCTCAGATAAAGAAACGTATTAAAGGAAAGCTAGCCATACATTGTCGGATTCCATGGCCGATCGATCACCTATCCGATCGATTCCGGCGATGTCAGCGGGAATCGGAGGTCCGATCGATCGGCCAATTAAGTCTGTCCGATTGCTACATACCGCCTTGGCCCACGGATTCCTGGACGATTCCGTGTCCGATCGCTAACTTCACAAATGGCAACTCCCCCTGATGTGTGCTGAATCGGATCAGAAAGACCAACATGTTGGTTCTCTGTCCGATCCGATTCTGTGCCCCCTTCACGCGATTCCGGGATGATCATTTCGCGTGCACGTGCCCGGAATCAATCGTCCCGGAATCCGATGGGAAACAGACTAGTGTATGGGGGCCTGAACATTGGGAGCCATGAGTACACACGGCGCCCGATGTTCCTTTAATCTGTTACTTCATTGAGCCGTGTGTAGCTAGCTTTAATGTTGATTCATAAATGGCTAGCTTAGAAAAGTTTGGATGATTTCTAGTAGATGAACTTTTTTTGCAAGATGCTCTTGTACAGCTTTAGGAACATGCAATAAAAAAAATTCACAATAGTACTAAAATGCTTAAGCTGACCTGCCAAATAGATGACAAACAAAAAAAACAAAACTAAAGTATTTGTGTCATTGTGTCATTTACTAAACAAACTCTTAAATAGGTTTTTTAATATAAGACCAACTTGAAACTTAAATCCTTATGTCAATGTAATGGCATTAGAAAGCATTTCACGGGTTTGGAAATTGTAAACAACTCATCACAAAGGTTAGTGCAATGCGCTGCAAGTCTGTACTGCGCTGCTCAAGTATGACAGAGAAGGGCCGGATTTACAGTAATTATATGTTTGGTGTGGGTGGCTGAATGGTGAGGTAATGCGCATCATTGTGTTCCCAGGAGCTGAACTTTACTTCAGGCTCACGAGGCATGTAAACCAGACACTGCTTTTGTTTGCATTCTTAGCTTAGAGTCAAGGAAATAAATGTTCACGTGGTTGTTAGACCATCTGCTGTTGTTGCATGGATCTTAACTTCAATAGGACATTTTGTACAAACCTGAAAACTTCAGATGCTTTGTGATCACAATGTCAAAACTTTCAGATCAAGCAAATAAAAACACATGATAACTTTAGCAACTGTTCTCTACAAAAAATAAAAATAAAATAAAAAAAAGCTACCTTTTATATAAAAACAAAATACCAGTTGATATCAATAAAGATTGTAACACACTTAACAACAAATACCAACTTTGAACTTTTGTAGCTGAAAGTAAATAAAAGAATTAGTCATAACATAGCATCATAGATATCAGCTCCTAAGAGTATAACAAATTCAAAAAAGAAATGTGAACAAGTACAGAGCTTAGTTTTGTTGATGTTTTTATTCATACTCTTAAACTTAAACTCTTAAACATAAACTTAGAGACAGTGGTTATGTCTTGATTTCTTTAACAAGGAAAACAATCAAACACTGTCTGAGCTTATAAACTACCTGGTATTGATGATATTGCTCTCTCTATGTTGACTTGTGGCTGGATGTGTACAGCTATTTTCTTTCCTGATCTTCTATAATGGAGGAATGTGCTCAGTGGGGGTATGATCCCACTTACACAATCAGCCGCAAGTCTAATCACGGCGCAGAGACAGGGAAGATCGCTAGCACCCAGTGATCTCACGCGTTCTCCTGCGATAAGACTTGCGGCACGGAGATTGCAGGCAGGAAGTGGGAGGGTGGCACACAACATCTTGCCCCACCCTGCCTGATCGCGCCCATAGAGAGTGAATTGGCGTGATTTTAAATGACACACAATTTTTAACCGCCCTTTAGTTGAAGTCAGGACAAGCCCATTCAAATAAATGGAAGCGATTAGCCACAATCGTCATGCGTGATTAAGATGGCGTCTGCGGCTGATCGTGTAAGTGGTAACATACCCTACCAGATGATGCCCTGATGCTAAGTTCCTCTTACGCACAAAAAATAACAAAACTAGTACAGCTACAAAAAAATATGAAACCAAATATGTTTTTTGCCACTGACCATTTCAAGCTAAATTAGCACAGGATCAGTGGGAAACTAATTCAAGCATCTACAGGCTTTAACAAGTGGCTGCGCCATATAGCTAAAGTGAATGGAATATTCCACAAGACTAGCACAACAAATGAAGATAGAAAGCCCAGGTCCAGCCATATTATGTCATTGATGGATAGTGGTTTTCTGCCAGATGACTGTAGTCTAAAGTGGTGGAGCAATATGACTAGGATTCTAAACCTACAACACCAAGTATCTAGTCTCAAGCTAGTCTGTCAAGCTCCGGTTAATTTACACCATTGCTTGCATGGTCAATAAGTCCTTCTCCTTAAGGAAAATATAACAGCAGTGGCATATAACTGAAGACAGGGAGACACACACAGTGAGACACTTCTTAGAGAAGTTGGCCTTATTATGGCTTGGGTGCAGGAACATCTAAGATCTCAACATCCTACATTGTGGGGAGGGTAAGTAGGCACAAAGAATTCTTGTCCCAATGGAGAATTCATCCATCAATATACTGCATAATAATCAGTTGGTCCCTGACCCTGATGGTTGACCTATTTACCCTCCCAACTTCTAATCTTCCCCTCCTATTTTCCCTGCTGTCAGCCCACAGCAAAAATTTCCATGGACCTTTCAGACTAGATATGCATTGAGACCTAAGTGGTCCAGAATATTCTTGCCTCCTGAAAAACCACCAGTTATAGGTAAGAATTTGCCATACGTTTATACCATTTCTCCAGCGTCAAAGACTTTCACCAACAGCATCCATATTTGGAGTTAAGTTTGATTGTTCTCAAGGGCCACATTCCTGCTCTCTTGGCCTTCTCATGCACTAGATGGCAAGTCACCGATTTTACAATTTTTGTCCACCTTTTTTTAGGGTACAATAGCATGGTGTGAGATAACACCAGTCAGTGCTTCTTGGTCTGCTAATAAGAAAAGAAAAATATGATGAGTAAAATTTGGAAAAGCAAGACCTCCAATTAAAAATATTAAAGTAACTATCTAACCTTCAGGGATATGTACAAAGTGCTTCGGGCTAAATATTATGTCTTTTATCTTTAGTGGTTTGTCAAAATCTAGCCTGCTAAGGAATGTAAACAGCAATGAAACTATATTCCAGTGGTTGGTGAAGACTGCAAAAGAAAATACCAGTTAATAGAGAAAAGTAAGGGTGTTTATACAGGGAATGTTTTCCAATATACTGTATGTAACAATAAAGTCAATAAATAATTACCGTAGTTGCTGTGGGTCATTGCATATAATTAGCTTTTGTACTTTTGATAGTTAATAAAATCTTGTGGGATTTTGGAGTTAATAATGCACAGTGATGTGTGCTAGTACATTATAAACCAACCAGAAATCAGCCTAGTTATTTAGCGTTATTAGAAGAGTATATCAGAGCAAACAATCTAGTATCTTTGCGCAGATAACACATTGAATTTGTTTGCACTGCCGTCTCAAGCAGCTTGGTTAGCTCTGCTTGGTGCAATACAGTATTCCATCCATCCCTTCTCTCTCTTAAGCAAGGAACACACGGCTCGATTTAAGCATACAATTGATGTAAGATTAGATGAAGAACCTCGATTTTGGTATTTTATCAATTCTACCGCGTGCGCTATAGTGTCATACAATCGTAGTACAATATCGATGTAGAAAGCATCGATTATTAACGAAAATCGTCGATACCATTGATGCCCTACAAACAGTAAACTATCACTTCATCTAATACAATTGTATGATGAAAATGAAAAAGTAGTACGATCATGGTACAATTCGACGATAATTTTCCAACTAGTGCGATCACTTTTCAATCGATCTAAAGCTCTTCATCGAACTAAAATCGTCGATTGTACCATGTGTCCGCGCTACGATTTTGGTACAATCGATGTAAATTTTCATTGATTTACATTGATTGTACGCTTAAATCGAGCCGTGTGTTCCTAGCTTTAGTCTCCACATATATATATATAGTTCTGTTCAAGCTTTATATTGATGTCTTGGGACAGAACAGAGACCATTTGAGACCACAGTGCAAAAAAGAAATGTGTTGTTGGTAGCTCAGTAGATCTCTGAAATATCAAAAAGTACAAATCAAAGTTCTGGTTGTGTGCAAAGAAATGTGCACTTACCTTTTTTCAGCACAGCTGTAGTTTCATAAAATATGGCCGGGTTGACAATGGCAATTGGGAACAAGTGTGGTTACCCCTGTACTACTATACACCCAGCCATATCCAGCCAATGGTAAAAGAGTCACAGCGACACAACGTTTGTTCTTGCATTCGGTTGAAAAGATACAGTATTATCAATATCAACATTATCAATATCTCATTTCTAGCAATGGATCAGCATCTGGCAGGTGGTACAACTACCCTGTAGCTCCAAAAACTCCTCTTGTGTGAACTCTTGACTAAATAGACAGATAGATAGACAG
>CM070036.1:47053156-47063863 GCA_036250615.1 Ptychadena robeensis | reverse complement strand
TAGATAGATAGATAGATAGATAGATAGATAGATAGATAGATAGATAGATAGATATGGCCTACATCTACTATCCCTTATCTACCCAGATATTCTTCCTATAGCTGATGGTTTAATAGGGCATGCGAGCAGCAATATTCATTCCTATTTTATAGAAAAAATACAATGGAAGACTTTTGGTCAAGGATTTCTCGACAAATTGGATAATTACAGTGTGTGTTTGAAGAGTAAGAAAATCCACAGATGTCTTAAGGTGGGTTTACACATGTAGATGTTTTTGTTCAATCAATGAAGAGCAAACGATTTTTTGGTTGATTGAACAAAAATCTAGAATGGCCAATTTGTTCAATGGATACGTTTTGTTCGACCTTGAACAAAAAATCGTTCAAAAGGTCATCGAACATGTTGGTAAATTTGTATCTGTCATTGTAATTCCGAATGTATTTTCATTTGATATCAGGATGGACGAACAAAAAAATCTAATGTTACATTCAAAAAATGGACAAACGATGTTCGACAATGACATTGAACAAAAAATCTAATTGGCAGTTGATTGAAGAAAATATCTACATGTGTAAACCCACCTTTATTGGCTCACCTATCTGATGACTAGGGTATTGTAAAGCAGCCCATACACGGGTCAGATTTTCAATCAATCAACTTAAAACTATCAATTTTTAAGTCGGTATAAAATTGTATGTCGATTGTATCATGGGCCATATGTAATACAAGATTTTTGATAGATTTTTTTTTTTTCAATCCACAAAACAATCGATCCAAAATAGTCTGATTAAAATTTCAATCAGAAGTGAGGTAGAATAGGTAGAAAAAAATCGATCAAAAATTGGTTGACCACACTTGGTTCTCAAAATACCGAACCAATTTTCAATCGACCGATCAAAATTTACCATCCAGTCCGATCAAAAAACGACTGAATTTTCACTCAATTTTGATCGGATTAAGTCGATTTAACCAGGTGGGCAAAACTCAATTCTCAATCAATCGACTAAAAAATTTATCGTTTTAAGTCGATTGATTGAAAATCTGACCCGTGTATGGCCTGCTTTAGAGAGGACACGGTAGGCTGCTACCTGTCAGTCCTGAATGATTTCTCTTCATAGAAAAGAACAAATGTTGTGGGGTGGTGAATGATCACCATATTTTGTACCCAGTGACAACTGTACAATATCTGAACTATTGCCAGATTCTTATCCAATCATTGCAAGCACATTTAGATCTTGATTGCAAAAAAATAAATGTATTTTTTTTCCAATTGAATACTTTTAAAAGGCCATGTTGCCATTAGATCAGTGTTTCACCAAAAAGTCTGCAGTACATCTGAAATTCATGTCAACCAACATTAACACAATAGACATTGACATTTCTATATAAGCCAGGAGCATCTCTGCACAGATCTGCAATAATTGCACATTCCAAAAAGGGAAATATATTAAAATAGATTCAATGTATCTGAGTACAGATCACTTAAATAAACGAACCAGTTTGGAAAGGGATGAAAGAGTGAAATATATTTATGACATTGAGATGAGAAAGCAGGTCAGGCTAGTACACTAACCTCAGGTGGGAGTTTCCGTGCTGTCAATTAGAAAATTAGACAGCGAAATATTTATCCCAAGGGACCGATGTACTCTGTGTTATGCCTAAGGAGAAACAAGCACACAAGCGCATCCCCTGGTAGGATGAAGACTTGTGCTACATAATTATACATCACTATTATTGGTTATCTGCACTTTGAAGGGTTGATAAGTGTTTAATTCCTGCCCTGGGGCCTTTCATACTATAACAAGTACAGATATATGTTACTGTCCTGTGATTGTTAAAATAATTCAGACAATTCAGACATGGTCTGATGTGCAGAGGTATCTGAAATTCAGAATGTTGATTTGTTTCCAAACATATGAAGGATGAGCGACTATAAGATAAATCGACACAATAAGTACAGAATAAGCGTAGTAGTTCCCGAGGGCAATAGATGACAATATTTTTAGCAAATAAGGGCTTGTTTCCATTACGTGTACGCTTAGCGGGGGTCCCCGACGTAGCAGATAGACTTACCTGCTCGGCGGACGGGTCTGTCTTCATTGCGCCAACCCGATCCGCCGGTGTCAGGCTGAACGTAGTCGAGTACAGTCAGCCTGTACACCGGCGGATGTCTAAACAGACCATCCGCCGGCAGGCTGAGTCTATGGGATACGTCGGGACCCCTGCTTAGCGTATACGCTTAGCGGAGGGCTCCCGACGTACAATGGAAACAAAGCCTAAGTATAATGAAATAATTGAAGCTGGTTTTCTGGTGTACAGGTGACAACTGCCTTAAGCTAGCTATAGACGTATAGATCCCTGTGCGAATATCGAACGTTCAACAGCAGCTTGATTACATTATCACGCTGTGATCAGTCGCTCAGGGGATCGAACCGTACCTGGTCCCCATACAAAGTAATTGACCAGACAAAAATGGACATGTCTGTTCTCTGGCCGATCTAGATTTTGGGTGACATGGATCAGTCTCTCCAGGCGGGCAGCTTCCATACTCTATGGCCCATCGATTATGGCCCGCTTAAAGCTAGCCATACACGTGTCGGATTCCATGTCCGATCGATTCATCATCCGATCGATTCCGGCGATTCTGCCGGGAATCGCAGGTGTGATCAATCGGCCAATTAAGAGTATTCATCGCTGCATACCACCTTGTCCCACGGATTATGGCATGATTCCGTGTCCGATCGATCACACTCCTCTGTGCAGATCTGCTGGTGATCCATCTGATGTCCACTACCAACGTGCCCGATTGGCCCTGATTCAGCCCTGAATCAATCTGATGGAACCAACATGTTGGTTCTCTGTACGATCGGATTCTGGGCTCCTGATCAATCGGACCTGGTCGATCGGACAAGGTGGGCTGCACGCGATTCCGGCACGATCGTTTCGCGTGCACGCGCCCGGAATCGATCGGGCCGGAATCCGGTGGGTAACTTACCCGTGTATGGGGGCCTTAAGAAATCTCCCTTTTTTTTTTTAGATATTTATTCTTTTTTTCTATAGTAGAGGACGTGGAGGTAATTCTCCAATGGCAAACTAATGCAAATTGGTGTTCATTGAGAAGTTGAAATCATTACATTCCAGCTGTAATCACATTATCATACTTCCCTTGCTATAAAGAGAAGAGTAATATGTTTAGATTGTATTTATTGTATTATGCGGCAAAGCTTTGTGGTCACTTAGGGCACAGGTCTATATTGGGACGTTATATAAAGTAACCCAGCATATGGAAGCAGCCATTCATGATCTCTTTCTGCTAGCTGATGGCCACATGACTCCAATACATTCAGTTATTGACCTGGAACAAGTAAGTAGGTCAGGAAAACCTAAAAGTGCCCATACAATGCTTGATAATTCAGTTCGATTCAATTGTTGTTCGAAAATGAACATAAAATCAATCAAGCAGTGATCAAACATGTTGGTAAATTTCTGTCATTCGTACAAGTAACTGACAGGTTTCCTAGGTATTTTGATTTGTAACTGATAGTACTATGGAGCATAAGCACAGATTTAAGGAATGAAATCAATGGGTTTTAAATTTTAAATCACACTGTTTGGTGGTACAAACAATCAATGTTAGACTGACAGTCGATATATTTGAATCACACAAATTGATCAAATCTTACAAAAGTATGGCTGGCTTACCTAATATCTATAGCATACGCAAATATGTATCCCAAATGAAAAACTCTGATAAAGTCACAGGCTAACCTTGATATTTATTATAAAAATGTCTGTAACTGACTTCTTCTCATGAGATGTAGTGTTGAGCTCAAATATTCGAATGCTGAATATTTTTTGCGAACATGGGCAATTAGAGAATTCTCTAATACCTTGAATATGTCGACGTATATTCGCGACTTCGAATATTCGTGGTATGGCCATGTATTGCAAAAATAATATTCGCATTGCAAAAATAAACATAGCATGTGATCATTCATTTCGAAGATTTTTGCAATGCTAATATTATTTTCACAAATGCAGCGTTATTTTCACACTGCATGGTCATAACAAATTTTTTAATTTACAAATAAATATTCGTAGAATTATTCACAAATACAAATATTGCCTATGCCGCTCATCACTAATGAGATGTTACATAGAACTTTTTCATATGGAAGTTTTGCTTAAACATTCAATCTGGAAAAACAATGCTATAACACATGTGGCATCAAATGTGATATAAAAGACATACCTGTGCCATTCATTTCTTGTTTTTTATTTTTTTATTTCTCAGGCGCAGAAAAAAATTCTACTCCCAGCCATATTTGGGTCCAGGACAGAGTTTGACACCCCTGGCCTATAAGGAGTCAGTATAGAAGCCAAAACAGATAGGAAGCTTGTAATTTCAGGAGAGGTCATCAATGGCAGCCTTTATACTTGTCTAAAGCTAGCCACACACGGTTCGATTTTGGTTCAATCGATGCTCGATTAGATGAATTTTTTCATCGATTGACCGAAAAACGAGAAATGCCCACATGGTACGATCGACGATAATTGTTCGATTAAGGCAGAAAAATTTATCGAATTTTGATCGGACATGTTGGAAAATCATCATCGATTGTGCCAAAATCGTTTTATAATCGTCGGTGTTTGTGGTGTTTCTCCTGGAATATAATATAATAACATAGACCACTTCAATCTGAACTTCAATTGTTTCCATACCAAAATCGAGGATTTTAGTAATCTTTTTTTAACCGAAATCTCACCACAATCGCAAACTCAATGTGGGGTGTATGTTGATGCGATTAAGATCTATTTTCGATTAGACGATTGAATTCCTCAATCTAATCGAGCATCGATTGAACCAAAATTTAACCATGTATAGCTATCTTTAATACACCTTTAGATCATACCATACAATTTTCATTAGATCTACCTACAACTATGTAGTGCCGGGTCCTCCCTGATAGAATACAAAGTGATTGGAAGGATTAGAAAGCTCCTCATATTACATGATTTTGATAGAAGAAAAGTTGTACAGTAATTGTATGGTAAGATTGTAAGGTGTATGGGGGGGCTTTATTGTTTAGGCTTTAATGTACAAGAATGACAATATTTAAGTGGATGTAAACCCTAACAATGAACTTCTTTTCAGGCTTCTAAATATACAAAATGTTTTGTTATGATTGCTGACATGACGTGCAAATTACCCTGTTGATGTTGCCAAAATATGCAGATGAGAAGAGGTCGGTCTTCTTTGTAATTATAGTATAGTAGGTCAGACTGACCCCAAATAACTAGGATTTCAAAGCTTCATTGTCATTTAAAGAAATGAGCGCACTGTATTTCTGGGACATCATCAGTTATTTCTCCTGTACTGGGACCATTTTAAGAAAGATAAAAGGAGAGAACATGTGCATGTGCTACAGAGATGTACAAAACATGTTTTACAATCTTTACATTAAAATATTTTAGTTACTCTTTACAATGCACACAAGTAGGAAGTTTTCATTGGCAACCTATCATACATAAATCAATGGTAATAAAAATATAAGGTAACAATAAGATAAAAGTGTGACAGTGTTGTTTAGGACACTTTCAACAAAGGAGAATCGACTCTCTGCCAGACTTGCCTACTATATGAGCTGGTAGTCTTCTTCGTAAGCCCCTCCGTGGGTTGTATGTCAGTTCCTAGTGGCACCAGGCGTCTCTTTAGGATGAGTCTCACCAGGATTCTCTGAAACTTTTTTCATGGAAGGATGATAAATTCTAACATTCTCCATGTTTTCCTGTGTAGCTGTCAGGACTCAGATTACACAGGCTCTTCTGCTTGATAAATTGAAATGCACTTCACTCAGGTCCTATTTAAAGTAAACCTTGATTTATTCCTCGTCCTTTCATGTTTCCCTTGTCCTTAATCCTCACTGGCGTAGACTCTTTAGCTGTGAAACAACAAGGATCATTACTGTCTTGAAGCAATAGGCAGGGGGGGTGGGGGGGGGGGGGGTTGCAGGGTTGCAGTGTTTTCAGTGGTTTTATCTATGCCCTCAGGCCTGAACAGAAGACTTCAAGGGGACTTGTTGTGTGCTTAGACAATACTGTCAGATGTCAGGAATTTCAGAGCCCCAGCCATGTCCTGTTTCATAAAGTTATTAGATAACATAGAAGGAGAACACTGAATAAATAAATGTATATGTTTTAGCTATGCCCTGCATTAATCCCATGCTGAAGTTTGTACTCCACAATAAATAAACGTATCTGTGATATAGAAGTAGTTTGATGATAGATAGGAGCCAGAATTCCATATAAACTATTTCATCTGTTCTTCCTTACTGATTCGGGCAAGTGCAAATGCCTGCTTTGTGGTATGTTTTTTGTGGGCCTAAACATTTTAAACAGCCTGGTATATCTAACGTTCACTAAATTCCATATGTGAGAAGCCAGAGGGAGGATCTTTTTTATTTAATAATTAATACAATCATTGAATAATTATCAGAATAAGAAATACAGATTTTAACTTGTAATTTTGTTTTTCAGCAATTTTCTAGCAATGGTTCCCAGTTTATTTTTCATCCTAGAACAATACAGTAGTAGAGTGTTGCATCGTGTTAAGCACCCCTTACACCTTTAGATCACTCCATACAATTTCCATTAGATCTACCAACAACTATGTGGTGCCGGGTCCTCCCTGATAGAATACATAGAGATTGGAAGGTTTAGAAAGCTCCTCATATTACATGGTTTTGGTAGAAGAAAAGTGGAGTGTACATAATTTTGTTTGAAAGATTGGAAGGTGTATGGGAGCCTTTAGACATGGAAAGTTTTAGATGATTATGATTAATGATTTAGCCTGAAGTGGGGATCTGAGACATCCCGGAAGCTTGCTTCTTTAATGATTTCAGCTAGCCAATAAAGGGCATTACATGGTTTACATAATGCTTATGTATTTCTTGTACCTGGATGAATTGTCTCTGCATTGTGTATATATTTTGTTTAATACCGGAAATTCCTTCTTGGAATAAGACAGAAGATGGAAGATTTTTGCCTGAGGGTTGACTACAACTAATCTCAGTGCTCAGCATGCAGCAATTATAACCATGTTGCCTGAAATGATATGACCACTAGAGGGAGCATTTACAAATGTGTATCTACAGTACAGCAGGGGTGTCAAACACACATACACCAGATTTAAAAATTGGACAAAACCAGGAGCCAACCTTGGTATTTATTTAGAAGTTGTCAACAATTAAGGACTTTTTTCTTTGTCATTAGACATAATGATAAACTAACTTAAACTAACATACGTTTTGCTTAAACATTCAATCAGGAACATGCAAAGTATATTACTATAACACATGTGAAATGCGTTTCTAAAAAATATAGCTTCAAATATAATTACACTATGGACCAGATTTTGACAATCCTGCAGTACGGTGTACACAATTATGATTATATCCCTCTATACCAAACTTACTGAGCGGAGACCCATTATTGGTCGTTCCTTTACCCAGTAGAGATGGCCGAATTCTTTACAGCTGGCTGAATTTTTGAGGTACTTGGAGAGCCCCTGAATGCTGCCATCACCAAAATTGCTGGAGATGTAGTGAAGGGCTGTGAGAACATTTAAGAAAAAAAGTTTTGGTCTAGCATAGGTAGTTTTTGCATAAATCTAAAAAAAAAATAGTACCAAATTGTAGCCACAAAAATGGTGTCACTAGAAAGCACACTTCAGGCAGAAGGGGGGGGGGGGCAGGGGATTCTGTACTGTTCCTCTCCCTTCCTGCCAGGTGAGCTGCATGGTGATCGCAGTTACAGGCAGACATCGGCTGTCAGCTTCCATGTATGTCTCTCTGCTGTACTGCTTCCCTGCTGATGGAAACAGTACAGTACAGATGAGGGATCTGGCATTGGGACCATGATATATGTGTACTAAACATTAAATGATGTACTTGATACTTGTTTATGTTGAACATACATAAACTTTACAATAATGAACAGAAATGTGTACTGAGAATTCATTGTGCCCCTAAGAAAGCATTGTATAGTGATGACAGTATAGGTGACACAGGTCAAACCCACTTCTGCATATTTGGATGTTCGATGTGCTGGAAGGCTAGCACATTGCTTTTTACTTTATTTAATAAACTCATTGTTATAAAAGATCACAGTCTAGTCATAGTTTGTAAATTCTGATGCGACGCCTTCCAGGAGTATGTTTATGAAGGAACACTGTGTAAGGAGATCCTAAACTGAAATTCTGAAAGTTCATTTTCTCAAGACTTTTTGTTTCCTAAATCAAATGCAGGACAGATGCAATTTCCTGCCTCCGGTCACTTCCCCCTCCTTGCTTGATAGGCAATCATTGAGCTCAGACAGCATTTACAGTAGGTGGGATCCAGATATGTGCCATTTCCTTCTCTGCTCCACTGACTAAAGGAAGATTATTTATATTGTGTGCAGAGACCAGGTGGCTTGGCTCATTGTAAAGAGCAGCACACAGAATACTTTGCAAGTAAGATCTCACAGCAGCTCGTCTAGGCCTTCAATGAGCATTTTGTCAAACTCTGACAGAAAAAGACCAAACTCTGGCAGTTCTTACTAAAGCAGGCCATACACAGGTCCGATTTTAGCTCAATCGACTTAAAACGATAAATTTTTTTAGTCGATTGATTGAGAATTGAGTTTTGCCCACCTGGTTGAATCGACTTAATCCAATCAAAATTGAGTGAAAATTCTGTCATTTTTTGATCGGACTGGATGGTAAATTTTGATCGGTTGATTGAAAATTGGTTCGGTATTTTGAGAACCAAGTGTAGTCAACCAATTTTTGATAGATTTTTTCTACCTATTCTACCTCACTTCTAAATGAAATTCTATTTTGGATCGATTGTTATGACGATTGAAAAAAAAAAATCGATCAAAAATCTTGTATTTCATATGGCCCATGATACAATCGACATACAATTTTATACCGACTAAAAAATTGATTGTTTTAGGTTGATTGAGCTACAATTGATCTTAAATCGGACCTGTGTATGGCCTGTGTATGGCCTGCTTTACAGAGAACAGGATCTCAGAGAGACAAAAATTGGGAGAGTTTCGTATGTTTATAGATATGTTGGTAATTAGCTGATTTTGAAGGATAACTTCAGAGAAAACTTTGATATAATTGGTAAGAGGTAGAACTTTTGGGGAAACTTATGGCCGGCACACAAAGGGTGCCTGGCCGATTGAAGGGGCCCCAGAATGCAATGGGAGGCTAACGTGATGACGTCATCACGTTAGCATCCCGGAAAGATATCGGGACTAGTCTGCTACACACATCGGCGTGTGTGTGGCAGGCTTTACTGTCCTGGTGACACCAGAATAGGAAATCAGGGTGCAGTGGTGACATATTTTAAAGACCCAATAACACTAATTTATTCATTTGTATGGGGTTGGCGGTGTACAAAAATATCGGTGCATTTTGGTGAGCACAGGTGTGCTGAGGAGGTGTGTTGGGGTACCATTCAGAATGTCTTAAAACCTTCTTACTCTACTAAATAAAAAGATGTTTTTTTCTTTTTCCTGTCTCTATTTAAGGGATAACCCATAAACTACTGTTGCAGTGTCATCGTGTTATTGTGATTTGCTTTTGGCCATTTAGCACATCCTCCAGTTTTCTGGCCAATATAAATTCACAGACAGCTGAACAAGGCAGAATTGAGTTTGCTGTACAAAACCTTGCAATAGATAAAACTACTGACATAACTTTTTGAAGAAGCTGGAAGTTGGTGTGTGTTGAGGGTAACAGTTAAGCATAAGAAGGGCTTTTCTAACCACATTACACTACCTCACATTTCAGGAAGCCATGACAGCCTTGGAATGGCAGAGCTGTGACAGCTGCAACCCACTGTTGCTATGCCCAGAAATTACAATGCATTTTTCTCTCTGTATTGCACTTCAGTGTATAACTTGTGACATCCCTGACATAGCCATTCCAGCTCTTGAACTGTACTGCTTCCAGACACTCACATTTACTCTTTGGTTTCCGGAAGTTTGGAGAAGGAAGGCATTTGGGGCACTCAGTTGTTTAACTGTTAAACAAACAATGCTTTATAGATTAAAATGGCTGAAATGGGCTAAGAAGAAAGGATTGAGTTTAATGATTAACACCATGATTATATAACTAAACATTTCCTCTCTATGTTGTACTTGTAAAACCTTTATGCCCTACCAGATAGCTGTAAATGTTTAGCATTTCTTTATAGTCTCACTTATTATTGTCATTTGTAAATGCCTCTGCCAGGTGACAGTTGCCTGTTACACCTTAGTTCTAAAGGATACTTCTTATCTGTGGTCAAAGGGAAGCAGCTGCAACCTAGACCAAGGACACAAGGACCTGAAGACGCTTTATCACTTGAAAAAACATAGCTGCTGACAGGTATTAAGTGCAGAGCCCCAGATGTACATATACACAGCAGATTTAGGTACCCCCTGCCTCACCCAAAATGTCAGATTGTGTTAAGGCCCCCAAACACGTATTGAGTGGGGGCCGACAGACGAGCGATGGAGTGCAGCGTGATGACGTAATCATCTAAGTCACTTAGAGTATCGGCGGGCACCCTTTGTGTGCCAGCCGTTAGTTTGAACGGGGACGTCGGTCCCCATTCAAACTACAGGGAGTGCAGAATTATTAGGCAAGTGGTATTTTTGAGGAATAATTTT
>CM070036.1:47033762-47053056 GCA_036250615.1 Ptychadena robeensis | reverse complement strand
GCATAAAGAGGATGATGTGGTCAAAATACTCATTTGCCTAATAATTCTCCACTCCCTGTAATGGCATTGGCCAGAGATTTATGGGCATATCCATTCTCTGGCCGACCAAGCTTTGTGTGGGCACCCGTGATTTGCGGCCGCTTTTGGCGTTGACCGATGGCCACAAGCGTGCACGCACATCAGTGGCTTGCTATGTGTATGGGGGCCTTTAGGCAAAGCTTAATCACACCTAGGTAGTGTCTTAAGGCCCCCATACACCTTACAATCTTGCCATACAATTGTACAATCAACTTTTCTACTACCAAAACCATGTAATATGAGGATTTTTCTAAACCTTCCAATCAGTGTGTATTCTATCAAGGAGGACACTATACTACATAGTTTGTGGTAGATCTAATGGACATTGTGTAGAGTGATCTAAAGGTGTATGGGGGGGAGGTTAAGTAGATCTTCCTATTTACCTATTGTATACTCTGTTCTCCAGCCTAATAGATTGTAAGCCATAACCTGTACCTGTATGTTGTCTTGTGTTGCATCTCAACTCTAATTTAATGTAATATGTTGACGCTATATAAAAAAGCTAATAACAATAATAACTACTGCTTCTGATAAAAAAACAAATGTTAAATTAGAAAGCAAAGCATTCAACAATAAATTGGGATAAACACATGGATCGGATTTTTTGTCAATAAAATAAATATTAAATTGATGGTTGATGTATTTTGGTTGTATCCTGTATAATTCTTGGGAACATTTTGTAACCTGCTACCCATAACGTCCTGCTTGTCATAGTTCAACGAATACGAGTCTGCCTTTGTCTACTGTCATATCTGCTATATAGCTCTTAGGCAATAATCCACATGTGCTAGCTTCAGCTGTCAAACTACTTGGTCTCCTGCCAGATCCAGTAACCGCCAACTGTAAGTGAAGTAACAAAGAAGAGAGCACATGTTGATATAAGAGTTGGAAAATGTTTCTCTGGAACACACCCATCCTTACAGAGCAACGGTTATTCTGGTGAAGGAAAGAATCCTGCTGATCTTCTGATAAGGGAACATAACAGATGGCTTCATTCAGTGAACTGAACTGATAGTAATGTGAATTGTGAGAGCTGTATTATAATTTGGTATCTGGTGCTGCTCTATGAAAGAGAAAGGGTTCTAAATATATTTTTGCTCAGTAGAAAAAATACTATACATACATATTTATAGTTTGCCCATGACTCATCTATGACCTAACCCCAACTTCTTTGTTCTGTGCCCTTTTTGTTATCTCATTTATTTATTTAGCAAATAGTTCCAGAAAATTGAATGAACTTTTTCTACATGGGCAGCAGATGTTGCCTTGTAAAGCCTTGTTGGTGGGACTGATCATTCCTAGTGACTAGACAATTAACACATGCTGTACAGTGCACATTTAAATGGGAGATATGAGCGCGAAGTCTTCCCCCATACCAAAGAGTGGGCTATGGGGAAGCCAGTCCTTTATTGAACCATCTTGGAAGATCACCGAATGTTCTGCAACTTATTTGTTAGGATGATAATGCAGGTTTGAGACAGAGTAAAGATAATTCGTTTGAAAGAAAATGACCAAAATTAAATATTGAATGAATCTTTTGTAGATAAGTCAGTGATAAACCTGCAGTTTACATGGTTGTCACTGTTTATATGTATATCTGGGATGCTGGAGAGGTCTCCATGAGCTATATAATCATTTTACAATTGAAAGCATTTTGAAAGTAGTTGTGATTGCTATAAAGTTGTATAAGTCAACTCAAGAAGTTATAACGTTTTAAGACAATTGTGATTGTACAAATCAACCACCATAACTTTTTTGGTTATATTGATCCCATCTCCATCACCATATGAACAGACAGAAGTGATTTGGTGTGGTCTCAAAAGCATTTGGTACTTTTTGCTTTGATTTGCCGTGAATGTGCGGGCTATGCTCTTTTTTGCTTAAAAATACAAAGTAAGGTTTGTCATTACAAAAAACAGATAGCTCTGTTTCCAACAAGCAAAGCTGGACATACATGGTTCAGTTTTTCCATTCAAACAATGTAAGGTACCCATACATGTGTAGATAGCCACTTGATCAGTGGCAGAGTCGAGTGATAACATCATGCCCTGTGCGGACATTGAACTTGGCCACCGTTCGAGCAGGATCAATCCATCTTGCTCCAAGATAGGTCAGTCTTACAGGGCACGGACATGTCCGTAAATCCCTCTTCGACTGCCATATTAATGAAAGGGAATCGAGCACCTCAATGGTGCCCCTTGATAACCATCCAATCAACAAAAGCCTGAGCACAGTGTGGTGATGTCATAGTGATACCACCATGCTGTGCTTGAATGGGTTATCGATCTCACAGGTTTCTATATGTGGATGGGTACTTTTAATCGTTTTAAAATTGATTCCTTTGAACCAAAATTTATAAAAATTTTACAAAAAAAGATCAAGCAGTGATCGGACATGTTGGTAAATTTCAGTCGATCATGCAAGTAAAACATTTTCTTGGTATTTCAAACAATTTGTATCTGACGGTACTATGGAGCATGTGCACAGATCTAAAACCGGCCATAAACGCGCCGGCCATCGTTGCGGGCGATAGATTATGATGCATAATGGTCGGTCGCCCGCAACTACAGGGGTGCCCACCTTGAGGTTTCGACCCAAAAAGCCGTCAGGTCGGATTGCACGGTGATCCTTGGTGGTCTTGTGGTTATCCGTCTTGCTAGTTCATCTTGTGTACAATCTTGTTGTAGTCAGTTAATGTGGATTTTGAGTCTCCCCACCTCCAAATTAATTGGCTACAATCTGACGGGAATCCCTGTGTTAGTGGAGCACACAGGATTCTCGTAACTTCTGTAGCCGACTCCTCGCAGCTAGAGATGGTCGAATTTTTTGACTTGCTAACTTTCAGAGCTGATTGCAAAGCCCCTGAACATGCCGGAGATGTAGAGAAGGTTTGGGGGAACATTTGAAAGAAAAAAGTATGTCTCTAACACAAATAGTTTTTGAATAAATTAAGTTCAAAATTAAAGTCGAATTTCCGAATTTTCGACATTTTGACTTGACTTTGAACTTAATTTGTGCAAATGTTCTCCCAATCCTTCTCTACATCTCCAGCAAGTTTGGTGATAATACCATGTTCAGGGGCTTTGCAATTAACTCGAAATTGTCGAATTTCTGAAAAAAAATTCGACCATCTCTACTCGCTGCGTGGTGACGTCACCATTCTGTTATGAGTCTGCTACGAGCCGGCCATGGATCGAGGTGTCCATGGCCGGCTTAAGGAAAGGAATCGATCGAATTGGGAAGTGTTTCAAACAATCATTTTTTAAGTTGATCGAATGGGAAATCAAGCGGTGCATTCACAGCTTAACTCTATGGTAGCATTTGGTAAAATTTTGGTAGCACAGCACTTATCCTTTCTACAAGTATTGTTTATACCTTAGTTTCAGGAAAGTTGTCATCCGTAGATCCCTCCTAAATAAGCTATTTTGATTTTGTCCTACAACAGTTTTATCATCAATGGTCAAAGTGCAACTATTACTAGATGGGCAGGGTCTGGTTCCTATATTATTGTGCTTTGCACAAGTAAAAATGTGACTGTGGACCACCAGCTTCAGATTGGTCCCATTGTAAAAAACAGCTTGAGCTTCTGTGAGCGTCCGACTTCCATGCCAGGTGCAGGGGATAGATTCAATGTAAATCAGAAATTCTCCTATTACTAAATCTATTTTCAGTGACCAGGATAGTGAGTTCCTATATTTATTCTCTAGCTCTTATAGTAAAAGCAGCTTTCCAAAATTTTACAATAAGTTTTTCTTCCAAGAAACATAGCATCAAGATCTCAGAACAAGCCGGAGATCTGCAGAACAGGCTGTTTTTTACTTGCTGTACTTTTGTAGTAGTCACTTTGAAGCTCAGCCCGTTCTTCAGGCTTAATCACCCAAGAAGTCTGAATGCATCCCACCAATATTCATCTAAGAATGAGTCTTTTGAAGTCACCGAGACGACTCCAATGACTCCCACAGAGGCACTGAGAAACCACCAGGCTTATTCATCCAGCCTGTCTAGATTCCTCCTGTTAATATTTGATAGCAAATGTTCACCATAATGGATGAAGGTGGATAAGTAAAAGTTACATTTGGAGGCCTAAAAAATATTGCATTGAGCCCAGCCTTTGAAAGCCCAGCTCCAGAGATTATAATTGAGAAGAGTCTATAGCGCACTCTGCTCAACGTGCTGTGAAGAAATATCCCTCCTGTTCTGGACTATTCACTCTGTATTTATTTGAAAGGGGATTAAGTCCTAGGGTGCCCTGACAGGAAACATCATGTGATTAAGGAGAGGGCTCAGTCACAGCTTAGACGGCCTGGAAGCGGAGGGAGGAAATGAATTCTGCTCCACTTGAGGCATTTGGGGTGAGTTATAAGCAGAGGGTCACTACATTCAACCCCAACATCCAAGGCTTTCAGACTTGGGAGTAAATCACTGCTTTATAAATTATTATATGTGGCAACGTACAATGCTTAATTAATAATTACAACCAAAGAGGAAACAACAGTTAATTGATGTGTTTTTGGATATATAATTATACTACTTACATTTTATGCCCAGACTTTAAAAGGATATTAGATGGATAAAGGATGTAGGCGTCAGACTTTCAGTTGTTAAATACTCTAACTGATCAAGAGTATACCGGTATCCAAATGACTTGGAGGAAAGTTTACATATAAAATATACATGAGTATATGTATTTTGAGGGAGTTACACAAAAGCAGACTGCTTTTGTGCAAATTTTCAATATATAACCTGTGTATTTTTTGTTTCTTCATCAATGTAATGTGCACAGAAACGAAACTATTGGGCTTTCATGTAACATAGTATTGAGGCCTTTTGCTTTCTGTTTTTGTTTCTTCTGTTTTCTTCTGTTGCTTTCTGTTTTTTTTCTTTGCATGGGATATACTAACAAGACATCATACCTCTCTTAATGTAATATACACACAAACTGTAGTAAGTTCTAATTCATCAGTTTTTGCTTTGTTGATTATTATTATTAGTATAATACAACCTCGGATTTTTCGATTATGAAGCGTTACATGATTTTATATGTGTATACCGGTTGTTAAGGTCATTTGTAATTTATATTTTAATTTGTATATCTTGTCTATCATGTTTGTTCCTTTTTTGCTACCTAATAAATTACACCTTTTACCTTATATTTGTCAATATCATGTGTGCCGTTAAAGTCCCAGGGGCTAGCCACCCCAAAACTTGGTGACTAGAGCATCGCTAAGTCCAAATGGTTCTTTTATAATAATAGTTTGGGGAACTGAGTATACAATAGGTACGTGGGGGATGGGACTGGTGATGGTTCTGATGTTAGGACTGAGAAGATGGGTATTCAAGACTGAAGAGGTGGGTTTTCAGTTTTTTTTTAAAAGTGCCAAATGTAGGAGCAAGTCTAATGGGGCGAGGGAGAGAGTGCCAGAAAGTAGGAGCGGTCCTAGGGAAGTCTTGAAGCCGCGCATGTGATGATGTTATGAGTGGGGATAACTGGAGGAGAGGAGGGGGCGGTAAGGGGTGTATTTATTTATCAGGTTGGAAATGTAAGTGGGACAGGAGGTGTGGAGTGACTTAAAAGCAAGGTACAACTTTTAATTTTAAATTTCATCCAGAAAAAAGAATCAAAGAAACGTTTCTTGGGCTTTGGCAGTGAGCAAGTAATTGGCAACTTTGGTGATGGCTGTTTTCATGGAATGAAAAGAATGGAACCTGGATTGGATAGTCAGTGAGTTTATTGTAAACAAGGAAGCAAAAGGAAGAAGAGAGATTGGTCAGTAGCTAGAGGGAAGAGAGGGGTCAGGCAATGGCTTCTTCAGCATGGGGAGAACTATGGCATGTTTGAAGGATGATGAAGTAGTTTATGTTTGGTGAAGGTAAGGGCAGCATTGCATTGATGGAGTTTGACCTTGTAGATGAGAAAGTCACTGTTCTGACCAGACTTTCTCCACTTGCGCTCTGCCCTGTGAGCATCTTGTTGGAGGCAGTGACTGTGCTAACCGTGCCAGGTACGGGGGTTCATGGGGTGGGGAGAGCTGAGGGGGGCAGGGGTGGCATGCCCTCAGACTATATGTACATTTTATTTATGTTATGCATATAATTAACCTGTAAAAGCTGTGTGTTGACATGCAAAAATGCCTTTATATAGCAGCATGGCAGCTCCACCTTGGATATGATATGTAATAGGTCATATAAGGTGGGAGAGAGATATTGTAGATTATACATTCACTGGAAAAGCCAAAGAAGAAAAATAAAGCTTATAGCTTATAGATAAAGCTTATAGATTATAAAAATAAATAAAACATGCCTTGACCTAAGATAACATTCAGGGCTCTTTCACAGATACCACTCTACTCCACTCTTGAACCATGCAGGAGGAAATCAGATGACTTCACACTGTGGGGTGCATTTTGTTAACCCCACAAAAACAGAAACACCACCTATGCCATTAACTTAGAAGAGCACAGCAAAAGTGAAACTGGATCGACAGTGATCTGTCAAAATGTGAAATGCCTTTCAGAAGCGTATGACAGCTCCCAATCTCAGAATGGTGGGGGGTTCCAGTGAGTGGAAATGGTGGCCAATCCTCATAATACTGGACCTCTGTAAAACTGTTTGAATTTTGAAAGTTGTATTGTAGGTGTTACTTGCTGGTTCTCACCTTTTCCAGCAGGTGGATGCCTGAAAAGCACAGCACTCCAGGGAACATTGCTTTTCAGGCGTTTGCCTAAAAGGATAACATGTAGTGTTGAGCTTGAATATTCGATTTTCGAATATTTAGTTTGAATATCACCATTACGCCATTTTACGAATATTCGTGAATATATCATATCACATCCGACGCGATCGCGATTGTTTGCGATTTATTGCGATTTTTGCGATCCCATTCATTGCAATGGATCGCAATTTTTTTAAACGGAAATGACGGATAGTCTCCAAGTCGAATATCCGAGCTCCATTGACTTGCATGCATTGCGCAAATTTGATCGCAATTGTGATTTTTAGATCGCAATTCATGTCCACAAGTGCGGATATTCGAGATTACGAATATAGAATCGAATATTATGATGGATATTTGCGAAATTACGCAAATTCGAATATTGCCTAGTCGCTCATCACTAATAACATGTAGGCTTTTGTCACTTTTTGACAAACGCTTCCTAAGCAACTGCACATTGTGTTCTAGATATCCGTGTGAATGCCCCCTTAGTGTAGGTAAGCAAATGTGCCAATCCACAGTGGTTATAAAGTCCAGTCCAAGGTTTTGGTAATGAGTGAATACAATGTAAGCAATAGCCAACAAATTTCAAGGGCTCAACAGCCCCTCGTCCTCAATGCTAAAAGTGACAGCTCAGGAAGGCCCATACACATCTACAATAAATGTTATTTGAAAGAGTTGCATTTGGCATATTGGCAGTGGAGCAGAATTTATAAAATGTACTTATCTCTTGTGACATTAATCCAGGTATTAATTAGCCAAAAGATGTCTCCTTATTAATGACTTGTGGCACATTGCAGTACTCTTTAGTGCCTCGTTTCATGATTTGCCTATTGTAGGACATGATCCAATATCGCAGTGGTTTTTATATTGAAAAGTCCTGTGTTGTTTCAGTCGGTACATCCTAAAAGACACTTGGCATGCAGAGGCTTGTGAACATAGTTCTCTTTTGTTCTCTGTATGAGCCATGTAGATGTTTATTTGAATTTGGCTTCCACTTTGCCGGGATACTGAATATTTGACCAGAGTTGTTGATTTAATTGCTGGTTCTTCTGGCAGTAAGTTTTAACACAATGATAAAATATGGACAAACATACTTCCATTCAGAAGTTCTTTTAAATGAGATGTTCCATTCAAGAACCTTGTCCCTTTTATGATATTTGAGTTATTTGTAACTGGAACTGACAGTGACAGCATGTCTGTACCTGATAAGGTGAGTCTAGGTATAGGCTGTTTGTCTGATATACATAGTTCAGTGCTCTGCTTTCAGTAAAATGTAGGTGTGAATTTAAAAGGAATTTGTTGTGTCATAAGGTCCAATAGAAACGAGCATTGTTTTTTTTTTTCCATTTTTAAGAAGAGCAGGCTTAGTACACTGGTTCTGAACTTCCTTCAGAACAATTTTCCCCACAAAATTCACCAGTTTTACCAAGACAAGTGAGGAAATAGCTGATACGGTAAACAGACAGAAACCTCTGACAAATGTTCTAGAAAAACAGGTGTGCACAACTTTCAGCAAGTGATGTCAGTGGCCAGAAAGACCATTAGGTGATAAAAGTAAATGAAAATGCAAAGAAAATTACAAGTAACAAAATGTAAATTGATCAATATGAGGGATGGGTGTTGAAGTTACATGGAGGCGTGCAGCTCATGAGATGGAGGGGGAGTGTGGCACCCCTGTAAAA
Organism: Ptychadena robeensis; assembly: GCA_036250615.1. NCBI lineage: Eukaryota > Metazoa > Chordata > Amphibia > Anura > Ptychadenidae > Ptychadena > Ptychadena robeensis. Next base: position 47,044,581 of record CM070036.1, on the reverse strand, counting down.
GACTAAAAGGAACAAGGAGCACCACCTAGTTCAATAGGAAAAAAAGAAAAAATAATTCACCCACAATAATAGAAGTGCAGTGGTGGCGTAGCAATGAACAGTAATCTAAAGGACAGGAGTTGCCACATAAGCGTGTCTCTTCAGCAGTGTGGATACCAGGATGATGTAACTTCGAGGTTAAGGGATGATATTACTTTCTTGTTAAAGGTTTTGTAGGGATGCCAGTAGAGAGGTGTCTCTTAATTACACTCAGTGTTCAGTAGTGTAGCATTGCCTGGGGTAACTCACCGGAGCAAGCAGGTTCTTTTTCGTTTTTTTATGCCTATGAACAGATTTAGCTGTTATACAGGAAACGAATGTCCACATAAGCTGGTTAGGTGTTAACTTTTTACTGTAGGGATATGTACAGTCATATTCACCATCACCCATGACGCAGAGACTTATTTATAACCTCTGCCCAGAGGAGGGGTTTAACAGTTGCTGGGCAGATAACTAACTTAAAATACTGAGTATGGGAAAATGACCTCACCTTTCAGGCTTTTCCAGCAGCTACTATACAAAAGTAACATACACAATTTACATGCCATGTCATGGCCAGCTATGCAAATATATAAACCAGATCATATATACTGTTTTAAGTGTATTTCCACTACACTACTGTATGATCAATAGAACGTGTTTCGGTTGGCAGCCTTTTGCCATTCCAACCCTTTATAAAGATACTTAAAAAGTTCAGTAAAAAATAAATGCATGTCAGTACACAAGAGTAGGGTATTGCAGACCTAAGTTTCAGGCAGCAGAGGCAATGAGGTGTAGTGTTTTTTTGTAGGGACTCTTTGCCCATTTAATATATTTCGCGAATGTGCACGCGGACATTCGCAATGACGGATATTCGTCATATTACGCTTTAACATTGTTTTCCAGCATACATCGTGCATATGTGTGCGCATTGCGAATGGATATGCGCAATAGATACAGTGGTTGTACTGGCTAAGATCACAGAATGAAGAAGAGAAGCTGTAAAGCTGCATTGTGAATCATTGTGAACGGGCGCGCGCAATGGAAGGCAATAGAATACAGTCAAATCGAATTTTATGAATTTGTTTCTTTGTATATTCGCAAAATTACGTGAATTGGAATATACCTTATACTGCTCAACACTAAAGATGAAATGTTTTTTGCTAGCTGGGCTCAGTACACCCGCGGGCTACAAATGGGGTCCAGTGGATAAACTGGTAGAAAGTGAACATGGAACTTGCTGAATGCTGTTGTTGAAAACTGATTCCATATATAATAGTAACACTCTTTCCCAATACTCAGTGGATGGACTGACTGTTATACTTATCTACTTTGTTTTCTCAAATGTGAGTCAGCGCAGTCAAACGAAGACATGTCCTGAGTTCACCTTTGTCCTGTAAAATCCTTCTCTATTTCTAGTTGCTGTGCTGGATCTACATGTGTCTACATCACATGAACACCAGACACTCTGTGCATAAACTATATTATTATTATTTCTTAATAATAATAGGAATATGTTTTTCTTTTGCCTAAAAACCTAAAAAGTGATTTTACATATATGTTTTCTTTTTCTTTTCAGTATCTTCATGTATCACCACATATAAAAAGACACCCCCACCGGTACCACCTAGGACAACAACAAAACCTTTCATCTCCATCACAGCTCAGAGTAGTACAGAATCTGCCCAAGATGCCTACATGGATGGACATGGACAAAGGGGGGATATGATTAGTCAGTCAGGACTCAGTAATTCTACGGAGAGCCTGGACAGTATGAAAGCACTTACCGCTGCTATTGAAGCTGCCAATGCTCAAATCCATGGCCCAGCCAGCCAGCACATGGACAACACCATGACCGTGAACTCTACATCAACCGTTTCCACCATCACTGCAGAAGACAGGAAAAAGAACCATTTCAGGAAAAATCTATCCATTGGCATACAGGTAAAGGTTTTCAAACCTGTTAATAATTAAATTCAGTGAATAGTTATTTTTTAATTACTCGTAGAATTTGCAAAATTTGCTGTTGTACGATTTAAGGCCTTTACAAGGTGAATCTTCAGGCCATAAGATTTCAGACCGTTGACCACCTTGGTAATGTTGGTGTTCCTGTCTACATTTGGGCCATCCTACTCCTTCAGGTGTATGCTCTGTAATTTAAAGCAAATGGCATTTCACATATGCCATAGGAGAAGGGTCAGGACTTCTGGGGCTAGGTAAAATGTGGCTAGGCAGCTGGAAGAACTACAAGTCCCAGCATGTCTAGGGGCAACCTTCATAGGTGACAAAGCCCCACACACATTTTCACCTCACCAAACCTGGCCCTCTGTGCAAACATTTTGGACATCTGTGGATTAAGGTGTATAGCAGTAAGACAACACATACATTTTTTAAACAGCCTACAATTCAACGCATCTGTTTCTATTCTACTTTGGCAATTCGTTCTAGGTTGCATGGACCTCTGTAAAGCTAGCCACACATGGCTCAATGAAGTAACAGATTAGAGGAATATAGGGTGCCTTCTATCGAACCGTGGATAGATCTATCTATCTATTGATCCTGCTCGAAGAAACTCGACCAAACAGGTTTCCAACATGTTGGAAAACCTTGGTCGAAATCCATTGCATTGAATAGGGACAGCTAGCCGCACACACAGAGCAGCCGAGCCGCACACATAAGCTGTGTGTTCAGCTAGCTACTCTGTGTGTGTTAATGGGGCGTGGCCAGCACGGACCCAGCTCTGCCAGAAGAGGGGGCTGCTGGCTGCAGACAGACTGCTCTCCCCAGCTGGAGAAGCTGTCTGCTTCTCAGGCTGTTGAGAGACCCGGGGGATCGGGAAAGCGGGTCCCCATCGTACAGTAATTGATGCGCCCATTTGGTGCACATTGATTACTGTCCGATTGATCGCCGGTCGATTGCACGGGAATCTACCCATGTGTGGCCAGCTTAAGTTGATCATTTTTTATAAGATCTCATTGAGAATACCAGGTTTATAACATAGTGGTTTTAGAAGAGGTTCATAACACCATGCAGTGTAGGTCATGGTTCGTGCAATACATGGGCACCCACTGATCCAAAGCATGTATAAGGGGCTACAACTAGGATAGGGAAGTGTTGTGATGATGATTTTGTTATGCATGGAACAATTATTACTGTCTGAAAATGTCTGAAATTTTTAATTCCCACTTTAAAGTACTTTCAGGGGCTATAAATCCCAATTTACCACTAACCAGTGGTAGTGCTTTTCAATATCCACAGCAATTCATAAGTGCCATTTCTAAGTATTTAAATATATATGCTGTAAGCAAATGAATAAAGCTTGTACAAGTTATAGCTGCAGTATAATATAACTTTTATTTACATAAAAATGCCACCACTTGTAACTTGTCATTTAAGCTGCATTGTTCTAGGTTTTGAAGCTTACAATAATATTTAACTGTGCCTATTGTGATACTTTTCCTGTTTAATCATTCGTATGGAGGCTGTGCCAGTCTGTCTGTACTCACTGATTAGCCACTGATCCTCAAACTTCGTTTACTGGGACATATATCCTTAGAAAAAAGGGAAAGCTGTATAAATATAATTAAATGTACTTACAATACAAACAGTAAGTATGCCAAATTTACAGCAATCCTTACATCATTTTTATTTTTATGGATGCTTTGCAGCATGGGAGATATAAAACTGAAATCATGGCTTTACATGTTACAGTCTGATTATATGATATATTTGGTTCAGGTTAAATTATTCGAATTCCAACACAACCGATTCAGCCTTTTCAAGTCTAATGTGTTTTCCAAATGCAGTTACATAACCATCCCTCAAATGTAATTAAAAAACCTAAAGTGGACCTAAATTAAGAAAGAATTGTAAGCTTCCATTACTAAACTCATGGTAATGAAGGGTGATTACCTAAATGTATATCTAATTTTTTTTTGTGGGACAATTAGCCAAACACTTAAAGCGGACCTACCACCTGTGAGGTCACTCAGCATTATCCGCTGCAGCTAAGCAGATAATGCTGAGATCCTTGATTGTAGAAAACAAATCTTCTTCTAACAGCTGGAGAGAAGCTTGTTAGGAGTGCTCCCCTCCCACTGCCTTACGTGGTGCCTAGGCAGCCGAAGTGGTGTCTGGGAGATCTCTGCCAGGCAGGAAATATTCAGCAGACGATTCCCCCTCTTCACACCCCCCCCCTCCTCTGTCTGTAGATACGATCTCCGGGTGGAGAGGGGAGGAGAGGGGGGGTCAGTGTGGGCGGAAGTGTGCAGAAGCCAGGAGATAAGATGCCAGCATGAGAAATCCAAGCACGTGAAGATAGTTTAGTGAGAGTTTTTTTTGTGTAGCAGTTTCTCATCATCTAAACTGCTGACAGGTGAGTATTGTGTCTGTGTAATGTATGTCTGTTTTTTTTTTATTTTAAGTGTAAAACCACTTTAAGCTTCATACTTAAGGTAGGAATACACGGGTAAATTTTCCCAGAATTCGGCACAGCCGAGCGCCGTGTGCATTCACGGCACTGAGCTGTGCAGAAATCTGGGAAAAATCGATCTGTGTATGCCGTTTTCCGAGTGAAATCAATAGATAACAAAATGTTGGTTAACCTTGTTCAATCTTCTCTAGTTTGAATAGGGAACCACGGTTCTCCATTCAAAGTGTAGACGGGCTTACAGCTGGCTCCCGTTATCGGGGAAGCCGGGCAGTAGCGAGATCTGTCTGTCGGCTCAAATATAGAGCCGTGTATTCCAGCCTTTATTCTGGGTGAATGATTCAGAAAGTGTTAAAGACAGAGGATCGGAACACAGATCAGGGATAATCTTTGGTCAATTTTTCAATATGGAAATAAACATTTTGTTGGGTTGAAAATACACAAAAGACTAGCCTACCCTAAGGGTCCCGGAGGCGGCTGTCTGCGTCAAAATTGGCCGCTGATCGCGGGTGCCTGCATGGGGCGACAGATCCCTGGCGCCCCAAAGCTCAGTCGGCCAGGAAGGGACATGTCCTTAAATCTCTGGCTGATGCCATTAGCTTGATTGGGGACCCGCGTTCCCGTCCAACTAATGGCAAAGGGTGCCCACCAATATGCGATGGAGAGCAGTGTAATGACTCCACAGCTCATCTGTCGGTCCCCACTTGTTACGTGTGTGGGGACCTTTAGGGCTTGTCCCCACAGTCGCAGCCACGACCAAATTCGACTGTGGGGACAGGCCCTTAGTGATATTTTAGCTGTAGGATGACCTTTGAGCTTAAGCCATCATTTAGCAAGAACTCAAGAAGTGAACTTTGCCAGTACAGTCCCTACTGATTCTCGTAATTATAAGAAAGTTTTGGGTAGTTCTATATATGTTGCAGCTCCTAATGGTTTATGCCAAAATATAAAAATAATCTTAAAGTCAGTAGAGAGTGGGACAGCACAACCAGGAACGTGAACGTGGATATCCCACCATGTGAATAGACCTCTTGTGTGATTTAGCTCTACAGTTTTAACCAAACACTAAAACATACATTGTTGTCCTTTTTTTGGGTAAGAACAGTGACATGTACCTCAGGGATGTTTGGCTACCTTTGGTCTGAGAAGTACAAGCTATACTTACCAGTCTGTATTTTTTGTAGGTTGATGGGCCAGAAGAAATTGCCAATGCAGAACAGAGAGAAGCAGCCTACCGATACCAGTCAGTAGGAATTCAAGTAGAAGAAGAAAGAGCGTAAGGATTTTATTTAACTCAAACTGATTGGTGGTTCAAGTGTTAGTGGTATGGCATATTCTAATTACAATACATGTCATAAGATTTCTAAAATTTATTATCAAAATATGCTCTCATTAGTAAGTAAGTGTGTGTGTGTGTGTGTGTGTAAATGTAAGTGTGTGTGTGTGTATAAGAAAATTTAGCTTCCATTCAGCTTCTTCTGTCAAAACCTTTATTGATTAAATTCAACAGATAACAAAAAATTAGGTTCAGGTTTATGTTAGGTTTTTTAGATTTGTTCGATTGTCATTTACAAAGGGTACAATGCAATATTGAAAATGATGTACATTACATAATCTAATCATAATCTACGATCAGAAGAGCACTGGCGAACCCAACATTTCACAGTATGATAAATTCAAGAAAAATGTATATCATGAATAGTTAATGGTTAGACAAAATCATACTGGGTTTGTGTATTATTAATTCGCTCTTTAAGTAAAATTAGGTCTTCCAAATTTTTTATACCAATTTACTCCAATTCACAACCTATCAATGCCCGCCCTGATATATCAGCCATAACTAATCTAGCATTGTCTAGCAGTTATGCCTATTCTGACAGTGAACTGCTAATATATTTAGTAAAATTTAACAGAGGTGAAGACCTTTCCCATGCAGAAAACCCCAGGAAGTAGGGAGTGTCCCCTGACTCTGGTTTTTGTGTGTTCTGCTCCATGCTCATATGGTTTTGTTTACAAGTAATACTTTAACGTTGCCTTCAACTGTCAGACTGATCTGTCTTCTCACCATCAAGTGAATTCCATCTCAGAAGATTTATCATCTGGCTTTTCATGGTCTATTGTTGGGCTGCAGTGTTAGATATTTGGCAAATGGATTACCTCTTATTCATGCAAACAATTCAGGGATGTTTATCCAGAAACACATTGTGATACATACATATATCGCATGAAGCATGCACTAGATGTTGTTTTCTAGCAGAATGTCATTCCTGGATTAGGTTTCATCTGGTTTCACAACTCAAATTGTTCCAAGAACAAACATGATAAACTGGTCCTTATGTAGTAATATCATAAAAGTCAGCTGCCCCCATACACCTTTAGCTCACTCCATACAATTTCCTTTAGATCTACCAACAACTATGTCGTTCCTATATAGTCCCTCGTAGAATACATAGTGATTGGAAGGAATAGAAATGTCCTCATATTACATGGTTTTGGTAGAAGAAAAGTTGATTGTACAGAAATTGTATGGTAAGGTTGAAAGGTGTATGGGGGTCTTAGGATGCACCTCTAGACCGATTTTATGCTTCTAAAATTTAAATAGTAAAATTTTTAAAGCAATGTATCACTTGTTCTACAGACTGCAACATGACAATCATTTAGAGCATCTACACGTCTTGGCTCCACAACATGCGGCCCAAGTTAGCCGCATGTTGTATGAAATGTATTATGCATTAAGCTGGCCATAGACATCTTGATGTCAGGCTGATTTTTCTCCAGATTGACTGTGCGTGATGCATCGACTGTGCACACTTTGTATGCCGCTATTTACTTTGGGATGGTACCAAAGTAAGGAGATCGATCTAAAAATTACACACATATCCAGAATTTATAAGATCGATTTCCGGGGTTTTTTATGTCCCAATTTGCGTTCTATTTGCGGCAGATTGGTCGAAACAAGTGCGCATAGTGGTCAATCTGTGGCAAAATTGTCCGCAAATCGCACAATCTATGGCCACCTTTAGAAGCAACTACCCCTAAAGTGGATAAAGCTGATACACACAGAAATGGAAGGTGTTTTACCTAATAAAAGTTTGTTATTTTTAATATAGGCAGTTCAGAGCCATTTTGGTAACCACACTTACATACAGAAGAGTGCAGCTATCTCCATTGCCCATAGTCAATAAAGGAGCAGCAGCAGATTAAATAAAATCATCCCACTTAAATATTTCATTTTTAGCCAATGAGCTCATCTGTTTTCAGTGATGCCTGAACCATTGATTTATATTACTTAAGCCCCCCATAGACGGGCAGACTCCCGGCCATAGTTGTAGCAGACCAACCTGCGTGCTCACTCACTCCCGCCCGCCGATCACATCAAGGTTGGTCTGCCGCAACTATGTGGGAGCCCACCTTGACTTTTGTAGAAAAAAAGCCGGCAGGTCGGATCGCACACGGATCCGACATGCCGATTCCTTTTCTGTACGACTGACAGGCAGAACAGCTGCAGCTTGTAAACTCGGAGGGGGAGTCTCCTCCCCCTCCCAGTTAATTGGCTAGTCTGACGGGAGTCCTGTGTGTCAGTGGAACACACAGGATTCCTGTCTGACATTTAACAGACTGCTCACAGCGTGGTGACGTCACCACGCTGTAAACAGTCTGCTAAAGGTCTTCCATAGATTGAGGTGTCTATGGCAGGCTTTATGCTGCAAGACATCACATAGATTCCATTTTTTTATTTTGCTTCTACAAATGTTTAGAAAAAATAATAATTTAAGGTAATAAAATGTTTATAAGATAAAATATTTATAAGACAAAATATTTATAAGACATGGTACAGTATGTTGTCTGTGAATTTAATGTAATTAATTGTATTTAGTGACAGTGCTGATTGTTAAGCTGGCCATACACCTGCAGGATTCTCTGTCAGATTTCCTTCAGATCAGATCAGATCAGATCTACCAACAACCATGTAATATGAGGACCTTTCTACACCTTCCAATCACTATGTATTGTATCAGGGAGGACACTATACTACATGGTTGTTGGTAGATCTGATCTGATCTGAAGGAAATCTGACAGAGAATCCTGCAGGTGTATGGCCAGCTTTAGACACATGTTATCTGGCTAATTCATTTACCTACAGCCCAGTGATCTTAATTATGCAGGATGAGATAATGGAGTGCGTTAGTGATTTTCCATGGAAGAACTCCCCCACTGACACTGATGTGAAGGAATGTCAGTGCTTTCTTTGTTTCCTGACCTTTTAACCTACTTCTTGACTGGTCACTCATCAATGCCCTCACTACAGGTCTCTAGAGGGGGTGGCATTCTGTATACTACAGAACTAAACACATGCTAGGAGGATAGTGATTAACAATACCCCTTCCATTCTATCGTAGGTGGGATTCCAGTTGTCATTGTGCTGTCATACTACATAAGCATTCTGACAGCTCTGTTTAGTTTTCAGGTTGGACAACCTTAGATTGAACTGCATGCTAGAACTTGTTGTTAACCAATGGTTAAGCAAGAGGTTGTAAATGGTAGGTTCAGCCTTACTTTGCTTTCGTTTTATTTACATGCAATGTTAATCATATAAATTATTTAAGAGTCTGCTAACAAAGAACAAAGGATGTCAATGAAAATGGCACTATATAAGGAGTAAAGCCCTCCCCATACACCACATACAATTACCATGCAATTTCTGTACAACCAACTTTTCTTCTTCCAAAACCATGTAATATGAGGACCTTTCTAAACCTTCCAATCACTATGTATTCTATCAGGGAGGACACTATACTACATAGTTGTTGGTAGGTCTCATGGAAATCGTATGGAGGAATCTAAAGGTGTATGGGGGGCTTAAGATAGACTCAGACCAAACAGACATCCCTCCAGAGCTGCGCTTAACAATCAGGCATTTTTAGATTTTTGGGGGGGCATTTATTGGGACATTTTTATAGTGGTTGCATATTTGAGCTTACACTTTTGCACACCCTTTCCAACTTCTTATGCATAGAAGTCTGGATACTGACATGTTTGTAGAGCTAGAGAGAAGCATAAAGCCAATGTGCACCAACCTTACTTAAGGCTCATGTACACAAGGTATTATTGCAATAAGCAATAATCGCAACCGAGTGGCAAACGCAATATTAGGAGTCCTCCGATCGGCTTTCGCCAGATAGAACTGCCGTAAGGTACCTATCTTGAGGACCAGCGAGTGGTGAATCATGTGCTCAAAATCAACCTTTATATAGCCAGCTTTAGAGATATGCTGGCTGTACAAGGATCGATTTAAGCTCAAGGCCATCTATCTGGCCCATATAATATGTGCCGGATCTCCAGGCAAAGCATCGGCTGAGCTGGGTAGAGAGCAAGGCTCTCCCCAGCTCCGCCGATATCTGACAGCAGTGTGATAACGTCATCATGCTGCTGCAGGGACCATCAGACGGCTCGAATGTCGAACCTGCTTAAGTGTTCCATTTCTGACAGATCGATCACCATGAGCTGTTGAGGTGATCGTTCGAATTAAACGCAGCCCACCTTGAGCAATGAATCCCACTGCATATATTTGCATTAACCCCAACCTGTAATTTTGGTGAATCAGCCAAAGGTTTCTAGTATCTTGTGGGCCTATTTACAGTTATCTGCACCCAACTACAGTCATCAACCCTGATTATTACATGTTGTAAAATTTTCTGTATGATTTTATGGACAACATGACACACTTCCTCCTGGTAGCCAAGAAGTAAACTTCTATACTAAAGGAAATCTTGCAAAAAGACATGACTGCTGGAATCCCCAAAGCACTGGTGAAGATTCCTATAGGAGTCATACTAATTCCCATAGGACCCCATTCCCATAGCACAAAGCAATCATTATTGCCTTGATGGAGAAGTGAGAAAGTGTTCCTTTTCAGAGGCACAGAGGAGCAGCCGCTGTTTACACAATGAAGCACTCCTGTCCTGCAGCTGACCTAGATGGTATATTATGTTGCATACAGGTTTATCCAGTCTTTGGTGTCAATCTGCCTAGCACCTTACATCAATGATTGGTGCTGCTTTTATTTACAGAACTCTACCTATTTCTGAAGGCCAAACAGGGTGTTTACCAGACAAATTAAACTAGTTCTACCTAAAGAGTGCCATTGCTATTTAACATGTTTATTAAACTTGTGATCACCTGCCAGAATGACCAATTCATAGCCAGGTTACCACTTTAAGGTTCAGCATTTAAAGCTGGTGTCATAACCATTTTACCACTTATCGTTTACCAATTAGTGGTTGCCACCTTAAAAATGGGCTAAACAAGATTAGTGTTAGGGCCTCAGCTGTCCCATGTACCACCTGCTGGTGGCGCTGTGCTAGCGCTTTC
>CM070036.1:47005900-47033662 GCA_036250615.1 Ptychadena robeensis | reverse complement strand
TTTTGCACCTGCGGAGTCTGAACCCTGGACACTCCTGGACTTTTGCACCTTTTGTTCCTGCTTTGTCCAATAAACCTTTTTTGATACCCCATACTATTGTCTGGATGTCAGTGTGTGCAATTTGCCTGGTCTCCTCCTCTGTCCTGGATCCTGACAATTAGCTGCATCACCCATTTTACTGTTAAATATCTTTTTTATTTACTTCAATGAATTATAATATAGGTCAAGACGTGTTAGGCTATTTGCTGCTTGCAACAAAATTAAATATGTATATATAGCAAAAACATTATATGCTAGAGTTTAGCTAAAATATTCAACATTTCATAACTGTGTCCCATTACAACATGATGAAATGCAATAAACTATGTAGAGATGAAAAAGTGACCACAAACATTTTGAGTGAATTCCTTGAACAACATGACTTCATTAAGTGGGAATTTAAGTTAAAATGTGATACCAAAAACACAATATATACTGGTATACATTATTACATTAAGGTACATGACTGTAGGATGACTGAGCCATAGCAACTATGTACGTCCCCAACTTAGCCAAACTAAAATAAAAACACAAACACCACTTTTTTCTTTGGAAAGTGTATTTATATATGTTATGAAAATATATATTACAGACCACAGCTTGAATAGCAAAAACAGTAAATAACAGTGATAGTAACATTATTACAGATATTGTTCCCCCAACAGTGCCACAAACTTCAAAATCAACTACTTTTACCAACCATACCAGCCACCATAAACTAGCTCGGTTGGTACCCTTTTAAACTTTTTAAAACTGGGTGGGGTTCAACCTTGCATAGCCTAATCACCAGAATTTAGTGACTGTCTTAAAGCACCAACATATCACCTTCCAAATTCTGTTTCATTCCCACGGCGCTGTCGAGGTTCCGCAATGCTGTAAGAGGAAAACCTAAATAATCTCAAATTAAGTTTAGAAAGAGATTTATACGTCACATATTTGCATTGGGATGTTACTTACTACAGCTGTGTTGGCTGTATTTGTATGCAATTATGAAAAAACACATGGCCACTATATGTGTCGAAGGTGCCATCCTGTATGTGGCACTGTAGATCTAGCCATCATCTATTGGTCTGTAGATCTAGCCATCATCTATTGGTCTGTAGATCTAGCCATCATCTGTTGATGGCACCTGTAGAACTGTAGATCTAGCCATCATCTGTTGATGCCACCTTCTGTGCTAATAACATAGATGTGGCTAAAAAAAAGCTCAGCTACCAGTAATACACCAATGACATACTGTCCCTACATCCCTAGCAGTATCTGTAACACCCTGGGGTGGGGCTAGACAAGGCGTGGGCCACAAAGGGCTTTTAAATTTGACAGAGGGGTCAGACAATGAGCCTCTCCTGTCCTCTGAACCTGGCTGGAAAATGTAAACCTTGAAAAATTGATTTTAAAAAGGTAATAATCATACTGATAACCAGAAAGTTTGAAATTAAAACATTTATATATAACAAAATAGGCATTTGGATATTAAATATAAGCAAAGTACAGCTAGGAAACCTTTATAATCATCCTCTATGCATTTTCTCCACTTATTGCAGGGAATGAGCAGAGCGGGCCAGAATGTCTTGATACGAAGGTGACAAAGGGCCAGATTAAAATACTAAAGGGCCGGATATGCCCCTTAGTTCGCCCACCCCTGGGCTAGACATAAATTTTTAACACATAAGGCGAGAGGTAAACTTTGCCCTACGAAACACATGAGCATAAGTTGATTATGTATGCCTAGGTCTGGTTTAAGCTGCTAATATACGGTTGTAACGTTTTTAAAAAACATTGAGTATAAGAAATATCTACAAAAAACGTGGGCACTCGACTGATAATTAATAGAAACGTCAATCTTACTTGTCTCCAGATTGAGCATGGTGGGAGAATGTAGGACAGTGGCACCAGATTTACATCCTCATTGAAGTGAAGTGTGCAAAGCTAGTGAAGCCTCTTCTGAAATCTGATTAATATGAAGTGCTGCATAACAGTTATTCAGATAATAAACAACAGAGAGACCATACACCTAAATGTGCTCAAATCTGGCTGGCATTACTGTAAACACATGTATGGGAGGAATAGTAATGACTCCATCAGATGTCTTCTGTCCTTTCAGTGACCTTTTATGTTATTATTTATTTACCAGGACCATACAAAAAGCAAGACTGATTTTTGAAGTGTGAGGCTATGCTTCCATGGTGCTATGGGGTCTGTCGGGTCCCCCCACTCCAAGCTCATTCCTTTGGTGGGGACCCGACGGTGCCGATCCACATTACCTGTCTGCAGCAGTGGCTTTCATGGCATTCTGCCAACATGCCGGCGGGAAGGCCAACTTAGTGCAGTACCCTGCCAAAAGAATGCGCTTGGCGCAGGGAGACCTGACATTGCCATGGATACATAGCCTAATACAGCATAGAAAACTGACTTTTACCACAGTCAGAATAGTGAAAGTTGAAGTCTTATTGATTATCAGTTCTTATAGTTTGCAATGTTCAGTTCATTCTCATGGGTACTTGGGATTCCTGACCTATAAATCAGTGAAGCTTCCTCTCACTGGAATTACGTTGCCTTGCTCTATTTATGTGAAATCATGCAAGAAGCAGGATGACTCAGATTGCTAAAACTGGGTAACAACAAAAGAATTAAGCTAGTCATCGCATTTGATATGTTCAGCATTTGATGTCTCATATTTAGAACAAAAGGCGACTGACGGTAACCCCTTTCACATAGAAGCGATTGTCGTTTACGGGTTTATTCGGCCAGCAGTATGTAAACATATACATAGATTATTCACACTGACATTCAGGTGACTGGAGCATCTTCAAAGACATGAAAGAGATCATTGTTGGGCTGATAGGAAAACTTTCATTTGAAGTAATAATAGCTGCGCAGATGGAGAGAGGGATCTGGGGCATGCACGTTGGCACTTGTCATATCTATGTTAACTCATTCACTAGACTTGTTATAAATGGATTCAAGTAATACAAAGATGTACTTGTAAATGTTTTCATTTTCATAAGAGTATAAACAGGTATCATAAGGTTATGAGCATCTTCCCCACCCTCGATTTGATCATTCCACGCAGAAGTACTCAAAAAATGTTTGTTTTGTGTTTGTGTGCATATAACAGAAAAGAAGTGTCCTACAGTGTATGGTTGTTGCTCATGCTAGATACTGCTCTTCTGCTTCTATACCCCACTAACATTATCTGAGAGTTACCCCACTACCATTACATATCTGAGAGTACTACAGTCTAGAGACACGTTGGGGGAAGTTTTCACATGCATCCAGCCTGTGTCTTTTAACATTTACTGGCCTACTAAGCATCTTTCTGCTTCTTAGGCCTGGTAGAAATCCCAGAATTTAATACAGTCTCATAAAAGGCTCTTAATGGCCATATGAGGTGTCATATTTCATATAATGGAATGTAAAAAGCAGAGATTTGTTTCCCAAGTAATGGAACAACTTCTCAAAAAGTGTGTCAAAAACAAAACTTGAAATCTTACTCTCAATATAGATTTTATGGCAGGTGAAAGCTAAAGTAAAACAATCATGGGAGAAATTGGCGGGCCATCCACCAAGAGAATGCATGAGCTAACTTTTAGGAGGGGATCCGCAATGGCAACCCTTCTTGTTCAGCGGAAGAAGAAACCTACAAGGACTTTCTTCTCTTAGCTTAATAGAAAGCCAATGAAAACTGCAGCATGCCCAGAATTTTTGAGCATATCAGATGATATTAGTAGATGCTTTATGCCTTTTGTTTACTAGTTGTATAAATGATTGTTTCACAAAAAAACATTTGAAACAGTGCATCCATAATGCTGGTTCCACAGAGAATTATATTTAAAAATGGAAGCTGCTTTATTGTACTCTGCCTTTGTTTCTTTTATTTCCATATGGTCAACCAGGAGAAGGAAAGATGAGTCTTTTTAGTGATCATTATGAGAGATGGTCACAAAATTTGTGAGTTCATTGCAATGGTACAAGACCAGATGTTGAGAAGAAGTATTGGTAAGGTTTCTAAGAACATTTTAAAGAGAATGTGGATATTGCAGAAATTAAGTTTAAAATTTACTTCATTTTTGTACTTTTGTACTTCATCTCCAATAATTATACCAGTTTCAGAGGTTTTGCAATTAACTCACAAAGTCAACTAGTCAAAAACAAAAAAAGTTGTGGTTATAAATATGAGCTTGAGCTATATAATTCTTGAAACAACAGTTTTGTTTTTCAGCAAAGCAGTTAATAGGTTTCTTTACTGATATGATGCTTAAAATATATTTTTTACTAGTAGTTCTGTACAAAGGCTTCCTACAGTATAATTACATTTCAGAATTCATTATGTACACATTACTGGTGAAGCACACTTGCATTGCCGAGTATATTAGAACTTACTATTGTCTCATATATAAACAGCAGAAAGAACCCTGGGCTAGGGATCAAAGGATTCCTTTCAATAGAAGAAGATTCTTCAATTATAGTTGGAAACAGCCACATGTGGAAATGGAATATGTATCAAAGAAAATTAAACAGTCCTATAACAAAGTTAACATTATGTGGAACATAATATTACAAAGGAATAATACAAGTAATACAAATGTTACAATAGAAATGTTGTACAAAGGAGATATGAAGAAAATGAGGGAGAAAAGTCTTTGTGCAGGGGGAAAAAAATTAGAAGCAGTAAGGAATGTGATTATATAGGCAGCTAATTCACCAGTTGTAAAGGTTTCAGGAAGGGCAGAAGTGTGCTTTGTGTCATCATAAGTTCATTGGGGGGAATGTCAGTCTGTGAATGGAGCCCGAGGACAGCTAAAGCGTCCAGCCAATGTTTGTAGATTTCAGATTTAGGTTAGTCAAGAGCTAAACACATTTTCCTACTCTATATTGGCATTCATCACCAATTAAATGTTTACTAATTAACAACCTAAAACTGGTTGTTCATAGAACAAAAATTACCCCCCAAGAGTTAGTACCATTGTACCATTATTGTTTAACTGGCCCTTTACCCTACAATGACCAAAGCACTAAACACTAAACAAAGATCATTTAAGCTTTGAAGATTTGACTAGCTTAATAGAAATTGTTGATATAAGAAAGATTTTCCTCTCATTTAAAAGATAACGGTGTATGTCCATGATACAAAATCAGAAAAAAATCCACATGTGCAGTCAATTGAAATTTTACTTCCTCATTAATCGTCGCCCTTTAGATTATTAGAGAACAGAAAGATCAACCCTTGTGTGGCCAGTGTAATGCTCAAGTAGAACTATGAGCAAAACGAAAAATTATGCATAGGATGCCTTAAGCTGGGAAAAGACGTTACGATTTACCGTCTATTCCTTATCCGATTCTATGCAGTAGCAGGCAACATGATGACTTCATCACGCCCGCCCGCTAGTGCCGAGAATCGGACGGCACTCTTCATCTGCAGCTCATTCGTTTGGCTGTGGGCAGCCACCCCCAGCTGAACTAATGGGAACGGGCTAAAATTTACCATCCTGACGGATAACTGTGCGATCTGACAGGATGGCTGATTTTAGCCCAATCCTCGTCAGTTGCAGCCTCCAATTCCTGCATGACCTGATCCCTGAGGGATGCGGGAGCCCAGGGGTGGGCAAACTAAGGCCTGGGGCCAGATACAGCCCGCTTAGCTTTCTTTTCCGACCTTGTTGAAAAGATACTACCCTCTGCTATGAGTGCACATAATGCCTTGAGGTTTACAAATGTTGTCTTGGGGATACAGTGACATGATCATGTGATGACACTGTGAGTGCATCCTCATGCCGACAACAGGAATTATCTCTTCTCATTGCAATTAATGTGCAGGAAATTTTAAAAGATAACAACATCCTTGTCATGTGTCACCTATCACAGCCATCATTCCTGATGCCGATGATGCATGTAATTGGCACAGCAATTACAAACTCTTGGTCCGGCCCCTTTATCAAATCTAAGAAGCCAATGTGGCCCATGAGTCAAAAAGTTTGCCCACCCCTGACCTAGACTGCAGTAGTTACATATGGTAGGGAGATTAGATTGTGAGCTCCTCTGAGACACGAGTATGACTTTATACTCTGTTAACCACTGCATAATACCTATGCACTATAGAAATGCAAGTTTAAATTCATGGGAAACACCCAACAATTATATCATAAAACCAATATAATTGCATTTAGTGCCTGTTTCTGTAAACTAACGATTTGTACATCAAAGCTCATGTGTATGTTTTGTTAGTATCTTGACATGACAGGTTGGGAGCACTGTCACTTTAATGAGCTCAGAAAGTTTGAAAGCAATGTCTCAGGTTACATTAAAGCATGTGGATTGCCTGTACCCGTGTTCCCACGCCTTCAAAGATGTTTAAATGGATTTATCTGTAAGTGAAAGACCAGTTTTATCAAAAGAGGAATGCAAACACTGCACAGTCCTAACTGATGTAGGCAGCTGTGATGTCACTTCTTGTGAATGTTTCTCCATACAGCCAGTAACTTTTGATACATTTGAAAAACACTGAGCGCAAGGGGAGTCGAATGCTGATAAGTGCACTGCACATTCTGTAATGCTTGTGGTTTAGAGAATGCTGTTTGTATTACACGGAGCAGGTTCAGGCTTGAAGCTCAAATATTTGATCTACTTTCAATGACTTGTAGGAGCTTCACATGTATGGTGTAATAGTATAATGTAGTCATTAAATGGTGCCACCTGACAAGGAAGAAGCAAAGGTTACATGTAGAATTCATATAACTTCCCAGTAAACATACCGTGATATAATCAGAGCCCTAGAGCTCAACTCTAAAGCAGGATATTCGAGCCGTCCGATGTACCCTGCAGCAGCGTGATGATGTCATCATGCTGCTGTCAGATATCGGCTGGCTGGGGAGAGACAGCTCTGCTCTCTCCCTGGCTCTGCTGAAGCTTTCCTTGGAGACCAGCAGTCTCTATGCAAAACATCGGACATCGGACATATTTACGCTCATGTCTGATATGGCTGTTTTTGAGCGGGATTGATTCACGCTCGAAAACAGCGAAGGGCACATATTAGATATGGGCCAGATAGATGGTCGTGAACGTGCACGGCACTCGAAACGGACATCAATCTGGCCCATATCAGCAGGTCTGTACCCTGCTTAAAGGTGGTTTCCACATGTAGATTTTTTCTTTAATCAACTACCAATTAGATTTTTTGTTCAATGTCGTTGTGGAATATTGTTCGTTCATTTATCGAATGTAAGGTTAGATTTTTTTGTTTATCCATGCCGATATCAAATGAAAATACATTTAGAACTGCAACGACAGATAAAAAATCTACACGTGTAAACCCACCATAAAGCTGGCCAACTGATCAAAGTTTACATCGATCAAACTTAAATCGTATACTGCGAGGCGAAGAAAAAAGTTCCCATTGGGGCTGCAGAACATGACAGAGGTTCTTACACTCCCCTCCAATTAGGATAAGGAAATAACTTACTTTGTGTATTTGATTCCACACTGCATTTCATCTTTAAGCTAGTCTGTGATATTACTAAGAACTTTATGAAGTTTTGTGAAAGGTGTAAGAAGTATTTAATAAATGATTATGCACAGGTCCATAAATTATGGGGTGAAGAGCTTTCTCTGTCAACTTTTCTTTCTTACCGGGCTGCTTGATAGTCTAACTTGTTTCATAATGACCACAATGACTGCACTTGTTCTGTAGGGGAACCTTGACTTATTCTTGTGCTTTCTCATTATTACCTTACAGAAGCATTTAACCAATAAATGAAATTGTTTATAAAACTACTAGATAAGACAAGATTTGTAAGTTTCAGAATAAACCAATGACAGGAGCCAATTTCTTGCCAACCAAAACTTAAGGGGAGCGCCAGTTCAAACTTCAATCACAAACAGATGAAATGTTGAACCATAACGTGTTGACCATAGTCCCAGGGTAACCCACAGTTGGACCGCTGCACAACATGTGGTGCCAAGAAAGTAATAGATGCCCAGACACCAGAACGGTTACTTGTGTATCCACAGGAGACAGGTGGCAGGGGCAGCAGTGTTCTACAGTCTCTCCATTGGGCCATCGTGTAACTCCACATGTGGGGGGACAGGGTGGGGAACTCCCAAACCAGGAAACCCATTGAAAGAGAAGAGATGGGACCCGGTATACAAAACACGTAATGAGGGCTTAGTAGAATTGTGCGTGCTATTTGGGTTTGCCACATCCCCCCCCACCGGCTGCGCCACACGCCAGACCAGCCTGAGGCGGGTCTTGAGTCTCGTTGTCGATCATGTGCCCAGTTACCTCCACTCCATCAGACATTCCTGCTGAGCCCTGTCTGGTGAGCGGTCCCTTCCCTTAAGTACCCCGGGGACCCAGAGGATTCATGGTTCGGACACTTAAAAGGGAGATTGCATTGTCATTGGCACTACACTACAATGCTACAAATGGTGTTCACCCAAAGTCTGGCCTCCCACCAATCTCTTGATCATGTGAACTGACATCTAATATAAACAGGGAGACCTATTCTAATGTTCATTATAATTTAGGATTGTATAGCTTCAAGCTGCAATATGAGAAAAATGTGTATCATAAGGAAATGAAAAAAAACTAAATGACAAAATACTGCCTTCTAAAGACCCAACTGTGACGAGGTGATTGTATTCTTCTGTGTCAGCAGATTTAACATCAAGACAATCTTGAGTCAATATTGTAGGTGCAGGAGGAGAGCTGTCAGGGGAATCATTCTATAGACATACTTCATTATCTAAATATGTGCATCAATTATGAGACTGTTCAGATAATGCTGCTATTTATCTGCCATCCATTAGCCACTAATATATCACATCCAGTGAGGTCAAACAGACTGCATTGGCAACTAGAACAACAAGAATAGTACTCTGCTTTTATTTATTTATAGTTTGCGTAGACGCAAGACACATTCAAAATTTAAAGTAAAGCTCAGTCAATGTATTGCATGTAATTTAAATATGTTTAAATTTTTTTTGTTATATCTTCCCCTCTGTGTCTCAAACCAAAATGTGTTAAGGGACCACCTTACAATATTTCCATACAATTTCTTCTTTTGTTCTACTAAAACCATGCAATATGAGGACCTGTCTGAACCTTCCAATCACTATGTATTCTATCAGAGGCTGCAATACTACATGTTGTTGGTAGATGTAAAGAAAGTTGTATTAAGTGATCTAAAGGTGTATGGGGGGCTAAAATGATTATAGTACAAGAATGTGCTAAACTTTTTTTTATCAAAGTACTTCTTGGGTCTGGGGAACATGAGGAAGGAAACTTCCATAACTTTGCAAAGTAACTAGGTATATATTAAGCAATCTATTGGGAACCTGTAATAAAAAGAAATTAATGAATGCTCCTTCTAGAGTAAGAAAGTGGACACTATGGTAATGCTTTAAAGTGTGGTAGGATAGCTTTAATAGACGATATAATAGACTTTTAGAAAATAGAAAAAATGTTATGTAAGTTTTTCTATAATTTTACCCACAATGTCTGCAGTTGAGTTTTGAGGTGAATTTAAAAAGCAATTATTAAGGTATTTGAATATATGTGGATCATTTGATCTGGCCATCTCCACCCATTGGCTTGCTGATGAAATTAATGTATTTTTTCCCTTTATTATAGGTTACGCAGACTGACCCGATCAAACAGTGTTACTGCTGCTGTGCAAGCAGATCTGGACCTCAGGGAGCATTTTGAATGTCCAGTGGAACTGGCTGACCAGGAATTTCAATATAGTAGGCCACTGACCAAGCAGTATTCCCGAGATGCTTGTACCTCCACTGTCAGCATCCAGGGCTCAGGCAATCATTACCACGCCTGTGCGGTGGAGGAGGACTTTGATGCTGATTTTGATCCTTCCATACTACCTCCCCCAGACCCATGGATTGATTCCATTACAGAAGATCCACTGGAAGCAGTTCATAGGTCAGTTTGTCACAGAGATGGACATTGGTTTCTAAAGCTTCTGCAGGCAGAAAAAGACAGAATGGAGGGATGGTGCCAACAAATGGAGAGAGAAGAACACGAAAATGATCTACCTGTTCCTAGTAAGTACTTTTTCCGTTTTCTTTACCATTACTATAACTTCAATAAAACAATATATATATATATTTACGTATATCTATGTATATATATATATATATATATATATATATATAAATTACATTCTCTATGATTAAGTCCATATCAGATGGGATGAAGCGCGTGAGGAAGCAGGAAATGACCCCCGGGGATTTTAGGATGTATCTGTTGCTGACTTGTGTGATGAACTTTTAACTGGATTTTTTTATGAAATACAGCTGGTTTGGAGATCTTACCCGATTTACAGCGCTTCAGTGGTTGTGGTCATATGCTAGGTTAGACACAGCCATGTGAACAGTGTAATTAAAGACAATAGGATTTTTCTAAGCTGCGTTTGACATGCACCAAAGTCAAGTAAAATGCTGGAAAAAAATGTCTGTCAATGGAAGCCCTTAAAGTGACAGCGTCATCTAAGGAATGTTGAAAGCTGAGGTATGTGGTACCTTGTGGTGTCTGCACTCCATACCTATCAGCAACCTTTAATAAATGAACAGTAATGAGTAATTAGGTGCAACAAAATACGTAGCATTAGTTTCACATCAGAAAATCTCTACTGACATCAATCACATTTCTGCAGGTATTACTTCCTCGAATCATTGAAAAAGAAGTATGAGGGCAAAATGACAATCTCCAAATATCCCCTTCCCCCACATACAACATCACTTATATTTTTATTACATTGTTTACAAACTAGTTGTGGTCCGAACCCATAGTTAAAGGTTGACCAGAATTACGTTTATTAGATATCTACCTGCAAGATGACGTAATCATGCATGGTCAATCTCATGAGAAATCGGCCCGGCATGCCGCTTTACTTAGACGCCGCTTTACCTATTTGCCTTGTAGACTCAACAGAGAGAATTATTTTTAGGGAATTCCCCTCTTAAAGACCCATACACCTTACAATCTTCCCATATTTCTGTACAATTAACTTTTCTCCTACCATCATGTAATATGAGGACCTTTCTAAACCTTCCAATCACTGTGGACCCGGCACTACATAGTTGTTGGTAGCTCTAAAGGAAATTGTATGGAGTGATCTAAAGGTTTATGGGGGGTTAAAAACCTAGTCGCCACTGAGTTTCTTAACACCTTAAGCTCTAGCATGCTCAAAAATGTAAAAATGTGTTTTCAATGGAAGCGTTTACATGCACTGTGTGGTCAGTTGTTTACACAACAATGTGGTCAGTTGTGGTAGGCACCCCATACACATGTCCATCCACAGTCGATTTTGCAGATGGGCGACTGCCGTAAGCGTTTGCGTCACTCGCTCGACGGCCAATTGTCGGCAAAACGAAGGTGCCCACCAGGAGCGATTATCCAGAATATCCCCGCAATATGGTCGCACGTGATCTGACTTGACAGTTCTCTTCTGGACGATCGCTATACTTTGGATGATAACACGCAGTAAAAAAAAGAACACAATGAAAGCTTGATGGATCTTAAGACCGTGTATCCATTAATGTTAATGCATCCAAAAACTTGCTACTAATGCATTTTTCTCGAGGTTTATCATTGATAGAGGCGACTTTAAAGTGGCGTTAATGCAGCCATTGATTTCTATTGAAAAACGCACCAAAAAGGGTTGTGTTTTCGACACATTAAAACATACGAAAAAATCTTATTTCCTTTAGTCCAACTTTAAGTGCAGAAGTTCTAATCTCTCTAGGTATGATATTTATATTTTAATCAGATTGAAACATTTTTACTCTACAACATATTCTAATATATACATCTTTATTTGTACTAATCTTTTAAGGTTCCGGTTCTTTGGGGTATTAGGTTTTATTAGGTTATTTAAGACTTTCAGTTGTTTTAAACTGGTGATAGGAACTAAGTAACAAAAAGCCCTCAGTATTCATACTCTAAAAGCATCCGTCCAGCCTACGTACTATAACAGTCCCAGATTGTTATCAGTCTGGCTGTCAAACATCATCTCAGAGTTTATTTTACTAGGGAGTCTCTAGCAAAGAAAATGGGAATTGTATTGAAAGTATTTGCTGCCGCTAACATGAGGTCTGGCCACTCCCAGTAAAACGATCCAGGCCTTTGTGGGACAAAGCAGGCCTTGTGTGAAACAGCTGCTTCATGGGCCTAGCTCATTACAACTTGACAACAGCCTGTAACACTGCAGGGATCTGTGTGCCATTATCTCACTGGCAGCTAACTACATTGATAGATGAAATACTTGCAGCCCTAGCTAGAAATACAAAGTACATGTGAAGGGGCTCACACAAATATCTGTTCTCTCTCATTCCACAGGAAATATATTCCTTGAATTATGTAATATTATTAAGAAGCTGGAAACTTGTTTCTTTGTATGTATCTAGGGCAAAGAAATCAAAATATCCTCCCAAATGATCAAATTCTAATATCTTCCCTAAAGGATATTGTTAATGCTATTGCATAAATAATCTTCATTTTTATATGAGTTGTGTTACTGCAAAAATATTCTGTATGATATTCCTGATCTGCCAAAAGCTGTGATAGAATCCATATATATATATATATATATAGGGACTCCAAATCTTTTTAGTGGCATTTTTCAGCTATGTGCTTCCTTGTAACAGTCTGTGCAGTACATGTGAACCTGTCTAAAAAGAAGGGCAAACCAGCCCCCAAATACGTCTAGATTTTTTGTTCAATCAACTTAATTCAATCAATTTTTTTTTGTTGATTGTTTTAAAAATCTATGGCTGCCCACATGGTTGGATCAACCTAAAATGATTAAAATTGGGAAAAATTTCAAAATGCTGGAAAATTTTTAATGGTTGTATTGAAATTAAACCTTCGGTTGTATTGAAATTGATCCCAAAAAAATTGATCAAATATCTGTACTACAGTTGGCATAGATTACAATCAATCACTGATTTCCCTGACCCCCCGAAAATTTATCTTTTTAAGTTTATTGAAAGGAAAATCTAGACATGTATTTTCTTTATTGACTTTATTGTCCCTAGTAGCAGAGGAGTATAGATGTAAGAAAATATGACCATCTAAATTTTATGCCGAAATGTTTATATTTTCATCAGAAATTATCCCATGAAAATTTGACTTAAGTTGAAATTTTTACTCAAACGAAAACTCTAATTTTAATATTTTATCATTTAAAAAAATGATTGAATATAAATATGAATATAACCTGACCCCTGTACTCCACCCTATGGAATGAGTATAGAGGTTTTCAGGACCACTGACAACAGCTATTAAAAAAAACACTTTGGCTATGTCCCCACTTGGGTGGTCACATGCCATTCTAATCACTAATCTTGCTAGCGACCCGAGTGTGTTTCTGGATGCGATTGATAGACAGGAACGATCCCAATTGCCCCTGATCGCACCCATAGAGAATGAATGGGGGCACATTCAGTTTAGTTTTTTAAACGCATCCATTCATGTGTATGGGCATGATTATGAGTGATTGCAACTGTGGGGATGAGCAAATTCATGGCCGTGATCGCCGCGCCACAATTAAAATCATGGGTGATCGCCAAAGTGGGGACAAGCCCTTTTAAATAATACCCTAAAAAACTTTTATATGAAAAAATTTGGTAACTTTTACATATTAAAGTCTTGGGGGGTTATTTTGTAAAAGTGTTTTTTTCTGACATTTGTTAAGCCTTTAAGAATAGGTAAGAGTTCCGAGAAACCCCTGTACTTATTCCATTTTTTATTAATAATTGCATATAAATGTGTTTTAGGGTATTTTTGTAAAGTAGAAATTCCCATATGATACAGATAGACA
This sequence comes from Ptychadena robeensis, assembly GCA_036250615.1. Classification (NCBI taxonomy): domain Eukaryota; kingdom Metazoa; phylum Chordata; class Amphibia; order Anura; family Ptychadenidae; genus Ptychadena; species Ptychadena robeensis. The sequence goes on along the minus strand of CM070036.1, from coordinate 47,019,791 downwards.
TGGTTAAAATTCTGCGATTAAATCTAATTGTGTCCGGGGGTTGGGGGATTTGACCATCTCTAGAGAGGAGGAGGAAGGGGAGAATGCAGATCTTGTTATATAGGACCATATAGCACAGCACTAAGCAAGATATCTGGGACCCTGGACTACCAGTCCTTGCTTATTATTTTATAAGTTTAACTATTTATATGCAGATTTCAACGTTGCCCAACACACTGAGGACACAAGATGTGTTTAAATAAATGAAGTGATCTAATTGGTCAAACAAGATATATGTTAATGATAAAAAGAATGATAGGTCTGACATTCCAAAGAGTTTTGTAAACAGCCCGCATTTTCTGCACACAGATTTGGCCACACATATTGCAATGATGAATGTATTGATGGGAATGGAGACAAAAGTCATTAGAGGCTGTATCTGTGTTTTGCCAGTAGAGAGAGGTTTGTAATAATGGCATCAGTAGGTGCCAACATTTGGCATTATCTGATGGTGAGGAATTACTGGGGTGGGATAGACGCTCTCTGTGCCAGCATATTTTATGCCAATAGCCATGTTTGCATTCAGACAATGCTTTGTTTGCTCACAAACCCAATGCCTGACTATCTAGTGCCATAAATTTAAGAACATCTACAATGTGGACGTATATTTCACAAGAGAGTTGTATTCAGAAATCTCCCTGTCTTCTCTTGTGCCATATGGTCCACATTCACAATGAAACTTATGGAAAGTGCAATGATCAGTCGAGTTGTCACAAAATTGGCCACTGAGCTTCCTTTCGCAAAGGTCTTTGGCTGGGGCCTTGTGTCTATCATGAAAGCACAGCAGTCAACTCAGACAGCAAGACAAAGACATTCTTGACATTATTAGCTACTTAGTAACAGCACAGGCAGGCAGATTTACTGACAATGTCTGACCAGATACCAGACCTTTTCTTGCTGTTACCCTGTGCAGCTCCACAAAGTTGGGAATCAATTCTTTTGCCATGTTGACTAATTGCTGTAAAAGAAGACAACAATTGATGAAAGTTTATCAACCCCATAGGTGCAGATTTATCTATACAGCCTTTCAAAATATTTATGCATTATCACCCCACCCTGTTATTTTGCTATAAATGTCTAAGAAATAGAAGTATAAAAATAACAGAAGAGAAGACTAAAGCAGGGAACACACGGCTCGATATTGGAGCCGTTCGAGGTTCCCTGCATCAGCACGATGACATCATCAATCATTGATCTGGCCCATATCTACACGTGTGTTCCCTGCTTTATGCACCCTGAAAGCTTTAATAACTTCAGTTAGCCAATATAGATAACTTCTCAAAGTTCAAAATATCTGCATTATTCAAATCAAATGAACTTATGTTTGGTGTAATTGACAAAACCATTATGTTACTAAAGTTATAAATATTACATAAAAAATGTTAAAATACATACGCCTGATTCTAATAACAAATAAATTCATATATAGAGAGGAATCCCAGAACCACTTCTTCCTCAGTAAGTTCCCTCTGGTCTCTGGCCTCCTTACCTCCCTGCTTGGCATTGACAGCTTGGCCCTCCTGCTACTAGGTAAAGTCCTGCTGCCTCCAGAAGTTCAAGAGAGTAAACTTTCCCTAGATGATTCCATGGAATGCATTTACTAAATTACATTCCACTGAGGCATCTAAGGAAACTCTTGGCCCCAGATGGTCTGTGCCTTTCATGGCAGTGTTGAGACTTTAGGTTTACTGAGCAACTCAAGCCCCAAAGCTGCACAAAATGCCATAAGTAACCTGATGAAAGTGAGAAGAAGCTTAAGAATACAAGAAGGAAATGATATCTCTATATAAGATCACTGTACTCAAATCTTACATGGGGCACATGGTAAAATCACAGGATTTTTTGATGGTTGATGGAAAATAGAATATACTCCACATGGAATGACCAATTTTTGATTGATTTTTTTTTTGTATTTTTGATCGTCCATTAAATTGATCGTTTAATCGGGCGAGCTGTGTACAGAAGGCATGGTCATTTAATGACAATGAAGTATTAGTATGCAAATGATCAAGAACGATCACAATCCGTCGGTTACAATATAATTTGTACTCAATTTGTACTCAACCGATCAAAATTTTCCAACATGTCCGATCATGTTTTGATCGATTTTTTTCACAATTACGATCAAATTTAGTTGATCGGACCATGTGGGCATGCACCAATTTTCAGTTGACCGATCTAAAAATTTATCGTTTTTAATCGGTCAGCAGCTTATATCTGTGCATGTATGGGGGCCATAAGAGAGAGCTGGAAGAAGTAACACAATATATGTATATTGATATATATTGCCTCTATATAAATAAATACTGTATTTTTCACTCTATAGGAGGCCTCAGCTGATAAGACACATCATCAACCAGAGTGTCTTATTTAGGATAAAAAAAGAATATTAAAGAAAAAAACCGCTCTGTGCTTCAGTTAAAGTTAAACACAAAATAAAAAAAACACATACATTAAATAGACACAATATAGACACAATACTCACCTGTCAGCAGTTCAGAACTTGAAAAACTGCTACACAAAAAAAAACATACTTCTTGTCCTCACGTTCATTCCTGATGCCAGCATCTTAGATCCTGGAGAACTGAAGCCACTTCTGCCCCTTATCACTGCCCCCTCTCCACCTCCTACAGAGACTAGGCTCTTGGTCTCCTCTGTTGGAGAGCTCTGTGGAGGGGGAGAATTCGGCTGCCATGATGATATGTGTCTCTGGATGGGAGAGAGACGGCTCTCATCGCTGCTAATCACCCAAGTCTCGCAGATGTGACGCTGATGTCACAATCCCGCAAGACTGGGCAGGCGAGACTTCCTACAGCCACAAGGGGAACATGGGACAGATGTCCCAAATACCATTGGGGCTGTATGACGTCATGCTGAGATGCTACATCAGACAGTGGGATGGACGTGCTCGGAAAAAAACGCCCTTTCTGATGTCTGAAAACGTTTTTTATTTTAAATTGCGGATCTCCGCAGTATTAGCTGGACTGCAGCAGATACTGCTGGTGCTGAGTGACCATCCAGGTGATAGGTCCGCTTTAAAGGAATCATTGGCAGCTTCCTTGTCCCCACTTTACCATGCACATCAGTAGCAGAGGGAAGATCTGTCTGTTACTAATCTGTGTATGTAGTGCTGGAGCCTTTTATGTCAGCTCAAGCTCAGTGCTTGCCCAGAAACTCCACTGCTGAATAGTCTTTTGCTCATAGGTGGTTGTGCATTCGCCTATAAGAATCATGAACAAAGTGCGTCTTAAAGGCGAAAATAGAGTAATTGTAAGCAGTTCATAGGAAGCATGACAAATAAAGATAAGATGATGATATTCCCATTCTTATCTACAAGAACAGTTAATTTTTTAGATTCCAAGCAGTTCTTTGTTTACTCTGATATATAGGAATATATAGGAAGCAATGGATTTATATATTTAAATAAGAAGACATTGTTCCAAAATTAATGCCCACTCGCATACTAAAGCTACAATGTTGTTCTTGTTCATATAGAAAGGATATGTGATTTCTACTCATTAAGCTTGGATTATGTAAAAAAGAATAGCCAATTAAGATTACTTTTAAGATTTTAAAGAAAATATATAATAATTCGAAGGAATATATGTGTGTCAGATATACTTTAGATACTTGTGAAGGATGTTATAATGACAGAGCTATAATATACAGAGCTATAATATTTTGTCTTTCCTCGCTGCATAACATTCACCTTTAATTAGTACCACTATGGTAAATATGTACATAACGTATACATAACCTGATATAAATGTAAAATGTCTTGTTTCCTTATGCAGTCTTAGAGAAGATTCACAGTGCGGTCGGATGCGCCCAGCTCTTGATGTCTCAGAAGTTCTACCAGTTCAGAGAGCTGTGCGAGGAGAACCTGGTAGGTAGACATGGATGGAGCTATAGTTGCAGCTGGGCCAGCGCGTTCATGCTCGGGGAATCTTCTACACCCTTATCTTCATGTCTGGTTCAGCATTCTCTACAATTACAAAGCGTTTTCCTGTTTATAATCCCCCTTATTACTATTCCTTGGCAAACATCAATGGGTTGCTTTGCATACAGCACATTGTTTGTGTTTCCATGTGTACGACTGCCCAGACATGCTCACACCAGTGCTAGCTAGAGTAATTGTATTTCACTTATGCCGTGATGTAACATGCCTCTTTGGTTATAAGGTATTAGCACTTCTGATGACCTAAATCCTGGTAATTGCTGGACTTATTCTTCTTCACTTCACATCTGTCATATGTGATTTTATAATGGGAAAATGGCACAAGCAGTAAGCTGTGACTCCAACTTTGCTCTAGATACCTCTGAAAACTGACGCGCCATCTGAGAGTGAGCTAGACAGATGGGCAACGCTTTTACCCATTAAACTGTTAGTCAGTAGATGAGTAATCACAGTGTCAGCCGGGGGAATGCAAGGACCAACCACAAACTCATTTATAACGTCATTTGTTTAAAAAAGAATAGATCTTCAACTGATATATTTGAAACAGTTATATATACTAAAAAAACAATGATTGAACTTGAACTTTAGATAAAGGCAATAGCATTACTTTCCTATACGCAGCTTGTGTCAGATGCCAATTTGTGTCTGTGATCAAGTGGAAGACCTACTGGTCGGTTTAATAGTTGGTTGAGTAATCATAAGACAATGGAGTTGTCTTCCAAAGGAGCTGACTTTTGTTACACAGAGGGGTGGCTCATCCCTGTTACATTGCTTGGCAGTGTGCTGCTAGCAGAGTGATACTCCATAAAGTTCTAAAAAGCAGGCATTCTTATGAGAAGACGCACAATCCCTTTGTGTTCTACTATATGTTATTGCTCAGCATGATTGTCCTCCTGTCAGTGTAAGGAATGCAGAGCCAGTGACTGTTTAAGTACAACTCCAGGATTTAAAAACAAAATGTGCCCATACAACTAGGTGACCTTTATGGAGAGTGTAAGTAATATCCCTGCTGGTGAACCTTACTTGAAATAACACTTTTTGCACCCAACGTACACTAATGATCCCTCTACAGATAGGTTCAGCTCTTAGAAAGAAATGCTATTGTTTCATATCCCTACTGTCTCTTTGGCTAACAACTGAATGTTTAATGTTCTATGAACTACAATAGAAATACAAAGAACTGTGTAAAGGTGGCCATATACGGTTCGATATTTCCGTTACATATAAAATGATTGTACTGAAATCAATTCTCCCACACCTGGTACAATCAACCAAACATGATCCAATATGTTGGTTGAATTTCAGCCAATTGTACAAGTATCTGACATTTTTTTCTAGGTATTTCGATCAAGTTATATATAATCGTACCATGGAGCAATCCATCACAACACGATTGAATCTAAAGGCCCCCATACACGTGTCGAATTCGCACCGGGCGCGTGCACGCGAAACGATCGTGCCGGAATCGCATGCAGCCCACCTGGTCCGATCGTTCGCGTGCAATTGATCAGGGGCTCAGAATCGGATCCGACGGAGAACCAACATGTTGGTCTTTCTCATCCGATTCTGCCCGGATCAGGGGGAGTTGCCATTTGTGAGGTGGAATCAAAGGTGGAATCGCACACGGAATCGTGCCGGAATCCGCTCGGACAAGGTGGTATGCTGCGATGGATACTCTTAATTGGCCGATTGATCACACCTGCGATTCCCGGCAGAATCGACGGAATCGATCGGACGATGAATCGATTGGACATGGAATCCGACACGTGTATGGCTAGCTTTAGATAGATTTTGCAAAACTATACCCGTGTATGGCTAGCTTAATCTCCTGGGCATCTTCATGATCCATGATCTCCATGAGCCTGCAAAATTTCTGCATAGCTGCAGGCTCACAGAGCATTTCTGGCCCGTGTCTTCGGCGTCATCGGTGAGTGGGGGCGGGGCAGCGCCATAGACCTCCATGTTAATGGAGGGGACGTCGCTTTCCCCCGCACACACAACCGACGTCTAATTGACACAAGCGGTGTGTAGTGAGCCAGGAGGACAGTAGGCAATCACAGCGGAGTACCGTGTATGGAAAATTGCAAGAAAAGCCTGTAAGACCAGGAAGATAAAGAGATGAAAACCCTTTCTTAAGACCACCACACACACACCGTGGGCGCAAAATCGGGGGGGATGACGTCATCACACTGCATTCCATCGCTGATCTGTCGGCCCCCACTACTACTACGGCGTAGTGGGGGCCTTTAGTGACCCAACCTCCTGGACGTTATGCCCAGGAAGTTAAGTCACTAAGACAGGGTTTTCACCTCTTTATCTTACTTCCTGGTCTATCAAAAAGACAATCAATTCTCCTAAAAATAGGCAAAGTTATTCTCGATGGCTTGACATAGGCTTGCCCACTACAGCGTTCACACGCTGTGCCAATTAAACAAAAAGACATCAAGCAGATAATTAGAACACCAGTTCCAATAAAATCCGTGGTATAGCATTACCTGGGTATTTACCAGACATAACCAATAATATTCTAGTGATTTAACCGGATGAAAGTCTCATCTTAAGTCTCAGCTTAATAGGACTCGTAAAAGCCTAATAGGATCAAATCATTAATTTTCATGTAAGCAGTTAAAAGATTTTTAGGGTTTCTAGCACATATGAGTTTGGATGGGATTGGCGTCTTAAATGTTTGTTTTCCGATACAGTTTACCTAATCCTTGCCGTGACTGTATTTTGCAGAATCCCAATGCTCACCCCAGGCCAACATCTCAGGATTTAGCAGGTTTCTGGGACATGCTACAACTGTCCATAGAAAATATTAGTATGAAATTTGATGAACTTCATCAGCTAAAAGCCAACAACTGGAAACAGATGGATCCCATAGATAAAAAGGTAGGTAGAGCGGAAACAGCAATATCTGTTATATGTGTTCAGAATAATGCCAATTTAAATAGTCTGTTTTCTCCTTTCCAATGAATAAGTAAAGATTAGCACATTGTATACCTAGTGAGCACATACCATTTTACCTGTTTAACACTGATAGGACTACAGTTTTTTTCCAGTACTAAACAGATTGATCAGCTCTCATTGGGGTGGGCAAACGAATCTTGAATTTGGTATTTCATTTTATTTTATTATAGATTTAGTAAACAAATAAATAGGTTTGCAAAATTATCCATTTACTTGCACATTCTAGGAGTTACTACCAAGAAAATTAAGGAAGCACAGAAAACACCACTGAACCTGGTATTAACTACAAAAGCAGCATCAAAAACTACAAAGGAACCTCCGCCATCCTTCCAGTCTAGGACACAATTAACTCTTTAAATTATTTTGTGCAATTATTTTGATCTTTTTTGGTAGGGTGTTCATTCTCAGGTAACATTTAATACATGCAATATTCCCTTAAGATACACGCTAAATACATATACTGTTGAGATGCAGAGCCTTTACCTATCTGATCTTGTCTGTTCTCTTATAGGCTACCAATGCCTGCTTGAAATATTTGCTTCCTCTTCCTCTGTATACATTCATCTCTATTATATCAGCATGCACATGCCATTGCACAAGTGGTATTCAGTATTCTTGTATTTATTATTTAGGAATAGAACATTTATTAAGCTGGGGAGGAGCGGTTATAAGTTAGAACCTTGGTCTGTCTCACTAAAGGCTCCCACACACATATTGAGTGGGGGCCGGCAGATGAGTGACAGAGTGCAGCATGATGACATCATCACGCTGCACCCTGTCGCTCAGAGTATCGGCAGGCATCCTTTGTGTGCTGGCCGTTAGTGTGAACATGGACACCGGTCCCCATTCAAACTAAAGGCATTGGCCAGAGATTTATGAACATGTCTCTTCTCTGGCCGACTGAGCTTTGGGGTGACAGATCCCTGTCGCCCCAGAGCTCGGTCAGCCAAAGAACAGACATGTGCCACGTGGGCACCCGCGATCCGGGGCCGATTTTTCCAACGGCCACGAGCTCATGCACAACGGTCAGCTGCAAAATAGGCTGCGACTTGCAACATGTATGGGGGCCTTTAGAGAGATGTTCACTCACTACAATCAAATGTATGGAGAAAGTCAACATTTATCATCTTTATCATACTTATCAGAGCAGGAAGTAAAGAAAAATCTCACAATATGGACATCCGTTCCAATGGCAGCTGTTAGAAGTTAGATTTCTTCTCAATTCCTATGGTGTGCAGCAGGTAGTGAGCAGTCTTAAGAAGAGGAATACAGACACCGGGAATACATTTTCTATTCAAAACCAAAACAAACTGACTTTTATTCCACTACATTCCATGATGTAGTAGTGTAGACACATTTACAGCTGTTCTGTCATGGAATAAAAGCAGTAGCATTGATACTGTAAGTAACCAGTATCTATTATTCTCTCTTTATTATCATCCACTACACATATATCATATCTGTCATTGTACTTTCATCACACATCTGTTGAAGGAAGCATCTAAGGCACTTTATCAACTCTAACTACCTACAAAGGATTAAAGAAACTATTGTGTGTAAATAGGATGTATACTTTTGTGATTTTTATTGTGGTACTTGATGCCTTGTAGGGAATGTACATACTCCTAGGAATAGATTTTTGTTCTTCTCTGATTTGCTGCTCAGGAATATTTGATGAAGGATACCTGATCCGCAGATCAGAATTATCCTGTGCCTATCCATGAGTTCTGCTGCAAACTATACCTAGGGGAATTTGCCATTCCTTTCGCCTTGATATCTCAAGAACATACCATAGGTCTTATCATAGCCTTTATGTCAATATTTAGTATATAAAACCTATCCCAGAAAAAATCGCATGCAATATATTGTCATGAACTAGGAAAAGATAGATATGTGAAATATAGAGACCAGTGTTTAATACTATACACACCATTAAGTCACTCATCACCTTGTCCCTCTATTTCTTTATTATATTTAGCTTCAAGATATTTATAAAATATATATATATATATTATTAACCATGTAATAAACCATAAACATTAAGAATGTCCATCTGTGATCATGACAAAGGGCTGTTTTGCCATTTGTGTCCATCTTGACACCACCATAAGAGATGACATGTATGGACACCATGATGACATGTATGGACAAATATGATATCCATCAGGTAATATTCTAGTCTCAAATCTTACGACAGTTATGTGTACCGCAATGAAATATTCTATGTAAGAGTTAGTTTGATGTAATCTTGTGATCTACCTCATTGCAACCTTATGTCTTCCATTTTTTGTAAATAATACTGCAAGCAAGCTTCTTGCTGTGTGTGTTTGTATAACTGTATGTAGACAATTGTGATCATTACTATTAATTGTAGCAATGACAATGTAATGATCTATGGAACACTTTAATCATATGCAAGCTTGCACATTTGTATTTGGGGTAATAGAACATTTGAGGGCCCTTTCACATTAGCTGCTGTGGTGCGGCACAGTACTGCAATGCAGAGTGCATAACGTTACCGTAAGGTACACAATTTTCCTATGGAAACCTCTCACAGTGGCCCCGCACTTGCGTCCCTGCTGCATGTATTTTTTTCAGGTGCAGCGCAAGCTTCTCCTTTACACTTGTACAGGAGATGCAAGTTAAAAAACGTAGGGCTTGCGTTGGTAACAGACGCGGTTAGAGGCTATTACCGCTAGCTTGTCCATTATCAGCTGCAGTGTGAAAGGGTCCTAAGACTAGACTGACACTTGTACACAAGATCTGTTTTACATTATTGATGCATTCTAGGTTTATGTTATACTCCGTTCCTCTTATCTATAGTGCGAATCAATTGAACTCTATCAAAATGGAGCATTGTATATGCACCTTATTGTAAACCTACCAAATCTATACTTCTAATTACATAAGTTTCTTACTACTTTACAGTCAAAAGTGTTTAGACACTTTATATAAATGAATAGCTTGTTGGCTGTCTCATTCCAAAACTATGGGCATTTTTAGAGTTTTCACACTTTTGCTAAGGCTTTCTTCAAGATTAAAGTGTTTAGAAAAGTCTTGGTTTGCAATTTGCATTCCAGTTTATTCCTAAGGTCCACGGAAACATCACCCTTATCACAAGTTTTGAATCACATTAATGTATACATTGTATTTGTGCTGTATGTTGTACTATTAATAATATCAATCAATGGGTACAATTTAACTAAAAATCCTGGGTGGATGGGGGGGGTTGATATCTGAAGTGTGCAATATAATTCAGGCTATATTGATACACATATCATACATAAATCTCACAGCTAAACTGTATGGGTAAAGCCCCCCATACAAGTTTAGATTGTGACCCGATGTTTTGGCCCCTTCCCCTCTCGCAGCTTCTGAGGGAGAGATGCAGGCAGCTGCAGACAGACTGTGTTCTCAGCCCCATCATCTCCAACATACCTGTACATTGGATAGGGACACTCGTCCCCGTCTTAAATATTAGACCAATCTAAGAATTACGGACATGTCCATAATAGCTTCGATCGATTTGGCAGACGATTTTAGCCCTTTAAGCTTTAGATCAAATTTGTCCTATAACTCCTCAAAAGAGTTGCTTAAGCCCCCCTAACACACTTCGGGTGGAGGTCTAAGCGTGTATGGGGGGCTTAAGCAACACTTTTGAGGAGTTATAGGACAAATTTTGATTTGTATTTTATTACCTGTTTATTAGTGGATGTAAAGCAAAACCTAGATTCTTTGAGCGAAATACCTAGATCTCGTGCGATCTTTTAGGAATCAAACACAGAAACCCTTGTTTGATTGATTCCGCTCCAAAAAATGTCAATCAAACAGGGAACCAGCATGTTGGTAAACCTCTGTTCGATCATCATTATTTTGAATGGGGCCCAGGATCCCCATCTAAAGCATTGCCGTGGAATCGAACGTGCAAAGTGGTGCGCATCGATTCGACGAACAATTGACGTTTGGCGTTCCATTGCTTTATCACAGCGTGACCGATTGTTCATCACCTTTAGGAAGGGGGAAATGATAGGTGCACTTTGTTTGAAGCCTTTTGGATGATTGCATTTGGTCAAACTAAAGCCCCCCCATACACGTCTAGATTTTCTGTTCAATCAACTTAAAAAGAAAAAATTTTGGGGTCAGGGAAATTGGTGATCGATGTATGTTTGCCAACTGTAGTAACAGATTTTTGATCAACTTTTTTGGGATCGACTGAAAGTGTAATCAATTTCAATACAACCAATTAAAATTTTCCTGCATGTCCAATCATTTTTCAATAAATTTTTTCCCAAAATTTTAATTGTTTCAGGTTGATCTAACCATGTGGGCTGCCATAGATTTTCGATCAATCAACAACAAAAATTGATTGAATAAAGTTAATTGGATAAAAAATCTATTCATGTATGGTGGCCTTTAAAATACTCTTCTGTGAAACACTTGCCATTTTCTGATTGGAGAGCTAAGCTTTGTCCCTGTGGGCAGCTTTAGGTGGCCACTTTGTCACTAGCCTCATTTAACATTTGCTAAAAGAATAAAACAAATGTACATTGTTCACTGCAGTAGTAAAGGTCATACCGTGCAGATGCTGTACCAATACCAAGATAACCAGGGAGAACTATGTAAACACATTGTCATGTTCCCAGATAAAAATATCACATTTATGTTTGCTTGATTATTATTGCTTGAGAATTATTAGTTACAATTTGCAGCTGGTGCTTAGAATAAGATGCTGCTTATAGTAACATGGGTGTTATTCTTTTCTTGCAATATTTGGGAACTTCCAAACAATTCCTATTACAAAGGACAATCTGTGCTCACTTTATCGTCAACTTACTAACCTTTTTTACAACTGGCAATTGCAGGCCTTGTCTACACTACATTATTTTCCTAGTGTTCAGCATAGTGTGGGCATGGCCTGTTCTTTGCTATGGGCTTATGACATACCTGTATACCCAGGTACATTGCAGCAATAAGAACACTAGGCCAAATCTGAGCGACAATGATGTTGCTAATACATGGGCTAATAGCACCCGCAATCAATGGTGAACTGACAAGTAAAATACCAGACATTGTCCACACCATTCCCATGAGCATCCAGTGGGCTCAGTATCGCAATTGCATAATAGTTTTCCCCCTCCTTTACATGGACAAATAATGCCTGTGCCCCCATTAGGCGTTATGGACGTGTGACGGCCTAAGTTGTGATACCCAGAGTGACACCCGGAGACAAACACTTTCCAACATTTTCCTACTCTATACAACAAACAAATAATCAAAGGAAATTGTACTTAAGTAATAATGACCAATGAAAAGCTGACTTCTTCCCCTTGTGGTTAATGCAACAACCCGTACCCCCAGTACCGTACATTGGTAGCCATTAGAGAAAGTGCCCATTTACATTGCTCAGTTCACTTCCTCTCACTAAGCAAGGAACCCCTGACAACTTGAGGAGAGATCTTAGGTTCCATTGAGCCTGGGTGCAAAATGTCACCCTCATCAGACAAGCAAACAGAAAGGCATGACTAGGAGAAAATCCAGAATGATGACAAGGAATGCTGATAGGATAAGACAGAGAGATAATATAGCTGGTCTTCTATTGCTTCCAAATATCAGGACTGGATATCCAGATCCATGTATTTCATCTGTGCACTTAGAAGTCTGCATGGGGATCAATTTAAATGTTGTATTTCGCTACAGAATACAACAAAAGAATAAATTATAACTATGGCAAATCTTACGAAACTAAGTTCTAAAGCTCTACTGCACAAACAATAAATCAAAGTTATGAGGCTTAGGGGAAACTTGTAGTATATTAAAGCTGGTTGTGTCTTATATATTAGCATTGGGGGAAAACTGCTCAGAACACCTATCAGAAATCATCTTTACTCACCTCACTACACAAATATGCTTTAACCCTCTATAGAATGGAACATATTCTCCACCCAATTAGAAATACTATTGTGTGTCATCTTGGCACAGAGGCCTCACAGCTGCAAACTAAAGCCATACCAGACATCATAGTACAGCCACTTGGTTGGGCGTTGCTTTGCTTTTGTTGACCAGAAGGTATTGTGGGAGCTTTATTATATACATAAAGATAAAACATTTGATACAAATTGGAGTAGCAAACTGTATGTTTAAGCTTTCTCATTGTATTTTATTATAATGTTGTCTGTTTATTAGTCATTCCTCATCAATACCAGTAATATGTACACATGCTATGTAGACTTGTTAAATTTAGGCCTAGTCTCCACTTCATCAAATCTCCCATGTTTGACATGTTTAGGAGAAAAGGTCTAAACTTTGCTATAGGACTCTAAGTCCCTTTCACATGAATGTTGTATTAACGCATCAAAAATGGTGCACAACGATTCGCCATTCGACAAAAACTTGAATGCAGCATGTTGATGTCACAATGGCGTCACCACGCTGAGGTTGATTGAACGGGTGTCGATCAGCATGTTCCCAGCTTTGCAGCTTCTTTCACATTAGGATTCTGCTCGCTGGGGAAATGTCCCTTTATCTCTATTTGTTCACCATAACAGAAGGTATCTTGAGCCATCTGATTTCCTTGGCTATTTATAATTGCTGCAAAACTTTCCAGTATTGGGTGGTTTAGCAATTTAAAAAATATAGACGGCATGTTTCTTGCTCATCAGAAATCTGAAACTATTACATGCTCTACTCTTTTCCACTTTGGCATCAAGCACACTGTAAATTCTGTTAGTAGAGCGTGTTAGCTGATTTCTGCTGCGTAGCATAGGCCATGGCACTCTCTGCCAACATTCATTCCATTTCTTGTTGGCAGTTTTAATTCCCTGGTAGGGTGATTGGCAGCTCGTTTAAATCATAATCATATGGTATAAAGCTTATTTCTTGCTGTTTATGACTGCTAGCAAGAAACATGATTATCACTGAGTAGCCAAA
>CM070036.1:46992664-47005800 GCA_036250615.1 Ptychadena robeensis | reverse complement strand
CAGACTTCCTCTCAGGCCAAATTGATTAGGGTTGGGCTCACCAGTGCTGGAGTCACAGAACGACCCGTCTTCAAAGCCAGTTCACAATTCTCATATAAATTTAGGGCCTAGCCTCCACTGCATCAAAACACTCATGTTTGATGTATTTAGAAGAAAAGGCCTAAACGTTTTTATAGGACTTAAAAACATGTCAAAACACAGTGTAGACTAGACCTTAGCAATACAATTAAATTGTCTTGGTATAATGCCATGACTACTCTGACAATTCAATGGAAATATAACCCTTCTCTTTTCTACCCAAGCTAGTGGTTTTTTTTATTACTATTCTAAACTCATTCAGTTAATATTCTGTTGCTTTCACCAATCTACATTGGACATGCACTTGTGGGACTGGCCTTGCATGCTGCTTTTAAAGGCCTAATGCCTGGCATACACATGCCGATAAGCGGCCGATTTTTCACCTGACCGACGGGCGTGCGCTCGCGCCGTCGGTCAGCGGAAAAATCGGCATGTGCCCACATGGGGCGACAGATCCCTGTCGCCCCACAGCTCGGCCGGCCAGAGAACGGACATGTCCGATAATCTCTGGCCGATGGAAGCTGATGGCATTAGCTTCAATGCACCCGTCGGGGTGTGTATGGCAGCCATTACTCTTTGGACTTTCTATCCCTTGAAGGGAGGGTACAATACTTCACTGTTACTGGCAAAGGATTCCCAGGTGTATCTGTTTGGTCTACCTGTGTATACCATGAAAGGCAGACAGGGGTGCCAATTGAATTCCTGCACTCCAATCAATCCATGGTCAATTAGAGAAAGTCTTAAGCTGGATACACACGGCTCGATACATGGCCGTTTCGAGGAAGCTCCAGCCAAGGGAGATGACATCATCACGCTGGGCTGGAGCTGCCCCCATATCAAGTCTCAGAACTTCAGTGGGTGGAGGCCCTCTGTCCCCATTCAATGTAATGAATTTCGACTAAGGTTTTCCAACATGTTGGAAACCTGTTTGGTCGAAGGAACCGTGGATGGCTCAAATCTTGCAAAAGATTAGAGCAACATGTTGCTCTAATCTGTTTCTTCATCGAGCTGTGTATACCCAGCTTTACTCAATCAGGCAAATTGTATACAGCCTGAAATTGAGCCAATGAAGTGCAACAGCTCTTGTGCTTGATTGGCTCAGATGCAATCCCTAATTCTATTTGCATGCATTTGCAACATTGTGGTGTTTTGTTGACCATCTCTGTTAAAGAATAGCTTTGAGGGGTTTTTAGGACTTCTTAAAAACATACCGTATAGAATCCACCTAATCACTCACCTGTTCAGGTCCGTAATAGCATTTTTTGAATTTGTATTAACAAATTTGGCTTTTATGTGCATCATTCCAAAAAGAAACCACACACTTGTTATCAGACCTAGAACAAGAAGACAATCTCATATCAGGTGTCAATTGTCTCAAACATTAAGGGGGCATTCACATGTATGTCCACAATATGCTAAAGCCAGGAAGACACGACATTAGGCATCTTCTGGTCCCTTTTTGGATATCTGCCTGATTAAGATGTGAGTGCTTTTGAATGCATTGTGGGCTCTTTCTAAGCGGCTGCCAACTATCAGAAGCCCAGAAAAAGCACATGTGTGAATTCCCCTTAAAACCAATTCAATCTTAGGTGTCAGATTACTATGGGCTATAGCACAAGAAATACATTTTTACAAAGTTAGGATCTCTGTTCAAACTTAAATGTTATACAGTTTAAACGTAAAGAACTAATCTTTTTAATAAAAACCACACAAGTTCTTTTTATACACACAACCAACTATTGTTATTACTTTTTTTACAATTCTATAATAAAATCACAATTAGCAAGTTCCTCATTGCTAGTAAAATGGTCTGTGCTGTGCACTAGTAAACGGTCTGTGTTACGATGGAATGAAAATTGAGAACCAAACGACTTGTTGGATCCATCAAAAGTTATTGATATAAAAAAAAATTATCTAAAGGTGATCGAACATGTTGGTACATTTTGATTGATCTGTTAAACATCAAATGTATATCGAACGTATCATAATGTAATTGGACCGTTTTTTGTTCGATCTGAAGAATTAGCATTAAGCTACTTTATGTGTAGAGTTGGATTAAGCAAATGTTCGTTTGTATTATTTTCATATCATGTTCATGTGTATTAGGTTTGTTCAAATTACGTTCATTCCGTTCATTCGTATTAATGTTTGTTTATATACCGAATGACCTGAAGTGTTTTTGGCTACACCACATTACTTCCGATTGAAATGTACTGGAATGACAGTTTTTTATTTGACATCGTATTGGGTCAAACCAAAATCAAGTGTATACATTGGATATAGGTACAATTGATATTCGATCAAAATATCAAACATTCTGATCGAATCTAATCTATATGTGTATGCGTGTACAGTTATTTCAGGAGAACAAGTAATGACCCCCATTCATACACAGATTTTAGCGTCCGACAGACTAAAAACAATCAATTTTTTTCAATCGTACAATTGGAGATTGATTGATGGAAAATAGAATATACTCCACATGGAATAACCAATTTTTGATCGTTTTTTTTTTGATCGATTTTTTTTATTTTTGATCGGAATTTGTACTCAATTTGTACTTAACCGATCAAAATTTTCCGACATGTCCGATCATGTTTTGATCAATTTTTTTCACAATAACGATCAAATTTTGTTGATCGGACCATGTGGGCATGCACCAATTTTCAGTCAACCGATCTAAAAATTGATTGTTTTTAATCGGTCGGCCGCTAATATCTGTGCATGTATGGGGTCCATAAGTATGTACAAGTGCTCTCTCGTCATGCCCGGAAGCTGGCCATACACCTTTAGATCTCTCTGTCAGATATCCGTTAGATCTACCAACAACTATGTAGTATAGGATGCTCTGCGATTGGACACAGGTAGACTTGATGGTTGAGAAAGTCCCTCATATTACATGGTTTTGGTAAAACAAAAGGAGATCTAAAGGAAATCTGACAGAGAAATTTAAAGGTGTATGGGGACCCTTATTTTAAATGTAGATAATTCTAAACAGGAGACCTTATAGAGGTAGGTGAACCCTCCGAGCATCTCCAAAATATAGCACATAACACGCAACCAAAGGTCTTCACATTCCTTTATTAATGACATAGAGCGGAGTTTACTAGTTGCCTCATTCATCAGGATCTCCAAAGTAAAGGATCTCATATTCATTTTGCTAGGTTGTACTATGAACCTCATTTGCATCTCTTAGGAAAACAGAAAAAAATTATGTTCATTGGGATTGGTTTAATCAGAAGTAAAGAATGGGAACTGGGCAAAGTGTTTACTTACTTAATGAATAAAGTGTTTACTTTGCATATCCAATCATGTTGATTGGGGGGGGGGGGGGGGGGGGGAAATAGAATTTTTCTTTGTATGAGTTAGGACAACTAAAGTAAAGATGGCTTCACTTGGCTAACTAACATTTTGTACTTATTAAGTAAATCAACAACGCAAAGAATCAAATGAATCGCTGCCAATGGCAAGTCCACTCAAGTACTTACTGTTCTATAAGCTAATAGTAGTTACTTACGCAATTTGCCAGTAAGAGAAGTTGTCTTGCATGATTGGGTGTTTCATCAACTATGGTGCTTTGTGCAGTTCCAATGAAACAATGATGTCAGGCTATAGGCATACTAGATATTATTATCCGTATCCGCATTTCTCCTTCATCAGGTGATCGGTAATAATGATTTGTGCCCTGAAGTATGACAATGCTCAATTATTTTCATGTGACCCAATATGAATAAACTCTGTGTATATAAAAAAAGTATGCTGTAGTTTTTCATGTCAAAGTTGTCATCTATTGTTCTTTACTGAAGCTCTGAATGATTGTGTTGCTTCCTGTTTATAAGAAAGGGATAGAAATCAGATACTAGGTAAAAGTTAAACTTTTATATATAGATGCATAGGACCACAGATCAGGTAATGTATATACTACACTTGTAGAAATATAGAAACTATGAGCCTCTAACAATGGATGTAATATTCATATGGTAGTTATACTGGTATTACATTTAAGAGCTACACTACCCAAAAGAGATTTTCTCCTTTTCTTTGGAGTTGGGTTAAGGTAGCCATACACGCATTGATTCCCATACCATCTTTGATCCCCATCTAAAGTAATGGTAATCGAACAGGGATTAAAGGTACCCATACACAGGTCAGTTAACAAACAGTTGTCGATTTTGGCATAAGCATGCTGTGATTGTTTGGAAATAAATGCATGTATGGGTACCTATACCAACATGTCGGATCCCTGTTCGATCGACATTAAGCATTTGTTTAGAGCGGGATTGAACGCTCAAGGTGGGCAGCGTTCAATTCCTGAATGATCATTTGGGAAATGAATGGGTGTCTTAGTGTCTATACCTCTGTTGGTGGGATCTATCTAAAACCATATACACCCCTTACAAGACAATGTTGTCTAAAGCTGGGGATACACGGCTTGATGAAGAAAACGATTAGAGTAACATCGGGTGCTGTGCGCGCTCACAGCACCCGATGTTGCTCTAATCTGTTGCAAGATTTAAGCCATCCATGGTTCCAACAGGTTTCCAATGTTGGAAAACCTTGGCCGAAATCCATTACTTTGAATGGGGACTGCGGGTCTCCATTCAAAATAATGGCTGGGCTGCCAGCTGCACGGCACACAGGTGGCTGTGATCAGCTAATTGCTGTGGGACTGTGAAGCACGTCTTTCTGGCAGGGGAGGGGGCGTTCAGGCTGGCTGACTCTCTGCTTCTCCGGCTGGGGAGATGCAGAGTCCCGGGGGACCATAGGGAAACCAGGTCCCCATCGAACGGGAATTCATGTGCCCATGTGGTGCACATTGATTACCGTTCGATTGACCCAAGATCAATCACAGCTTGGTGACGTCACCACGCTGGGATTGATCGCCGGTCGATTGCATGAGAATCTACCCGGGTGTGCCTAGCTTTAGAGTAATGACCTTAACCCATTTCATCCTAAGGAGAAAATCCAGTTTTAGGTCAAATAAAAAAAAAATTTTTGGCTACATTACACAAAGCCAATGCAAACTCTAAAACCATCACCATACATTTTGTTGTGGCATTTATTACATTTGTTTTAGTTACTGCTGTTTATATATATATTGTGATTTTAAAAAACGCTTTACACAATCTACAAATACAACAAAACATTGGGGTTGATTTACTAAAAGGTAAAACATTTCATAAGTTCAAAAAGCACACTAATCCTTTTATTATAGTAAAAAAAACAGCTGATGATTTAAAAGAAAACGCACATTTCATTTATTATAGAACAATAATAAATGATATATAAATGATTTGGGCCATGTTGTTATGAAAACTTTTTCATATCAATCACTGGGAGATCCGGTGACACAAACAATATGGCCGTCTCTCCTGCATATGTGTAATTATCACTCTTTAATAGCTAATTCCAGCAAAGATTGAATACATTTTCTAAGTATCTGTAACTGTGTAGTAACTCCACCCCATTGTTTGAAAACACTCATGATTAATAAGAGCATATACATTAAATGATCACATCCTAATGCATATTTTGCTTTAACTAGCTAACGAGACAAGGACATAGGGAGAGATGGAAAAGCTGCTTTCACAGCTTGTATGGAGAACCTGTATAATACAATAAACCTTCTGCTTTAATCAGGAGAGAAGGGCCCCTCCTCCCGTGCCAAAGAAGCCATCGAAAGGTCACCCCCCTCTGGTCCGGGACAGATCTCTGGAAAGCTCAGAGAGACAACGGCACGAGGCCCGGAAGCGCCTGATGTCTGCAAAGCGTGCTGCGTCTGTCCGGCAGAATTCAGCTACCGAAAGTGCGGACAGTATTGAGATCTACATCCCAGAGGCTCAAACCAGGCTATGAAGCCATCACAAGTGACACTGGGGGAATATTATATATACCTATATATATATATTTATGACACAGAGTAAAGTATATAATATATCCTCTAGTTTGGTTTGGAACCACGATCATCTGTATATGTTTTTTTTTATTATTATTCTGTTTATATTGCTTTTTCTCTTGTTTATGTCATTCCCACCCCACTATCATACATTCTTCTAAATTGTGGTGTATGCAGACAGTTTTCTGAGGCTATGATCCTTCCCTCCCCACATACCCACCTTTCTAACAATCTGTGGGCACTAATCAGTGCTGTCTCCTCTACACAAGGCCCTCCTTTTATTTTATATGTGGATAAAATAAAGGAAGAACAATCCTCTGTATAGAACTCCTAGCAGTGCCCCATTTCACACTCTTTGTCTAGAGCTACAGTAGTCTGTAATCTAGTGTACAGCAATAGAAAATTGTAGGGTATACAGTACTGTGGACTCTGATGTCTTCCTATTCTTAATGTGAAAAAGCATGGGCTCGAATTCCCACTTCTTTTCTATGTAGAGCAGATGGAGCACTTTATTGTAGGCCACAGACGCACCTCTCCCCAAAGGCAACAGGTGACAGAGGAGAAAAGACGCTGGCAGAGAGGGCAGGTAACCGATCTGTGCGCACACGGATTTTCACACCTGCCACACAAACACACAACAGGCATATGCTGGGACTAGCTTACATTCATAGGAGATATTTATTATTATGCAAACGTATAGCAATTCGCTGTGTTGAAAAAGTTATAAAAGTTGTTTATATTTGGCTTTATATAAAGTGAATTAAAAGGCAATAAAAATACTAAACAAAAGATTTCAAAAGAAGGCAAAGTCCCAAAAGTTAAGCGTGTTTAAGTAGCTAAACAAAGTTAGGTTTTACAGGCTTACCTATGCTTTAGGTCTTCCATTACTGGAGGTCCATATACTAGACTAAACAGCAAGATTGGCAGGTTTAGGGCTGGTGATGCTTTGAGGTTGTTGCAATGTCAATGAGTGTAATATCAGGTTGAGAAGCTTCAGAGATTAAAGCTGTCCATACACGGGTCGATTTTCAAATAGATTACAGCGCAAACGATCGTTGTGCGAGTTCGTGGTGATCCAATCAATTTCATCCAGCCTCAATTGATCCCACTTAAAGAAAGCTTGGTCAAACATGTTGGTAAATCCCTGTTCGGTTGCCATTATTTTGAATGGGGATGGAGGGTATCCATCCACAGTATCGAACAGGATTGATTACCAAGAAGTGCTGCGCATCGATTCTCTGTTCAATCAACGAACGCTCAAGTGCAGTGTGGTCATCACACTGTGCTCGAGGGTTCATCGAGTGAATGGGTATTGACCCGTGTATGGACTCCTTAACCAGAATTCAGTGAAAGCTGTATAGCTCCTGACCTGCTTCATTTGGGTTCCTATAGACTTGTATGAAAATGTAAAATGCAATCAAGTATTACAGATACAGATTAGCATTATGCAGTAACCATTTATGTCCAGTGTTGGTACCACTGTAAATGTCACAATTTAATACAGATTGGGTCAAGAGACAAAACAGCAAAGTGTTGGGTAGCTTAAGTTGCCCATGTACTTTCAGCTTTTAAAAACCTATACTATCTGTGGGTAAAGGCCCCCATACACATTTCCATTTTCCTGTTCGATCGACTGGAAATTGATGCCTGTCTACATGGTTCGATTGACCTAAATCAAATAATTTTTTAGTACATTTTGATTGATTTAGGTCAATGGAACCATGTGGACAGCATCGATTTCCGCTCAATAGAACAGGAAAAATCTAAATGTGTATGGGTTAATAAAGGTAATCGGACATGTCCAAAAATGTTGATGTCGAGTATACATCAATATTATTTTGTTTTGCCCGACCGATTTCCCTGTCTCATTCTCCTGTCATCGAGTGAACTGTCACCTTGAACAACGAAAATCTAGCCACTTCCTATACAGACCATATTTACAGACAGGATGGTGGCATTGTGCATTATGTAGACACAAAGCTACCTGGCCTTCCAACTAAACCTAAAGAAATATTAGAGGATATAACAATCTGGGCTATGCTTGTGAATCTAGCCTTATGTGGACTGAGGGTATATCAACCTGACATTTGCAGGCTTATCACATAGGATGAGCAAAAAGACAGCAACTCCTAGCAACCAGTGAGACTCATTCATTGATCTTACTAGACTAAACTGACATCTATTAAATGAAGGTTACTTTGCATATTTCTGTATATTATTATTATTATATTTTCAGATGATTTTAAAAAGCATTACTGTTTTCACAGTTGTTCATATTATTCGAGGTGCCTAAGAATAGAAGGGGTGGGTATTCTATATAATATACTATATTGATGCACTTTACCTTCCAAAAACAAGAGACAGGTGCTTAGGAGACAGACCTGTGATGACATTTCTTAATATAAATCGTATATTTAAACATTATACCTGATCAGTTTTCTGTAAATACATAATCAAAGCCACTAGCACTGATAGTAAGCAGATACAAACTAAAGGTGGATTTTTCTCGGTTTGATCAATTAAAAAAGGAGTGTAAAAGTGAATTTTTGAAACTGATTCCTTTTTACATGAATGCATTACTCAAACGTGACCACAAACAAACAAGCAGAGATCGGACATGTTTTTAAATTTCAGTTGAATGTTCCATTATCTGATGGGTTTTCAAGCCATTTCGACGGATTGGTATGTGACACTATGTAGTAGTGTTGAGCATATAGATCTTAAATATAGTGCTAGATCTTCTGATAACAAAAAGTAAACAGGAGATTTTTTTTACTTAGAATATTTGGAGAATAATTAGCAAATGTCGCAAATTTGAATATTGCCTATGCTGCTCATCACTACTATGGAGCATGAGCACATATGATCAATGTCAGACTGACGGGGCAATATTTAATTTCAATAATCTAACATCAAACTGATGCGTGTATGGCCACCTTTAGTCCTGATTAGCTCATAATAAATGATTTTAAGATTTATATACCAAAATGAAAAAAAAAACATAGTAAGCTAAGTAAACATTGTAGAAGTCAAAACCTACTTTAATCATTTTACAAGAAAATTGATTATATATATATATATATATATATATATATATATATATATATATATATATATATATATATGGCCTATTTTTATCAGTTTATATTTATTTCATTTTAATGGCTATTATGTTGTATCGCACGGGAAAATATTGTAAAAAGTCATTTATAGTAAACACTAATTCATGTGTCTATAAGGTGATTCCAACCATTGCATTCCATTGGAACCAAAACAGAACATAAATTGACTACCCTACTAGCCATAGATATGAGGCAGTGGTTGGAGGATCTTGTCTGCTGTCAGATATATCATCCAAGTGTGCAGGTCTACTCCTATGAAACAAGTGGCGGTCTTCTCTCAGGTGAATAGTGATGATTGGCCTAAACTGGCATTATAATCAACAAGCTTTATTGTTGTCATCCATCATTCTGTTGCTCCAGTAGAGCACCAATGAAACCAGCCATACATTCTGTTCACACAAGCTCTTTTAGCTTTAGCAACATCAAGTACGTTCTACGGTTGTTGGTAGATCTAAAGGAGATGTGATCAGGCCAAATCAAAAATAAAACACCGCCATTTATGTAGAATAACCCTAAATAATTTTTCAGTAAATTAGCAGAAGATCAGAACCAAAAAAAAGATAGACCATTGTAATATTAGGAATATTTCGTCTTAAAGGGTTTGTTTGTTCTTCTTACCCATTTAGTCCCCACCTCACTTTGCCAGTACTTACCCACTGAACAGCACAGTAACAGTAAAATGCTTGTGTACAGTAATTAAATCTAAAATAAGTAAAGAAAGCATCAGCCATGAAAAATAAATGCCAAAAAGTTGATTTCTGAACATTTCCGGGGGAATTAGAAACTTCTACATGATGACAGCTGTATATACTTTGCACGTATACATTCATTAAGAAAAAAACAACAAATTTCCACATAGCAGGACAACAATACAAACAAATAATCACAATCAATAGAAAATGTAATACAATGGAACTTGTATGATGGTAATCACTTTGGATATACCTGTGCCTTCTATTCTTTGGTGTCCTCTTAGATTAGTCTTATTATAGATGTGATTGTACCCGAAGCCTGTCACATAGCGCGCACTATGAGCTGGCATAGATACCAGTAGATTGGATGTGTATAAGAATGAGAGCCTTTGGTGCATATGATATTTCTGACATATAAATGATGTTTTTCCTGCTTGTTATAGCTGTTCTTGCCGCTAACGCCCACACATATATCCTAATTCCTGCACTGAAATGTATTTATAACACTAAAGGTGATATTGTATACTCTCCAGCTGCCCTCTACATGTATTGTGTAATATAACCAGATGGTTTCTTGGTGTCAAACTGTTCATAAGACATTCTATAATGTTTAAATATTGGAGATAAAGAGAGCTGCCTGGCTTGTATTGGCCATTCATAGTTATCCCTTATATGCCCTGTTCTTCTAAGACACTTGATTTATCAGGAATTAGGATTGGTTATTTTAATTGCTTTCTACCTTGGTGGGTTAGAAGCTAACTTGCTGCCAGTGTCATCAGATCAGGATGTTAGCTGCCATCAAAAGTTGTACAGTTAACGTCTGAAAAGAAGGTGAGAAGAAATCTTCCAAAGGGTACCTATGTTGTCCCAAAACATATTGAGGTTTCCAAATTTGGTTGAGTTATCTCTATGAGAATGGGAGTTTAAACCCTTGTCAAGCTTTTTGTCTGTGCCTCTAGGTCAGTGGTTCTCAACCTTTTTAAATCCACGACCCTGTAAGTGACATCACACAAGAGTCACTAGCTGTATTTGGAGTGCGGCAGTGTGGAGTGTCACTTCCCTATTCCCAATACTGGAAGTGACACTCCACAATATCACTTCACGATCAGGTAAGTGTTATGTCCCTTCCCTTATATTTTCACACACAAATGATGTGCGGGTGGGAAGTTAGGATTTAGGGCATGTTACTCTCCCTCCTAACTTCCCACCCATCTTGTAAGCATTAGCTTTGATGCTTCCAGTGAACATGGCAACACCTCTGAAATGTTTTTTCGACCCCCAAGGGGGTCACGACCCACAGGTTGGGAACCACTGATCTGTTTGTCCTAGTAACTACCATCATGATGCCACAAATTGATTGGAAATTCAAACTGCTGGGGTGACAAGAACAAAAGAAAAATATAATTCTTCTAATACTGACTCCAATTTAATGGGCAGCAAAAGTTAGGGCCTGTCTCAATTTGGCTTCACGCATCAATGTGATGGGACCATGGCACCCAATGGGAGCGAAGTGTATTTGGCCTGTTCTTAGGATGTGTTGAGCAATGCATTATTGTAACATGGCGCTCTACATGCCCCAATTATCCCTATAGGCAAATAGAAAGAGAACTGGCACATTTTTGGCACATCCATTGCTTTTTAGTGGACATATCATGCTGCGGAATTGGGGATTTTGATGCAGTAAAGACAAGCCCAAAAAGTGATGGGTTATAAACCATTTCTACTTAACTAGATAGGTTTTGGCTTTTTATAGGGCCGGACTTCAGCAGTTTAACATATAAAACATAACTGCGTTTCAGCAAAATTACTACACAAAATAAATTTTTTGGGGTGGTTAATTGTATAGTAAGGTTGTATATGGCAAAATTACCTGCAAGGTAATTAAGTACATTGACACCCAACAATGTATAGTACACTCTGGCTATCAGTTCTCTGCAGCATGGGCCACCTAATAGATAGAATAGCATGTTCTTGTAGATATATGAAATGTGTAATAAGCCACTGTAACCAGTTGACAATCAACTTTGACTTATCTAGAGCAAGTCAATGAAAACAAGCCTGGTTGATCTGGGCTGACAGCACAATGAATGAGTGCCAGCATTCTATCATAGGAATAAAGAATAAAAGGCACAGGTGGGCCCAAACACACAAAACACAAACATATAATAAAATAAAAAACAGATCTTCAAATGAAGGGAATTTAGATAAATTGCTTCTGACACATATGTCCTAATACATTCTGATTGTTGTAGTGGAATTTTAGGTATTTATGCTTTTTTACATTTACTTTAGCTTGAAATGCGCTGTAAGTTCCAGTTTAAGATATATACTTCATATTCTCACTACAGACATGACATTTTCAGTCCATACATACCATTATAAACTTATATTTAAATACATATATATATACGGATTGGATATAAGAGTTGTATTGAGAACCGAGACCTGTTAAAATAAGTATTCTATTTTTTTGCAATGTTGCCATAACTCTGGACCTTTTTTGTAATGAATGTTAATGAATTCAAATATTAGATTTTTAATATTTAACTGGGAAAATAAAATGTTTTATTTACAAGTCACTTGATTTCCACAGTGTTCTGTCAATGTTATAATGTGCACTACTGAGTTATATTTAAAATTGTGTATTAACTCTTCTATTTTTATTTGAACTTTGTATTTGATTGCCTAAAATAAAACCATACATGGAATGTGACAAGTGTCAGATTTGCATTCCCAGATGTGTTTTTCAAAGTGTTTGTTTAATTTAGCTAAAGTTTTAAAACTGAAAGATTTTTGATAGTCATGGATGAGCATTTTTATGGATTTATGGAAAAGAATTGTCCCGGGGTTAACTTCCAAGTTGGTGCGTGGACTGAAAAACATGTAAATAAGTAAATGTTTCCCATAATGTAAAAAAAAAGAAAAAAAAAAAAAAAAGAGATGAAATGAATAAAAAGAATTAATGCATTGCTTGTAATGGTGGTAAATCTTTCTTTTCTTTGCACAGCACTACAATGTGATGGAAATATTAACATACAACATGGACCCGAAAAATGCATTTACAAGATATAAAACTATCACTCCTCTTTAGGGCTTGTTTCCATTCACGCGGGACCCCCTCCGCTAAGTGTATTGCTTGGCAGGGGTCCCGACGTAGCACATAGACATTGCCTGCTCGGCGGACCCTCTGTTTACACATCCGCCGATGCAGAGGCTCAACGTACTCGACTACGTTGAGCCCTACATCGGCGAAGTGGCTCATCGCAGTGAAGACCGAGCAGGTAAGTCTACAGTGGCTTGCAAAAGTATTGAATTTTTCCACATTTTGTCACATTACAGCCACAAACA
>CM070036.1:46961995-46978057 GCA_036250615.1 Ptychadena robeensis | reverse complement strand
CTTTAGCAATAGAACTGAATGCAGAGCAATTGTAGGTAGAGAGATGTAAATGTTAAGCAACAAATGTAAAAGTTTCTGTAAAAAAAAATACATGAAAATAAACTCCTTCAACATCACCAGTAAAGGTAGCCGTACATGGGCAGATTCCTGCCTGATAGATCGGCCAAAAATCTGCTGCACCCACCTGGCGAGATCGACCAGGAATCTTCCACATGTTAGATCGCACAGTGATCCATCATGCTGGTTGATTCCTGTTCAATCCTGTTACTTTGGATGGGGACGGCACACAAAGGGTGCCCGCCGATTCTCTGAGGGGCCAGCTGCTGACGTCATCATGCTGCAGTCTGTCCCTCAACAATCGAGGGGAAATCCGAACGCGTTTGGCTACCTTAAGGCATTGCTGCGTCCTCTACTCTTAAAGGCGCTGGCAGACAGGAGCACCGGTCATTTGCCATCAGCCAATGTAAATATAACTGACCCCTATATTAACAGTGTGCTTGTAATACATTTCCTTCATCAATATAACAAAACACACACTACACTTTGTTTCTTTGTTATTTCTATATTACAAAAGGAACATACAAAAAAAATAATACATGTCAAAGAAAAATCTTTACATAGCAGTTAATAGTCCAAAAGGGAACAGTATCCAGTTACATGATATTCTAATGCCGTTCCCAGGTAACAAAAACACACATTTTTACATTACCTTAAACAAAATATTTTATTATATGCATGAAAAAAAAATGGAAAAACGAAAATGTGGTAGACAGTATGCGAGCATTGTCTGCTGCTCTGGAATGATAAAATATCTGTTTTCTAATATTGCACAGTCTGAAAAAGGTACCAAAAAATGTCATAAAAAAGTCACAATCTTGGGAAGTATCTCACATTTAAGCAAAACCTACCAAGAAACATAAAGCCTGTTTCTACAGTAGCTCTATCCTATAGAAACATTGGAATGAAAATACAGTATAATCAGTGTAGGTGTAACTGTATAATATATACAATTACACAAACAAATACTTGCTATCAGCTCTCCTTCACCCCTGAGTTTAAGTTATTGAAAAGTTTGAATGCGCCCATGGAAAAAAAGTTTCAAATCTCAAAATCCTTTAGAGACGGCTACAGAGAATTCTCACAAAAGTCAAAAGCTGTAGTCACAGTTTGTATTTATAGGGGGCCGAGAATAAAAAAACAAAAAAAGAACAGTCTTAGGTTGATAGGGGTAAGACTTCTTTGTGTCAAGAAAGCTTCACTTTGACAATCCCGTGTGCAAATAACACGAATATATATTTATAAAAAAAATAATGCAAAAGTTCTTTGATATCAACTCGAGGAGTTCTAAAGAAATGTTCTGAACACTTCACAAGTGGGGAAAAGTTAGGACATAAGTTTCGATTGCAACTCCATCTCTGCTGCTCGCTTGAGGGCAACATCAACCAATAACTGGAAGCCACTGAAATCCTGATTGTGATCTGGTGGAGTGGGTGGAGGAGTGTTGAAAAGTCCGCTCTGTGGGCTTGTGTTTTGTCCAAGTTTAATAGTGTCTTCGTGGCATACAAGTGAGGTCTCTGTTAGGTTGTTTGCCTCGGTCGGCTGCTGGTCTGGGATCTGTCCAGCATTCAACACATGGGTGAAGTTGAAAGGAGCATCGTTCAATGATGTTACAGTGGTATGACAGATGACTGAGGGGCGGGCCAGGAGAGACTGCGAAGAAGACAATTGAGAGGCCAGTAACTTCCCTGAGTTCTGGTTAGATCCTGTTGAACTGATGTGAAAAGAGTTTTCGTCTATAGTGGGAATGTAGGGTTTTGTCCCTGTAGGAGAGTCCATCTGGATCACATCAGTGATTTTGGCCCCTTTTCGAGAAATGGTGAACTGATTTGGATCCTTGCCATCTTTTCTTAGCATATCGGGCAGAAGCCTACGTCGGGCATTGATGAACCAGTTACAGACCTGCAAAAACATAAAAAAGATACAATCAATATACGGTAAATGCTGTATAGACTTACATGATAGCAAAGCAGTAAATAATGGAAAAAGTTAGATCAGCTGTTCCTGAACAATGACAAGCAGGCTAAGCATCCTGCGGAGCATCATTATGACAGGATAAAATGCTGCCCAGCCCTTTCTGTAATTCAGAGATTTAGAAGTACTACAGGAATTTGCATCACAAAGAGCATTTTTAGGAGCATTCCAGGTTACACCCATGGAAAACTATGCACTTAGGAAGACAGCCATGTGGAACTTGCATCACAGATTATCAATGCAATATTTATCACATCACCTAAATAACATTCTTTTTTAAACAAATATTTTAAAGTTTTGATTGCTCAACCAACAATAAAGTGTACTACACATATTTGACATTTTCACACAATATTTTCAACTATCCAATCATGTGCACAATACATAAACCAGACTATTTCACATGACTTCCTTACAAGTCTGCATCATGGTGACAAGTGAAGGTCTGAATATTATATTAATGTTACCTTCTATAATTAAATGTAAAATATTAATACATTTAAAATAGAATGTTGAATGATGTATCTGCTGTGAAGTTGCTTAATCCGTTGATTTCAGTAGCTGGATCGCTGTACTAAACTAGGGTCACATCTGTTGAACCAAACTTGTGAGCCAACAGCCAGTACTGACACAAAGGGCCAGTTGTGAAAATACAACATAAGCAGCCCTACCTACTAAAGCCCGGAGGAGCGATACTTCTATGAACCAGATGAATGCTTTTATTTTTAACTGTTCCTTACATGTCATTTCCCATACCTAAGGCAAATGGTGGGAAATTTTCCTTTGAAACAAGATGCTGTTTGTCTTCTAGCAGAGAGTACGGGTGACTCACTAGACTGCTGAACTTACTGTGCTACCAGGCATGTCTTCAATTACCTCATTCCAAGGTGCTCAGTGTTAACCATTACACTGCCGAGCAGCCCTGTTCTCGGGACCATTAATGCACAGCCAAGCATAATAAACAACCCAGCTTCACAATAACTTGTCTTGTGCCGGAACATTTCAAATCCATGTTCTTGAAATGGTGAAGCAAGTCTGGTTTACATCAGGACACATTCAGTGAAATCCAAGCTCCTAGCACACCCTAGTAGTGTTTGTAACGAGGCTGATGTGACGACGCCAAACCAGGATAAATCTATTGTTACCGCGAGCTGCAAGTAATGATACTTTCCAGCTTTTGCTGCTTAAAGCTGACCATGCACAGATTTTTTCTCCTCGTTCGAGCAGGAAAGTAGATTGTATAATTGGATCCTTTAAGCCAGCCACATATTGCTCGATTTCCCTATGATCGTTGCGTGATCCCAAGGATTCTTACGCAGGAATCGCTGAACAAGCACACAGCGATTGTTTGGGGAATCGATGCGTGATCCCCGTTTGATTGATCTTTCCTTGGAGCAGGATCAGGGTTTAAGGTGGGCTGCATCGATCCCCGAACAATAGATCGCAGCGAATGCTCGCGGTGATGGATTGTTTGGGAATTGAACAAAACATCCAGCTGTGTATGGCTGGCTTTAAACGTTGATTTCTTTCATCACAGTTAGATCAGCCAAAATTCTCAATATAGTCAAAAGAGCCGTGATCAGGTTGTAAAATTTCTGTTGGTCGTACAAGCATCTGACGTGGGTTTTCTAGGTGATGGATATGTATCTAAACTATTATAGACTATGTGCCCTGGCCTTTATCTCCATAACTGGAAGGGATCACATTTAAGCCCCCCATACACGTCTAGATTTTCTGTTCAATCAACTTAAAAAGACAAATTTTTGGGGTCAGGGAAATCTGTGATTGATTGTATGTTTGTATGCTAGCCATACACAGCCCGATCGAAGTTTGCCGATAAAAAAAAATAAAAAATAAAAAAATCGGCGTTTTCTCAGATGATCTAACAAAAAACCCCCACATAGGAAAAAATTTTTTTGAACGATGTAACAGTTTTGTGTAGGACAGACAGAGCAGGACAGACAACGACAGAGACCAGAGTAGATTAGGTAGTCCTCTCACACCGCACTAATGAGTAATGTTTTGTAAGAAGATCTGAGCTCTCTACTCACAGACCCTCCCAGTGACGTACAGACACAACACACAGGGAGGAGAGAGATTATACAACCCTCCCTGATGCCCCCTTCCCACCGGCCAACCCTGGCGCAGGGGAGCGCTCCTGCCACCGCCCCGCTTCCTGTATCTCTCCTTCCCAGACAGACCGTTTTGATCATTAAAAACAATGCAGGCCCTCCGATTTTCCCCCTCTTCATTCGTACTGACACTCCTCCCCCCCCCCCCCCCCCCCCCCGACTATCGCCCGACAACTTTGCCGAAACCTTCACAACCCCGATCTCGGTGACCCAACAGCCCCCCCGGGATCGTGACTACAAACACACACCAGAATGTTCACCGCCAAATAAAATCGCAGCTTACCCGGGAAATCAGTTGAATGATAGACATGGTGGAAGCGGGAATCGATGATTCAGTGCATCGGCGGGTGACACAATCGCAACCGGTGTCCCACCGGTGTCACCAACATGCCTGAAACTTGGGAGAAACCGTCATGTCACAAGTTTATGGGTTCACTGAACACCTAAGTATACAGGACTCTCAGCTGACCCGAAGCTGCCATATGATTAACGCTTCCCCTACTGCCGGGGGTCATCGGATTCCTATATTGTATAAGACCCCCGAGCCGCTGTGGTTATACATCGACTATGGTCATACAGACAGCGGCGCTTTCTGGTGGACACTTCAGCGTCACCCGCTCAGGGCAACACTCGGAGTGTCTAGTACAACAGACACGTTGGGAACGTTTGCAAGGACGTGAATCACTGCAGAGGACAGCAACATTTACACTTTTGATCTAAACTGCCACACCGGATGACGTCACAAACCCAGGCACTGTCACGTGACACTGCCTGTAGAAGCACGGGACGCGGCTGTCCCGCGCCCCTGCACACGGTAACACCCCGGGCTCTGACTTCGCATTGAGACGTGACACTTGTGCCGACAATTTGTTCCCCTAACCTAGTGGCCTGCTGCACCGCTCGCATGCTCACGACATTGTCACTTGTAGACGACTCATCAGAGTCACGCTCCCCGAGAACTGACATTTTCAGTCATCTCTAATCACGCTTCCCCCCAGTCACCCAACAACGGCTACACGGGACTAAACACAGGCGGGGTCAGTCACGGGACGCTGACTGTCCAATTACAAGGGATACACCACTCTGCGTCATACAATGAAACACCCGCAACAGAGCCAGGATCCACCCCCAACAATACACACTGCTGTCATTAACAGACGGAACACACACGCGCAACAAGAACACACTCCTGCTGTCATTACAAGGAACACACCAACGAGGGACCCACCCTGCAACAAGAACCACCTGCTGTCACATTACACGAGGAATACACACACATGCTTTCAATCTACAGAGGATACACACTCTGCTGTCATACACGAGGGATACACAACCTGCTGTCATACAACGGGGAATACCACACTGCTGTAACTTACAGAGGGAACACACCCCATTACAAACACATGCGTCATACAGAGGGATACACACCCGCAACAAATCCAGCCGCGTCATTAACAGAGGATACAACCAACTCTGACTGTCATTCACAGAGGGAACACACCTGCGTCACTACAGAGGGATACACAACCTCTTCATTACAGACGGATACACACACTCGACTCCGTCATTACAGAGGATACACACTGCGTCATTACCAGCAGGGATAACCACACTCTATGCTTCATACAGAGCCGGAACACAACCCTCATACATAGATACACACAGCGCATTACACAACCTGATACAACAACATACAACATGCTGTCCATACAAGGAACACCCACCTCATGCTGTCATTACCAGCAGGGAACCACACTGCTGTCATTACAGAGGATACACACTCGGCTTCATACAGAGGGAACACACTCTGACTGCTCATTACAGAGGGATACACACTCTGCTGTCATTACCAGAGGATACACACTGCTGTCATTAACAGAGGGTACACACTCTCGCTGTCATACAGAGGATACACCACACTGCTGCTCATTACAAGAGGATACAACACCTGCACCCTGTCATTAACGAGGCGACCACAACTGCTGTCATTACCGAGGGATAGTCATACACACTGTCGTGTCCTTACAGAGGGATTACACACTTGATGTCATAAGAGGGTGTACACACACTGCTTCATACAGAGGGACACACCACTACTGCTGTCATTAAGAGGGATACACACCTGCTGTCAGTACAGAGGGGGAATAACACACTGCTGTCATTACAGAGGATACAACTCTGGCTGCATTACAGAGGGTGTGATACACACTCTGCTGTCATTACAGAGGGATACCAAACTGCTGTCATACAGAGTGTACACACCACTCTGACATGTCATTACGAGGGATACACACTGGCTGTCATTAACAGAGCGGATACACACTCTGGTCATTACAGAGGGAAACACACACTTGCTGTTATTACAGAGGATATTTACACACACTCTGACATCCACACGCTACATTAATTACAGAGGGAACACACTCTGCCTGTCATTACAGAGGGATACAACTCTGCTGTCAGTCAATACAGAGGGATACACACTCTGCTGTCACATTCTAGAAGGGAACGACACATGCCGTACATACAGAGGTATACACATCTGCTGTCATTACAAGGGATACACACTCTGCTGTCATTACAGCGAGGATTGACATGCACCTTGATGTCATTAAGAGGGATACACACTCTGCTGTCATTACACGAGGGATACACACTGCTGTCATTACAGAGGTATAACACACTCTGCGCTGTCATTACAGAGGTGTCACACACTGCTGTCATTACAGAAGGGATACACACTCTGCTGTCCTTACAGAGGGATACACAACTTGCTGTCCATTACAGAGGGATACACATCATGCTGTCATTAAACGAGGGAGTACACACTGCTGTCATTACGAGGGATACACACCTGCTGTCATTACAGAGGGATAACCAACTGCTGTCATTACAGAGGGAGACACACTTGCTGTCATTACAGAGGGATACACCATTGCTGTCATTACAGAGGGATACACACATGTGCTAGTACAGAGTATACACAACTCGCTGTCATTACACAGGGGATACACACTCGGCATGTCATTACAAGAGGGGCGGTATACACATATACTGCTGTCATTACAGAGGGATACGACATCTCTGCTGTCATTACAGGGGTATAAAACACTGCTGTCAGTCAACAGAAGGTACTACCATCTGCTGTCATACAGAGGGATACACACTGCTGTCATTACAGAGGTCAACACTCTGCTGTCATTACAGGGAGATATCACACTCTGGTCATTACAGAGGGATACACACTCTGCTGTCCATTACAAGATCATGCTATACACAAACTACCCCCCTGCTGGTCATTACAGAGGGGAATACCCACTCTGCTCGTCATACAGAGGGATACACCACTCTGCTGTCATTACAGAGGGTACACACTCTGGTCATTACGAGGGAGACACACTGCTGTCATTAACAGGAGGTATACCACACAGTCAAGGACACCCAGCTGTCATACAGGAGTGGATACACACTCTGCTGTCATTACCAGAGGGAGAGCACACCTACCCTGCTGTCATCTACAGAGGGACTACACACTCTGCTGTCATACAGAGGGATACACACTTGCTCGTCATTACAGAGGGGATACACACTTGCTGTCATTACAGAGGGATACACACATCTGCTGCGCTTACAGAGGGAATACACTCGCTGTCATTACAGAGGGGGTACCAACATCTGCTGTATTACAGAGGGATAACACTTGCTTGTCATTACAGAGGGATACCACACATAGCTCGGTCATTACAAGAGGGACACACACTCTGCTGCACTTACAGAGGGATACACACACTGCTGTCATTACAGAGGGATACCACTACTGCGGTCATTACAGAGGCTCTTGTATAAACACACTCTGCTGTCATGTACAGAGGGATACACACTGCGTCTACCGACGGGACCACACCAGCTCTGACTGTCAACAGAGGGATACACACTTGCTGGTCATTACAGAGGGATACACACTCTGCTGTCATTACAGAGGGATACACAAACTGCTGTCCTACAGAGTACCACGATGTGTCTTGGACACGGGATACACACTCTGCTGTCATTACACGAGGGCTATACCACACTCTGCTGCCATTACAGAGATACACACTCTGCTGTCATTACAGAGGGAGGATTACACCACATGCTGTCATTACACAGAGGGATAAACACTGCTGTCATTACAGAGTGTATTACACATACGACACTCTGCTGTCATTACAGAGGGATAACACTCTGCTGTCATTACAAGGAGGGATACACACCTGCTGTCATGGGACAGAACGGCGATCACATATCGCTGCGTCATTACCAGAGGGATACACACTCTGCTGTCAATTACGTATGTGGGATACCACTCTGCGCATTACATGGGGATACACACTATGCTGTCATTACAGACGGATACCCAGCCTGCTGTCATACAGAGGTATCCCACACCTTGCTGTCATTACGCAGAGGTGAGTACACAACTTGCTGTCATTACAAGGGATACACACTCTGCTGTCATTACAGAGGCTTACACACTCTGCTGTCATTACAGAGGGAGTACACCATTCATGCTGTATTAAGAGGGTACACACTCTGCT
Source organism: Ptychadena robeensis (assembly GCA_036250615.1). Taxonomy (NCBI): domain Eukaryota; kingdom Metazoa; phylum Chordata; class Amphibia; order Anura; family Ptychadenidae; genus Ptychadena; species Ptychadena robeensis. The sequence continues at coordinate 46,969,317 of CM070036.1, read as the reverse complement.
GTCCTTACAGAGGGATACACACTCCGGCTGTCCATCACAGCGAGGGATACAATATGCGTCATTACGGGATACACACTCTGCTGTCATACGAGGGATACACACTCCCCCTGGAATTACGAGGATACACCTGCTGTCATTACAGAGGGATACCCACTTGCTGTCGATTCGAGGTGAACACACTGCTGTCAGTAAGAGGGTATACACTACTCTGCTGTCATTACAGAGGGATACCCATTGATGTCATGTTCAACCAGAGGATCACCTGCTGTCATTACAGAGCGGGGGATACACATCTGCTGTCATTACACGAGGGCTACCACAATTGATGTCATACGAGAGGGGCATACACACTTGCTGTTTACAGGGGTGTACCACTCTATGCTGTCATTTAGAGGGACTACACACCTGCTGTCTTACAGGGATACCATCACTCTGGGTCATTACGAGGGAGACACACTCTGCTGACTCCTGACAGAACGGGATACAACTCTGCTGTCATTACAGAGGTATACACACTCTGCTGCATTACAGAGGGAACACACTGCGTATTACAGAGGGATACAGTGATTGATTGATTAGGGTCCTGCCCATGTGAAGTGGCACATTGTTGCTTGGGCAGACGAGATTTGAGTTGATCAGGGTCCGCCCATGTGACTTGTGGACATGTTGCTATGGGCAGCAGAGATTGCGAGTTGATCAGGGTTCTGCCCATGTGAAGGGCACATTGTTGCTATGGGCAGCAGAGATTTGATTGATCAGGGGTTTGCCATGTGAAGTGGCCACATGTTGCTTATGGGCAGCAGAGATTGAGTTGATCAGGGTCTGCCCAGTGTGAAGTGGCACATTGTTGCGCATGGGCAGCAGACAATTTGAGTTGATCAGGGTCCTTCCCATGTGAAGTGGCACATTGTTGTATGGGCAGCCGAGATTTGAAGTTGATCGGGTCACTGCCATGTGAAGTTGGCAACAGTGTTGCCACTGGCAGCAGAACGAGATTGAGTTGATCGGTCCTGCCCATGTGAAGTGGCACATTGTTGTCTATGGGGCAGCAGAGTTTGAGTTGATCAGGGTTAGGCCATGTGAAGTGGCAATTGTTGTATGGGCAGCAGGAGATTTGAATTGATCAGGGTCTGCCATGTGAAGTGGCACATTTTGTCTTCATGGGCAGCAGAGATTGAGTTGATCAGGTCTGCCCATGTGATGTGGCATTGTTGCTATGGGCAGCAGAGATTGAGTTTTGAATTGATCAGGGTCTCGCCCATGTGAAGGCGGACATTGTTGCTATGCGGCAGCAGAGATTTGAGTGTCAGGGTCTGCCATGTGAAGTGGCACATTGTTGCTATGGGCAGGCAGAGATTTGAGTTGATCAGGGTCACTGCCATGTGAAGTGGCACATTGTTGTTGGGCAGCGGGAGCAGGATTTGAGTTGATCAGGGTCCGCCCATGTGAAGTGGCACATTGGTGCTATGGGCAGCAGAGATTGAATTTGATCAGGGTCCTGCCCTGTGAATGGGCACATTGTTGCTATGGGCAGCATAGAAGATTTGATGTTGATCAGGTACCTGACCCTATGAAGTTGTCACCCAAATATTGTTAGCAACTGTATCTATGGCAGCATGCAGACTTTGAGTTGATTTCAGGAGTTCATGCCATGTGCAATTTATGTGGCATCACCATTGTTGCTAGTGTGTGCAGCAGAAGATTATAATTGAATCCAGGGTCCTGCCCATTGTGAACTAACGGCACCATTTGTTGCATAATGGGCAGCCAGAGATTTGATACGTTGATCACAGGTGCCCTGCACACTCTTTGTTGATAGTAGGCACATTGTTGCTATGGGCAGCAGATATTTGATGTTCCGATTCAGGGTCACTTCCCCCCCATAGTTGACCAGTGGCCATCATTGTTGCTTATGGGCAGCAGATAAGATTGAGTTATGATTCCAGGGTCCTGCCACATGTGAATGTGACACATTGTGCTATGGCAGCAGAGATTTGAGTTGATTCACCTGGGTCCTGCCCATGTGACATTGTTGCACACATTGTTGACTATTGTTTGTGCTAGCAGTAGATTTGCTTATGCATCAGGGTCTCATGACCATGTTGATAGTGGCAAACATTGTTGATACCTATGGGCACGCTAGAGATTTGAGATTGATATCAGTCGGTCCTGCCTCTCAGTAATGATGTAACATCATTGATTATGGCATGCAACTGCTCCGATGACAGCAGCTCTAGGGTAGAATATCAGAGCATGCATGTTGTTTATAGAATGACAACTTCCCCCGCGTCCGATCATGAAGCGGATGACTATGAATATTGATCAATCCCCAGTAGTGGGCCAGGACTAGATGATGACCGCAACCACATTAAATGCCCTCAGCAGGCAGCATTTGACTAGACCTACCTCCTGTTGTATTACTCTTCCCTCATAACATCATGATAGTGTGTCACTAGACAAGGAAGCGCATGAGACGCAGGTGAGTGGCCACTGCATATGTATTGCCGACTTTCTGTCCGAAGAGTTTGATAAGTCATGCACGCACAGACGCTCCGTGTGTGATGGCAGACCGTGGCTGTGTCTTCTCCCTCACATTGGCTGCTGATTGCGTGGCTTCCATTATCCGCGTGCCTCATGGAGGGGCTGACTCACTGAATGACCTCCTATGTCAGGGGGAGGCGGAGAGCCGCTTCCCGCCTCCACCCTGTCTAACACTGGCAGCATCAGAAGAACACAAACTTTTTTTTTACCAGCTCTCTCTAATTATCTAACAACCCCCCCCAAAGCTGCACCGCTATGTCCAGTTTGATTCTAACCACTGAAGACCAATTTTTGCCCACCCCATTGCCTGATCCTCCCACTCGTCTCGTGCTCACTCAGACACCATTAACTATTTCTTTTTGCCTATGCTCCATGCTTGACAGCCACCATGAAAGCAGAGACACAACCGGAAGAGAAGAAACGAAAACTTTCATCTCCACACAACAGCTCTTGGATTCAGTAATATGGACTAGTTTTCTATCAGCAGTTTTATTCTTATAGTGTCATCACCACAAACAGGATATCATTAGACATGCAGCTTTGTCACATGTGGAATTCCAGAAGTTTAACTTACAATACCATGCTGAGCTATTACCAACAACAGTTACTAACGGATCTTCATGGGACAGCATTAACAGGCTAAAACGCACTGTTATTATTGTTTCACTAATGATTAAATACATACAAAAATAAACTCCCTCACCCCCCTTCATATGTAAACCAATAATCTGCCAAACTAACATTACGTCCATAAAATTAGAGATAGATAACTATGATACAACTGAAAAAATACTGACCAATCTAACCCAACTGCAGCTAAAACAATATGAATTACACTCATAGATGATGATTTGAAAGCCCGCCATTGCCTGAACTCCTACTACAAACACGGGTGTCAAAACTGACCATCGCTTGTGTACTCATTAAATGTAAATAAAACTTTATTGCCACAGATCAGTGTCTATTTGACCATTCTTATGTACATTGTGTTAACACCTTGCTTGTTCCAGATTCAATGTTTAAGCAAAACAAAAATTTTGTTTCATATGAAAAGGTTATTCTGTTATATCTGAATAAAACTCTCAACAATCTATAGATATTTTATCAATAAATATCAAGATTGGCCAACCACTATTGTCAACAGTTTTTAAGTTTGACGCTCATTTGACACGCAGTATTCCTTTTGAGACAGAAAAGCAATGACACGATGTCAACCTACTCAGCCATACTGCATCTTTTCACTTACACACAAATGAGAATGATGAGTAAGTAGAATAATGGAGGGACGACTATGTCCGAGAAATCAGTGTGATTATGTGTAGGCACGAAGCTGAAAATAACCACGTGACAGAGCTACATCTTCCACCGCCCAAATGGTGAAGTGCTAATCTACGCTGCTCAGCCTTCTGCACAGAACAACCGACCGCAAATCTCTGAGGCGTCTCGTCCCAGTAACCACCAGGCAGACAAAAAACCACCACAAAGCACACAGAAAAAAACTCACCTACATAATCTAAAATAGGCCGTTCTACACTTACATATATCAATTAATACATGACATGACCAAGGTTGGAATCACCATAAGGCACATTCCTTTGTTATTATGTGGAAGAGTATTCTTGATAATTGTCAGTTGACTTCATTTACCATTATAATTGTAACTATGCCATATTATTTTTTTATAACATTTTAACTTGCAAAAACTCCCTCTTCCTACAGGCTACTGCGGATGATGACTATATATGAATCTTCTCTGACAATTAACAATTAAAATAATACCAAGACATTGGCTTTACATTACCCAGGCCTGTCCCGTAATTTGGACCAATGTAAAGATAATTAATAAGTTTTATATGTGAATAAAAAGCCACAATAAAGCTTTACCTTTTGACTATGTACGATTGTATAAGGATTAACAATCCAATGAACAGTAGAATGGATTTGACTGTAAGTGAAGTCCATTATATCCTTGATTTGAAAATTTTTGTCATATGAGATATTGTATTATTGGGTTGCAACTTTTTAAATAAAAGCTTCTACTCCTGCACGCAAAGTACTCTGACATTTCACCTCCCTCCTTCCACATCCTTCAGTGTCATCGATTTGATGCGAGCGAAGATGATGTGATAAATAAATCATGCGTCACCTCCATAAAACATGGATGTCAATGGCCCTTGTCACCCTTCTTGGAGTACTGTCTTATTACCACTATAGGTGGGTATCACCTTGTAAGTAATCTTAGGCTGATTTGTGGGGCACACGCTCGATGTTAAACGTAGCGCCATATATAAGTATATGACAGCAGGGGCCTATTATTGAGGGGAGGTTACCATGTTTTTAGGGAGTGCTGCACTGTGTATCTTAGGGGTGACTGCTTAGGTTGACACATAAAACCTGGATGCGGTTGGTGCACTCCTAGGCTAGATGTCAGCCCAAATTGACAACTCTTTAAAACAGTCTCTCTGTTTGTCATCCACCCCATGGCTATTGTAACATTGAGAAAGAACGATTAAAACTATTTATTAACTTTTTTATCTACAAAACCCCTAAAATCATATATGCACGTCAGCTTACACAGACTTCATCTAGCCATAGAGAAAGAGAGTCAGCTTTACACAAGACAGGTTACATAGATATAAAGTATATGACAAGCTTATCAAAAAGCATTTTCAGGATATATAATTCTGGAAAAAATACATTTAGCTTAGGAATAGAAACTAGCAATTATAGCAAATAGCTTACTGAGCTTGTACTCTGGAAAACATGTCAGCGGCTATTCACTGCACAATGAAGTCTTGTCTAACCCTGATAGCTTTACGTATGCGCCTTCACTGGTATTAGTCCTCAAGGTGGCCGTGGACGCCACATAGTTTCACCAACTTCTGAGTGATGAATGGCATATACGTGGTTCACCAGCCTGAAAGGATTCATTCAGAGGTATACATTAGCGTCTTCAGGATTACGTCGCTTCAGGAGAAATCAGACGGGGAGGGCAGTGGATTGATAGTGTCATGGTGGGAAATCATTTATGATCTGATTAAAGAACAGACTTATAGAGTAGATTAGAAAAACTTGGTGTTTTTGGGCTTTTCTTGCTTCTAGCTGGTCACCGCAGCTTGTTCTGTAAATCTTCGATTCCTCTCCCTGGTGTTTTGCGTAGTGAAATCCCTTTTGCCGAGAGACCCTCTGGTAATGGACATGCTAGCATGCTTGAGGGTCTTGCAAAGGATATTTCTTATTCTGTATCTCGAGCCTGTTAGCCCCCGTGATCTGGATTGTTCAGGGCTAGATGATTGAAGAGACATTTTCCATGCTTGTTGAGAGAAGTAAACGCTGAAAAGACTAGGAAATGTGATGAAAGTATTTGTTCCGGTTCACAACCTCGCACCACACCCTTTCTCTAAAAACGCACGAATGTCGGTCTTCTGCGACCCCCTCATTCACTGAATGGAAATGGCTCCAAAAACGCAACCACTACAGTTTGTCACGTGTCAGCAAACACCTAGTGGGAGTTTGAGAGCGTAACCATGAAGATTAGGGGTCATGTGCATAGACAAGTGTTTATAATGTGTTTTCTGACCAGGATTTAGTATGATCTCGGAAGAAAGAAATGTAAAAACATCTACTTATTGCAACATTTGGGTGTGGGTGGTTCTTCTTTATTCCCCACGGGCCGTTTAGTGCGATGGCTCCATCTGTGTCCATCTAAGTCTGCCAATGGATGAGATTGGAGCCGTGAGGTCAGAACTGTCACACTGGAATGTCCAAGGGATGATGTCGGCCCACCACTAAGGGGAGCTTCTGTCTGCGAGCACCAAGAGCAAACTTGAGCTAGGCGCGCTAGGGCGTGGTCTTAGATAACGACCCGCAGTACAGGTACGATCAGGGCAAAAGCCCGATAAACCAATATGGCAGAGGACTATGCCGCACTTCACCAGTTCGTTGAGCCATGTTGGTGACTGTGAAGAATAACGCCCTTAAATGTATGGAAGACCTGCATCACTTAAATAATATGGCGGAGTTATGGTAGTATGGGCTTTATGCGCAAACATGTACTATTTCTGTATCACCTGTCCAAAGGATATATGGTTCCAGGAGAGTATTTTAAATTTGCTTAGATGCAATCTTTACAACTGAAGGAATGCATGGCCTGTTCTTTTATAGAGCAGACAAAAATTCTTCCAGAACGCTGTCAAAAAAGTCATTACGGAGTTCAGTCTTTATAAAGCTGGACAGCCAGTGAACTTTAGAACGGTTTACACATGCTACACGATGCAGTAGACTTTCAGATGTATATTGATTAGTGGTTAATGCAAATTCATGAGAACGAAGTATTGCCTAGTGGGGATTGTTTGGAGAAATGCAAATGTGGTACAGATTGGCGCCATTTTCAACCTCTGTAAAAAGATGCTCTTTTTAGTTGTTGATCATAGAGATTCTGAACAGTTTTTTGAGAGAATAATGGGCAGTAGTCGTCAGTGAGTAACAGTGTTTTCTATCACCTTTGTTAAGTTTATTTTAGTTATCCCTTGTGCGTCAGCTCACTCAGACCATGCAGTGTTAGCTTAAATTCTACATACATAGTGCACGACTGTGAGTGTTGTGTGTGGTATTGTCTTGGGTAAAAATCTTGTCTGTTAAAACCAATTGGCAAATCCACTGGTTTCAGTAGTAGCCAAAGTAAAAATGGCATGCAACCTTACTGTTTAGGTGTGTTTTATTGCTACAAAATTAACTACCATCTTTCTACGAAAAATGCTGTAGTCTTTCTCATTTTATTG
>CM070036.1:46943634-46954190 GCA_036250615.1 Ptychadena robeensis | reverse complement strand
TGTGAAGTGGCACATTGTTGCTATGGGCAGCAGAGATTTGAGTTGATCAGGGTCCTGCCCCCAGAAGATGACACATTGATATGGCAGCACTGCTCCGATGACAGCAGTCAGGGTGATTCAGAGCTGCATGTTGTTATAGAATGACTTCCCGGTCCGATCAGGAAGGATGACATGAATGATGACAAGTGGGCAGGACTAGATGAGCGCACACATTGCTCAGCAGGCAGCATGTTGACAGACCACCTCCTGTTGTATTCTCTTCCCTCATAAACATGATAGTGTGTCCTGACAGGGAGGAGAGACGCAGGGAGGGCACTGCATGTGCCAGCAGGGGGTGAAGTCATGCAGCACAGCGCCCGGTGTGTGATGGCAGACGTGGCTGTGTCTCTCCCTCACAGGCTGCTGATTGGTGGCTCATATCCGGCCTCATGGAGGGGGCTGACTCACTGAACCTCCTATGGCCGGGGGAGGGGAGAGCCGCTTCCCGCCTCCCCTGCTCACTGGCAGCTGAAGAACACAAACTGCTTTTGTTCAACCGCCAAGCTGCAGCCTGTCAGGGTTGACAACCTGAGCCATTGCCCAGCCTGCCTCCCCTCCGTCTCTGCTCACTCAGCACATTACCTATGTGCCTGCAGCCATGGAAAGCAGAGACACCGGGGGAAGAACTTCCTTCCCACACAGGGACAGTGCTCTGTACATGGCAGTGTCATCACAGGATTCATTAGAATGGCATGTTTGTCACATGTGGAAGAAGTTCTACAATACCATGCTGAGCATTACCACACAGTACAACGACTTCTGGGACAGATAAAGGCTAAAGCACTGTTATTATTGTTCACTAATGATAAATAAATACAAAAATCTATGTAAACAATAACTGGCCAACTAAATTAGTCCTAAATTAGAGATAGATAACTCTGATAAACTGAAATACTGACCTCTAACCACTGCGCTAACAATATGAATTACCTCATGAGATGATGAAAGCCGCCATTGCTGAACTCCCTCTAAAACACGGGTGTCAAACTGACCCGCTGTGTCATTAAAATGTAAAAAAATTATTGCCACAGATGTGTCTTATTTGACATTCTATGTCATTGTGTTACACCTTGCTTGTTCCAGATTCAATGTTTAAGCAAAACAAAAATTTGTTTCCATATGAAAAGGTTATTTGTTATATCTGAATAAAACTTCCACAATTATAGATATTTTATCAATAAATATCAAGATTGGCCAACAACTTTGTCAAAGTTTTTAAGTTTGACGCTCTTGCAAGCAGTATTCTTTTGAGACAGAAAAGCAATGACAGATGTCACCTCTCAGCCATAGCTGCTCTTTACTTACAACAAAGAGAATGATGGAGTAGAATAATGGAGGGAGAATGTCCGGAATCAGTGTGATAGTGTAGGCAGAGGGCTGGAAACTACCCAGTGACAGGATACATTTCCCGCCAAATGGTGAAGTGCTAATCCGCTGCTCAGCCTTCTGCACAGCAACAGACGCAATCCTGAGGCGTCTCTTCCCAGTAACACCAGGCAGAGACAACAAAGCACCACAGAAACTCACAATGACATCTAAATAGGCCGTACACTTTACATAATCAATTAATACATGCCTGCAAAGGGTTGGAATCCCATAAGGCCAATCCTTTGTTATTATGTGGAAGAGTATTCTTGAGTAATTGTCAGTTGACTTTCATATAATGTAACTATGCCATATTTTTTTATAACATTTACTGCAAAAACTCCCTCTTCCTCAGGGCTCTGCGGATGATGATATATAGACTCTGACATTAACATTAAAATACCAAGACATGGTTACATACCAGCCTGTCCCGTATTTGGACCATGTAAAGATAATTATAAAGTTTTAGTGTGAATAAAAAGCAAAATAAAGCTTTACCTTTTGATATGAAGATGTATAAGGATTACAATCAATGAACAGTAGAATGGATTTGGAGTGAAGTCCTTATATCCTTGATTGAAAATTTTTGTATATGAGATATTGTATATTGGGTGCACTTTTTAAAAAAAGCTTTATCTGCCGCAAGTCTCTGATTTCCCTCCCCCTTCACATCCTTGGTGTCATCGATGATGCGGAGGATGTGATAAATAAATCTTGCGTCACCTCCATAACATGGAGGTCAATGGCCCTTGTCACCTTCTTGGAGTCTGCCTATACCCTCTAGGTGGGTATCCCTGAGTAATGCTTAGGCTGAGTTTGTGGGGCAACGCTCGAGTTAAAGTAGGCCATATATAAGTATATGACAGCAGGGGCATTATTGAGGGGGGTTACCATGTTTTAGGGAGTGCTGCACTGTGTCTTAGGGGGTGCTGCTTAGGTTGACACTAAACCTGGATGGGTTGGTGCACTGCTGGCTAGATGTCAGCCAAATTGACATATTTAAACAGTGTCTGTTTGTCTCCACCATGGCTATGTAACATGTGAAAGAAGATAAACTATTATTAACTTTTATCTACAAAACCCTAAAATATTATGCAGTCAGCTTAACAGCTTCATCTAGCATAGAGAAAGAGAGTCAGCTTTTACACAGACAGGTTACATAGAATAAAGTTATATGACAAGTTATCAAAAAGCATTTTCAGGGATCTATAATCTGGAAAATACATTTAGCTTAGGGAATAGAACAGCAATATAGCAATAGCTTATGAGCTTTGTCTCTGGAAACTGTCAGCGGCTATCACTGACAATGAGCTTGTCTAAATGACTATCTTTAGTATGGCCTTCACTGTATTAAGTCCTACAAGGTGGACGTGGACGCCCATCTTTCACCAACTTCTGATTGCTGAATGGGATATGAGTGTTCCCCATGCCTGAAAGGATTCATTCATTGTAACAATTAGGTCTTCAGGATATGCTCTGAGAAATCAGACGTGGAGGCAGTGGATTGATAGTGTCAGTTGGAAATCATTTATGATCTGATTAAGAACAACTTATAGAGTACATTAGAAAATTGTGCTTTTTGTGCTTTTCTTTCCTTCTAGCTGATTCACAGCACTTTGTTGTAAACCTCTTCATCCTCTCCCTGTTGTTTGGTAGTGACATCCCTTTTGACAAGAGAACCTCTTGTTCATGGACAATGTAGACTTCTTGAGGTCTGCAAAGGATTTTCTTATTCGGTATCTGCCTGTGATCTGGATGTCAGGGCTAGATGATGGAGACACTTTTCCCATGCTTGTTGAAGTAAGCTAAAACTGGAAATGTGATGAATATATTTTCAGGTCAAAACTCCACCACATTTTTTCAAAACGCAGCATGTCGCGTCTTCTGCACACCCTCATTCAACTTGAATGGGAATGTCCAAAAACGCAACCACTACAGTTTTGTCACGTTTCAGCAAAACCTAGTGGAGTTTTAGAGTAACCATGAATATAGGGGTCATGTGCATAAAAAGTGTTTATATTGTGTATTTCTCAGGATTTAGTCTGATCCTCCGGAAGAAATTTAAAAACCTCTACTTATTGCAAATTTGGGTAGGTTATCTTTATTCCCCCTGCCTTTCTTGATGGCTCCATCTTGTCCATCTCAGTCCTGCAATGGATGAGATGGAGCCGTCAGGTCAGAACTGTCACAATGTAATTTCCAGGGCTGCTGTCAGGCCACACTACTGGGCGCTCCTGTCTGCGAGCACCAGCAAACTTGAGCAGGCGCTTAGGGGTTGTTTAGATAATGACCCTGTGACAGGTATATCAGGCAAAAGCCCGAAAACCAACTGGCAGATGCCTCATGCCGCATTCACCAGTCAGTTGCGCCTATTGTTGTTTACTGTGAAAATAAGCCCTAAATGTTCTGAAAGACTGCACTCACTTAAATCACTATGGAGGAGATTCTGGTATTATGGGCTTTATGGCCAAACATGTACTCCTTTGTCTCACCTGTCCAAAGGATATGGTTCCAGGAGTCTTTTAAATTGCTTAGATGCAACTTTACAACTGAAGGCATGCTGCCATGTTCTTTTTATAGAGCAAAAAATTCTTCCAGCAACTCTTTCAAACAAGTCATACTTGTTCAGTCTTTATCTAACTGTACAGCCATGAACTTAGAACAGTTAACATGCTAACTGAGGCATGTAGACTTTCAGATGTATATCTTCTGTATGCAATTCCTGAGCAGAGTATTGCCATGTGGGGATTTGTTTGGAGAATGCAAATGTGTAAAGATTGGCACCATTTTCTCACCTCTGTAAAAGATGGCCTTTAGATTGTTTGGCAAGAGATTTGAACCCGTTTTTAAGAATAATGGGCAGTAACAATTGTTTTTCTATCACCTTTGTTAATTTATTTAGTCTTTCCCTTTGTGATTACACTCACCTCACACCAATGCATTTAGCTTATAAATCTTACATACAATAGTGCACACCTGTGAGTTGTTGTGTGTTGTAATATGTCTTTGGGCAAATCTGTCTGTTTACACCCAATTGCAACTCACATTGTGTCAGTAGTAGCACATAAAAATGCATGCAACCTTATGTTTTAGTGTGTTTTATCATATTACAACTACCACCTTCTCTAGAAAATGCTGCTAGGTCTTCTCATTTTATTGGCTGGGTAATGAGAGTCAAACCAACACACAATATGTGCAAAATTCATCCACAACAACACACAGTGCAATAAGCATACACTTCTAAGTGTTCCAGACAAGAAGACATCTAAGGCTATGTTTCCATGGTGTAAAAAATCATTTGTTTGCCGTGCATTTTATAACGCACTGTATACGCATCTATTGCTAGTGAATGGAATGGTATCCCTGGTGCATTTGGGGATCCGTCACGTTTATGTCAACGCAGAACATCATGTTAAAAAAAAACGCAATGCAATGGAATCCGAACTCACTGTGGAATATAGGGAATAAATCAGGCACATAAGCAATGGTAAGCATTTTTGATGTGTGCTTTCTGCATTTAAAGGGGAAAAATGCATTCTTGATGCAGCCAAGTGAGACAATGTCTCTTAATGCAGAGGAAATATAGCCTTAAGCTTCTGCTGTTATTGAAGTGCTTACACTTGCAGATTAGTGTTGAGAATTCGTGAATGTGCGCTTGGATATTCGTAATAACAGATATTCGTCATATTATGCTTCTACATTGTTTACCAGCATACATCACGCATATTTGTGCGCATTGCGAATGAAAATGCGCAATACGCACAGTGCTTGTACTAGCTAAGATCACAGAATGAAGATGAGAAGCTGTAAAGCTGGATTGCGAATCTTTGCGAACAGCCACGCGCGATAGAATACAGTCGAATAGAATTTTACACATTTTTTATTTTGCTTAATATATTTGCGAAATTACCCGGATTCAAATTAACCATATGCCGCTAAACACTATTGCACATGAGTGATATTCAGCTGAGTTTTTTTTCATGTCATTTTAAGATCTGGGTGTACTTTTTCCCCCACATATGTATACACACAATATCTCCCTGTCAGTGACATGTACAGTGTACACATGTATTAGATAGATAGATAGATAGATAGATAGATAGATAGATAGATAGATAGATAGAAGATGATAGATGATAGCTAGATGTAGATGATAGATAGATCGATAGATAGATAGAGAAGATAGATTAGATAGTTTTTTTCCTATTATCTATCTACTATCTATCTATCTATCATCATCTATTCTATCTAATCTACTCTATCTATCTATCGATCTATCTATCTATCTATCTATCTATTATCTATTCTATCTATCGTCGATTCCCCTAATCTATCTACTCTATCATCTATCTATCTATCTATCTATCTATCATATATCTATCTATCGTATCTATCTCCTCTGTTTATATGTAATAATTCCATTTACCTACAAGAAAATGCAGGAACACACTTTGTGGAAACCAATGCCAGATCATCTAGTGACTGGTAGCGGAGCTATGAAAGCCTGTGTTTTGTTGTCAGTTGCCTGGGTGAATGCTGCTATGGAATAGGAATTCCACTTTCTCTGGGTTGAGCTAATGCTAACTGGCTGAGAACACAGGGATAAACGCCACTGTCCAGTAATTCCCTCCTCCTCACAGACTTATTTAAAAGGAGAAAACTCTTTGTAAAATAAAATCAGTCAAGTTTTGGAGTTTCGGGGGAAGGATACCGTTGCTTGGTCATTAAGCAAAGCAAACATTCAGGATGTCGGCAGATCCCTCTTCAGGTGGCTAAATACAATTTCTCTTTTTTAAGCCTGAAGAAGGATCTGCGACATCCAAAAGCTTGCTTCTCTAATGGACTTCATTCGCCAATAAACGGTATCACTTGAACTCCAAACTTGCTGTATTCATCGATGGCTAACACTCTACTATTGCTACAATAAACATTTAAATGCTTGGACTGGGATAAAACATATATTTAAGCAGTGGAATAAATTGCATAAAGGACATTAGTTTTCAGTGGTGAGTTAAATACCATTTTTACAAAATAGTTATAGGCATTGACATCTACCTCTCTCTTGGGCACCTGCTATTCTCCTACTGTAGTGACTGTGATAGACATTGCTTTTACAGTGCATCCGCAAAGTATTTACAGCACATCACTTTTTCCACATGTTGTTATTTTAGCCTTTTTCCAAAATGAATTAAATCATTTTTTTCCTCAGAATTCTGCGCACAACACCCCATATTGACAACGTGAAAAAAGTTTACTTGAGTTTTTGGAATATTTCTGAAAAAGAGAATCCACACGTACATAGATATTCACAACCGTTGCTCAATAATTTGGCAATGCCCCGTTGACAGCAATAACAGCCTCAAGTCTTTTTGAACATGATGCCACAAGTTTGGCACACCAATCTTTGGCAAGTTTTGCCCATTCATCTTTGCAGGACATTGACAGGGTTGTCCTGAAGCCACAATGATAATTCGGCTGTATTCTGTGTTCAATAGCGCTCTGGAGAAGGTTTTCAACCAGAATGTCTCTGTGCATTGCTGCAGTCATCTTACCCTTAATCCTAACTAGTCTCCCAGTTCCTGCCATTGAAAAATTTCCCAGAGCTTGATGCTGCCACCACCATGCTTCACTGTAGGGATGGTATTGGCCTTGTGATGAGCGGTGCCTAGTTTTCTCTAAACGTGATGCCTGGCATTCACACAAAAAAGTTAAATTGATGTATCTTCAAACCAGAGAACTATAACCAGTTTCACATGGACTGAGAGTCCTTCAAGTGCTTTTTGGCAAACTCCAGGTGGGCTGCCATGTGCCTTTTACAAAGGAGTGGCTACTCTACCTTCCAGACCTTGTTGGTGGATTGCTGCATAGATTGTTGTACTTCTGGAAGGTTCTCCTCTCTCTACAAAGGATCTCTCGAGCTCTGACAGAGGGACCATTGGGTTCTGGTCACCTCCCTAACTAAGGCCTTTTTCCCCCAATCACTCAGTTGGCCACTGTGCTCATCTTCAGCATTTTTTTCTGTAACCCTTCTCAGATTTGTGCTTTAAGACAATCATGTCTCTGAGGTTTACAGACAATTCCTTTGACTTGCATGGTTTGTGCTATGACATAAACTGTCAACTGCGGAACCTTTATATAGACTGGTGTGTGCCTTTCCAAATCATGTCCAAGCAACTGAACTTTTTTTGATCGCATGGTGAATTTTTGATCGCATGGTGAATTTTTGATCGCATGGTGAATTTTTGATCGCATGGTGAATTTTTGATCGCATGGTGATCCGACATCTTGGTATATTCCCGCCTGATCCCATTACTTTGGATGGATGACGTCATCACGCTGTAGTCTGTCCCTCATGTATCAAGGGAAAATTAAGGCGTGTATGCCTACCTTTATGTACATGTGCATTCTCATTCTTTTTTAAATAATAAATTAATAACATTTCTAAAGTAAACCTTTTTCACATTGTCATGTAGAATTCTGAGGGAAAAAATAAATATTACTCATTCTGAAATTAGGCTGTAAGCTAACAAAATATGCAAAAAGTGATGTGTTGTGAATACTTTTCTGATACACTGTACATTAGATTGACACCTGATATTTGAAATGCACAATTTGATAAATACAAAATCAGTCTAACAAAAGTAAATGTTTGTATTGCTATATTAAGCCTCAGTCAGAAGTTACTAGTGAATAACATCCCTCTCACCCCACAAGCATGGTGCCACCCTAGGTACTTCACTTGTTTCCATTATCTGTCATTTTGACTTCTGAAACATCATTTTTTGGATCAACTGCTTTGGAAAAAGACCCTCTTTCTAGAAAGTATTAGGTCTGAAACACTTTGATTGTTTCACAGCAATGAAAATGGTGGAAAGTTGGTTATGTTCAATACCACAGACCATGTCTAATATACTTCCATTGAGACAAGAGGGTTGGCAAGGCACAACCACTGTACAGTACAGTACTAAAGGTGGGTTTACACGTGTAGATGTTTTCTTCAATCAACTGGCAATTAGATTTTGTGTTCAATGTCATTGTCGAACATCGTTCGTTCATTTATCGAATATAACATTAGACTTTTTGTTTGTTCATCGCCGATATCGAATGAAAAATTTACGACAGATAAAAATTTACCAACATGTTCAATGACCTTTCAAAAAAATTTTGTTCGAGGTTGAACAAAATGTATCCATCGAACAAATTGGTAGTGACGTCCATGAATGGCCGGATCAGACTTTTAAAGAAGTCCGACGTCCACCTGTTCACGAGCAGATTCAAATTCCCCGCCTCTCGGCCGGGAATTTTAATCTGAAAAACCGGATGTGACCTCACATCCAGTACCTGGAATGCATGGTTCCTGGTTGCGATATCCAACGTTACTTCCAGTTCTCAAGCCGGCTCTGCTCTTCTAGTGAACAGATTCTATCTGCGGCGCGATCTCGCTGCTTCTTATCCTGCCGGAGGAAAAATAGAGAGCTCCTAAATTGCCTGTGAACAGGGCGGGTCGAACACCCATACTGCCATACTACCTTGCCGGCAGATCGGCCATGACTACAAATTGGTTATTCTAGATTTTTGTTCAATCAACCAAAAAATCGTTAGTTCAGATATCAGAAACTATACCTAGCTAAAACAGCTATCCTAATGTACATAGATCTAGAGATTAACAAGTATCCAAAAAGGATTTAAAAACATTAACACACAAAGATAAGATTGTTTACATTAAGCTCATCTCTTTCACACGCAAATCCTAGAGGTCATTATTGCATTCAAGACCCCCCCCCCCCCCCCCCCCCCCCCCCCCCCCCCTTCATCCCCCCAGGTAACTACAGTCTTGTTTTGAACCCTAGAAAAAACTCTTCCAGCCATTGGTTATCTCTCTTTCCAACAATGCCCTTCAAAAATTCTTATTTTAACCTTTAAGCGTGGTGCGTTTTATAAAAAAAAAAGCGTGCCATGTGCAATCACAGCAGATGATTCTCCAATCTTCCTCCTCACCCCTTCACATCTCCGGCATTATTGGTGACGCTAATGTACTGGAAAAAAAAACAGCGCTTCCACATTTAAATGGAGGTCAATGCACAACCCCTTTGCCCAAAAGGTTTACCCAGAAGAGATCAGCGGGTCTGTCGATGCTCCAAATTTGCGCTGGCTCACCAGGCATAGGTGTCTGATATTTGTCTGTAAACTAGTGTCAACCCCTATGGATTGTACAGCACTTCATAATATTATGTCACTTTTTAGCTAAAAGCTAATAATATTATATATTATTAAGGTATTAATGTATTATATAAAGGTAATTAATAATATATATGTGAATGTTCTTTCTCATTCATCCAGGTCGTTGTATATCTGTAGTGTCCAATTCAAATCAACTGGACTTGCATCCGATGAATGACTAGCAAAATGGCCTCAACTAACAAACACAGCAGGTCCTTTTTATTTGAATTAAACACTACAGATAAAAATAATAGACATCAAAACTGCTTGCTCTATCTGGCATTTTTGCTTTCCCTTGAACAACTGCAGAATTAAAGCAAATCAAGGTATAACAGGGCTATGGTTGTATCTGCTGTAGGTCCTTCTTATATACAAACCATCTTCCATCTTTTGTTAAGTCTGACCCATTGTATGACACTGACACTGTATAGCAGGGAACACATGTTGATATGGGCCAGATCGATGACCGATTTGAGCGCCGTGCCATCTGTCTGGCCCAAATCATATGCAGCCATGCCTGTTTTCGAGCAGAACCAATCAATCCCGCTTAAAAACAGGAATATTGGACATGACCGTAAATCACGACCGATGTCCATTACATGAAAGCAGAGAGTGGCAGAACAGCCTACAAGCTGCTATCAGCTCAGCTGCGGGCTGTGGCAAGGGGGCGGGGCCTGTCACGGCTCTCTGTACAAGGAGAAGGGGGGCCATGCTGGCTGGGCTGCCTTCTCTCCTCTTTCTCGTCATGCAGCAGTCAGCCGTGCTGTGAGAAAATCTCTCACAACACGGGCTGGGAACTGCATGTTCTGCAAGTGTCCCGGGGTCCCCATCGAAGGGCAATTGATGTGCACTGTGGTACAAATTGTTTAACTACCCTAGCGTTGTGGACGGCAGCACCTCGTCCAGCACTTCAACTGGTACTATCGCACTGG
>CM070036.1:46903586-46925324 GCA_036250615.1 Ptychadena robeensis | reverse complement strand
GTCTTCGTCATATGGTCCGAATGTGCAGCCACGGGTGGTCATGCCTTGGCTCCCCGTCTGCATCCTTGCTCTCCCGGCAAGAAGATTAGCCGGGGAGGTGGATCACAGCTGGAGAAACGGCCCTGGATGTAAGCAATATAGAGCTTCCTCACACACACAAACAAGTTCAGTTGTGGCTGAAATTTGGTTTGAGATTTGAACAATTTTTTTTATGGGTTTCCTTCTCTAAAAACTGTATCGCTGTGCAATTCACATACTGAACTACCACCAGATCTGTGAAAGAGCCTTTAACCTTAGACAACTTTATTCTTCAACAAAATTATATAAGTTTAGGTGGCCATACACATTTAAATTTGTGGCCAATTTGCCGCTGATCGACCACAGTGAGTGCGCAAAATGTAATGCTAAATTCGACTGTAAATTACCTTGAATGGGGACCGGCGTACCCATCCAAAGTAATAGCCGGCAAACAATGGATGCCCGGCCGATTCTCTGCAGGAGCGCCACGCTTGATGACGTCATCAAGCGCGGTCCATCTGCCAGAAATTCTAAATGTGTGTACACTGCTTTTTATATAAATGATATAGCTAATTCCTAGTCCAGTCAGCTTTTCCAACCATTGCGTCATGTGGTCTTTTTCCAGACTAACTGTCCTACACACGGCCTGGTATAGTGACTAGATAATGCTCTGATCAGAAATAATATGGTTCAGGTGCATTTAGTTTATTGCCTTTCTCACAATAATATTAAAATATGTTTTAGTCCATTATTATGCATTATTTCAATAAAAATGTGTTGTACCACGTTAGCCATCAATGAATACAGAAAGTGTGCAGTTCAAATGATCCCCTTTATTTTCTAACTGAAGGCATTGAAAAAACAAACTTTTGGGATGTCTGAGATCCCTTCTTCAGGCTAATACAATTCTTTCTCAAGCACAAAAGCTTGCTTCTCTAATTAGCCAATAATAATTAGTCAATAAAGGGGATCACTTGAACGCCAACTCAATGTAAGTAGTTGTTAAACCAAGTATACAATAGGGTGGGGGGGGGGAGGGGGGCATGGAACTGGTAGCCTGATGATGTAAGAAATAAGAAGATGGATAAGCCAGACTAAAGAAGTTGACTTTATTTGAAACTTAAAAATAGGAGCAAGTCCAATGGGATGATGAAAAGAATTTTATTTTGTTGTAGGCCTGTAACTTGAAATATGTCCAAAAAAAGGGTCTAGTAGTCATCCTTACTATATTAAAGTTGCAATTATGAAAAAAAATATTGCCAATTTAAAAAACACAAAAATCGTCCACAAAAAAAACACAAAAATCGTCCACAAAAAAAAACAAAAATCGTCGGACCACTTCTCATGAAGCTCCATAGAGTTGCTGTGTTCATCTGATGAGAAGAATTTTTTCAATAAATATCCAGGTTTTTCACATTTAATATTTTTCAAATTAAGTTGTAAAATTTCACTCCAATAGATAGAGAGCCATACGAGCAGCCCTTATGTTTTTCTCATGACAAGGCTATTTAAGGAGACATCGTACTACATATGGCTGCTAAATTTTTAGAATGACTAAAAGAATCTGAATAGTTTTGGGTAAGTTATGAACTTTCTCATTCTATGTACTTTGCTCATTTGATAGAGTACATTATTCTGTCACCGCAGCTATAAACCATCACAGATGTTATTACAATCTCTGTGATCCTGGGAGAGCTCATACAGACAGCACGCATAGTGAAAAAGAAATGTCAGACAGCAAGCTCCTGACCCCTATTTGTTCAAGGTCATGAAACTAAGCGAAGAGACGGGTTTTTATTATATTGATATTATAAGTCTTAAAATACTTTCATCTTCTACAGACACAGATACTGAACCAGTAAGGTAGACTTGTATTGTTTGTGTTGTCATTACATCCATGTGTTTAGGTCTTCTCGGGTCTACAGCTATTCATCTGGAAGGATTGGGGCAGCAGACACAATGCAGATCATCGTGCTGAGCATTGCCTCCATCTAGTGGCTGATTTTCAGTCATTTCACAGCATTGACAACATGAGAACTATCCTGAGATTTACTTGTGTTTGCTCCACTTTGCACATATTTCAGACTGGAACAATGAATAGGCTGACATGGAAGGGTGACGTCAGAGAAAGACATTGACTGCTCATTCATTAAAATTCTGGTTTGTCCCGGGCACGTTTAAATGAAATCACTGTTGACTCTTTCAAACACGTCTAAGGTTTCTTTTTATCTAGTTTAGCAGGATATTTCATACTTATATTTCATATTTCCATGTTCTTGATCTTATTTAGGACAAACCCAATTGTAAGAGGCCAAGACCAACCCCTGTAAGAAACCAGAACATACCACTATCCCTCATCGGCTAAACTTTACAGTTGGATGTCCCTTTTGCCCTTACACTACAGCCCCCATACACCTTAAGCCCCCCATACACCTTTAGATTCCTCCATACAATTTCCATAAGATCTACCAACAACTATGTAGTATAGTGACCTCCCTGATAGAATACATAGTGATTGGAAGGTGTAGAAAGGTCCTCATATTACATGGTTTTGGTAGAAGAAAAGTTGATTGTACAGAAATTGCATGGTAATTGTATGTGGTGTATGGGGGGCTTTAAGATCGATCCATACAATCTCCATTAGATCTACCAACAACTGTGTAGTATAGTGGCCTCCCTGATAGAATACACAGTAATTGGAAGGATAAGAAAGCTCCTCATATTACATGGTTTTGGTAGAACAAAATTTGATTGTACAGAAATTGTATGGAAAGATTGTAAGGTGTATGGGGGCCTTAACCCTCCCTGAAAGTGTATCTAAACCCAAAAATATACCACATCATATATGCGGAGAGTTTTATTTAATCTATTGACATGTCTTCATAACATAGAACATATAGAAATAGATAGAGTACATGTTTTTGGTAGATAAATGATAATACTGATAACAGTATTGTCTGTATTTAAATTCTGTGTAAAATAAGTTAAGATACTGCGATATTTGTGGTAGTATCAACAGGTATACTGTATACTTTACCCCTTGTGTACATCCATCTAAGAATAACCTTCTAGGGTTTTCTGGGGTTCCCTGTTATGAAAGCAACGTGTTGATGATTAGTAGAAAGGTCCAATGCTGGGCTATACTGACCACTAAAGGTGGGTTTACACGTGTAGATTTTTCTTCAATCAACTGCTAATTAGATTTTTTGTTCAATGTTGTCGTCGAACATCGTTCTATTTTTTTGTTCGTCCATCCCGATATGGAATGAAAATACATTCGAAATTCAATGACAGATAAAAATTTACCAACATATTCGATGACCTTTCGAACGATTTTTTATTCGAGGTCGATATCCATCCAACAAATTGGCCAGTCTAGACTTTTGTTTAATCAACCAAAAAATCTTTGAACGAATGAAAAAATCTACACGTGTAAACCCACCTTCACTTCTGAAGCTACTTTAGCAGCCTCCTGATGGCTCCTATGGTCCCACAGGGCCTCGGTAGTAGCACTCTACAGGCTGTTACCTGTTACTCCTATAGCTTTGCAGCATGTTCTGTCTACATCAGATCAGATATCCTGCAATAACCCACTTCCAGTGTTGTCTGTCTGGCCTACATCGTCTTCCTACAGATGGCCATAAACATTGGTTAAACATTACCAAACTGTGATAAGATATCTTTCTCCTAAACTCACACCTAAATATTCACATATTATATAATGCTGACTGGGGAGGATTGATGGTTAAAATGTTTTTATGTCTTGTTTTAGGGGAAGGAGGTAACCTTAGCAGGTGTTATATATTGTCACAGGAAATACAAAGGGAACCTTTCAGGGGAAAAAGAGACCACAGGGGGTGTGCACCATCAGTGGTGTGAGAGGGAAGTGAAACTCTGTGTCCTGCAGCCTCTGACAGAGAAAGGCTGCAAGCCCAGCTCCATGCTCTCCCTGCTCTATCTCTTCGTAAGCTTGGGCTGAAAATGTTGGGCTGTTAATTACAAATGTTGGAGATATAGAGAAGAGTTGTGTGCATTTAACCTAAGGGGGGAGGCATTACCCCAGGGCAGGAGCATTGTGATGTCACTTCCGCAAAATGTAATGTGTGTATGCGGGTAGGAGTTGGGGGAGAGGGCTGCCTTGTGTTGGACACAGGCAAGGGAGGCCCTAAGGAAAAAAGGTTGGAAACCACTGGTCTAGAGTAATCAGTGTTCCTAGAAATCTGCTTTGCCAAACGTGCTGGGTATTACCTAAATATCATGCAAACCTCCAAGATTGAAATAATTTAATTCTATTAAACAAAAAGGATGGGACATTAGGTCTGGCAAGGGAAGTGCCAGATGATGGAGATTTTCCAGCCATCTAATGAGGTGGGCTGTGACCTTCTCACGGTGTGCAGCAAGCCATTCCATTACCATAGAGAAGTCTGTACTGCTGGCCAAGAATGAAGGTTCAGCTTTAAGCTGAAGAAAGCTATTTTTTTTTCTCAGAAATGGATGTATACAATGTGCTGCTTCATCTGTTGATAAATATTCAGCCATGATTCATTGATCATCTTTTCTAAATAGAGTGTTGGGAGTCATTGTCGCCTCTCACTTTATGCCTAATATTAAATACCTTTTTCACTAGCTGTGTTTTTCAGCCTTGAAGCTCTTATCACAAGGATTACAGCGTAGACATTCAGAGACAGTGACTCAGCACCCGATGACACCTGAATGTATGTTGCCAAATAGTCAAACAGCGAAACAGGCTCTGCTGTCATCAGCGGTCGGCCCGGATGAGCAGTCAACAATGGAATTAGTATATAGGATTCCATAAGTGCATTGCCTCAGGTGAAGGGAGACAAGATGAAACACACAGCTCCAATTTATTGCAAAGTGAGAATCTATCTTTCACTACAGAGGGACACAGCCTACGCATTGTCATAAAAGAAAGAAAGAACAATTGTTCTAATCATGTGTCAGCCTTCTGTCAATATTGTTTTTGTGTCTCATCTAAACAGGTACGCCATGCTTTTCATGTCTGTAGTCTCATTCTATTGTTAAGCTGGCCATACACGTGTCTGATTCCATGGCCAAATGATCACTCACCCAATTGATTCCGGCGATCTCAGCGGGAATGGGAGCTGCAATCCATCAGCCAATTAAGAGGATCCGATCACTTGTCCGAGTAATCGCGTCCAATTGATCGGGGGCTCAGAATTGGATCCGACAGAGAACCAACATGTAATTGGCTGATGGATTGCAGCTCCCATTCCCGCTGAGATCGCCGGAATCAATTGGGTGAGTGATCAATTGGCCATGGAATCCGACACGTGTATGGCCAGCTTTAGAGGAAATCAACAATCAAATTCAGTTATTTAAACCAAAGCTTTTTTTGTTTGATTAAATATGATGTAGACAGCCATAATAGTAGCATAGTGTAGGTATTTAGGATCTGCTGTTTGTCCATATATGACATTGTAAGGCAGGGGTGTCAAATGAAAATGAAGAGTGGACCAAAACGAAAAAAAAAAAAAAAATGGACAAAGTCTTGATATTTATTGAGTAAATCTCTACAATTGACAAAGTTTTTCCTTCTAATCAGCTTTAACAGTGAATGTTGATATAACACATGTGAAATCAAATAAAAGACACATCTGTGGTATTCATTTCTTAAATTAAATAAAAAAAAAAAAAACAATCTAGAGGGCCTGTTATATTTACACTACTGGCCAAATTTTGGTCTGAAGTTTGACACCCTTATTAAAAGGTACAAGTTTCATTTTGCAGGAAAGATAAAGAACTTGTACTTCTGAATATGGAGGAGCACATGACATGCATCAGGCTCTTACCAGATCCAAACACTGTTATAGGAAAGAAGAGAGAGAATACTGAGATCAGTGTGGAACCACCTACCTAGTGTTTGATTTAGTGCTCCAATAGGCAAATGTATCAACTCAGTTCAATAAACCTTATATTACGTTTTAATACAACCAATTCTTTTTCATGACATACTTTATTCTTTACACAAGAACATTTTCAATGGGTTTCTGTATCCAATACAGGCAAATCTTTGATAGAGGTTAGGGTCAGTAGAGTGTTATACATAGCTTTTTGGAAACATACCAGCAACATGCTTGAGTTGTTCTCTCAGAAGCTTACAGTCGTGATGTAAACAGGCTGGTTTATGAGGACATTGGTCTGCATTTTTATATAGAAAATTCGAGGTGACAGGGACCCTCAATGCTTAGAACTAAAATCAAAGGGGCAGAGCCAACCCATTGTGTTTATGCTGATATGGAGCCGTCAGGAAAAGTATTATCAGCCATTCTGTTGTAGAGTTGCGGTGTCCTTCGGATCATTGTTCTGTCGCACGACTTAACTATTGCCCAATATTGGATTCAAAAACTCATAGGTACAATCAGTACAGTCAATGACTGCAAGGTGTCTAGGTCCTATGGCTGCAACACAATCCCAAATCATCACCCCTCCACCACCATACTTGACAATTGACATGAGATGAAAAAATTAAGAACTTTCTTTCACTGTTTTTTAAATTTGCCATTCAGTCTGCAGCCAAACATGATTTTGTACAAAAAAAAAAAGAAGCTATTTCTTGTACCCGGAAACTGCATCCTCGTCTTATGGCATGGCCATTGTTTCCACTAGAAATCTAAAGAGTTTGAAAGCGCTATACTGCATGAGATCCAGTATCCTTTCCTTGGCAATTTTCTTTTTTTATTGCCATATATACTGTTATACAATGTGACCTTTATTAAACCAGGACCTGGACACATTGCAGTCAATGACTGTACTAAAAAACACTCATTTATTTTTATATTTTACCAATTATGTAGGCATGCTTTTATCTTAAGGTTAGAAATCAGTAAGGATCCACCATATGATAGGTTAAAATCTTACCTACAGGCATTTCTTTGGAGATAAGAGTCTTACTCTAGGCTGTTATTAATTCCACAGCCACGACCCAAACATGAATCATTTGCACTTCATTTTCTCTTATCTTTTTAAGTGCAAATGATATGCTGCAGAATCATTTGCTGCACTCCACCCTATAGTAAAAGTTGAATGTTCTGTGTTCTTCTCCTCCAGGGAATGAGAAAGCTGCAATTACCAACACATACAAATTAGACTCCCAGATTCTGTACATGGAAGGCGTCTGGATTAACTGGGCCATTCTTGGATAAACATGATTACATTCATGACCTATCATGACCTAAATGCGAATGCCAAATATTATTAAAGGTATCATTTTTTACACTTTATGGATTAAAGAAACTGTAGTAGTTTGTCAGTTAGAGAAACTGAAAACTGGTATACTTGGTGCCAGTTTCTCTATACCCCGGGCGCTACATCTCTCTATCTGACGCTTATCAGAGATCAGCTTTTAACCTCCCTTGTGGTATCAATCATTTTAATTTATAAAATGGTACGAAAAATGCAAACCAATTAACATGTATTTTGTATTTCCTTCCCCCTCTACATGTTCTCGGTGTAACTGATTGCGTGCATGTGAAGACCTGGACCGCCTTTGGCACGATCACTGACATCAGGGAGGTGGAAGTGAGAAGAGGTGGAAGTGAGTGAGAATCCCCACGATGCCATGGTTGGAACCCCGAGCCACACTTGGGGATACCACTAAGGAATGTTTGTAAATGCAGACTGCATGTCTAGGTTCTTAAAGTTATACATGGGTGGCAATAGGTATGCATTAACCACCTGAATTCAATCACAAACCCTGGGCATTAAGGCTAGTCAAAAAAATGGTAATTTACCTCCCTATCGTTATGCCCAAAGCCAGCATGTGCCCAGTTTAAAACCAGCAGCTTTCTGGGGGTATATCCAGCTCTACCGATCCCCACTCCTCCAGTGTTCATCTTAAACGCTAGGGAGGTTATTGCCATGCAGGTCAATAGCAGAACCTGGAAGGATCAACTGGGACACTGACACCGAGACTCCGGGCTTCCTCCAGACAGGTTAGTAACACTGGGTGTAACACAATGTATTGTTTATAAGCAAACTTACCCCAAGCTACGTTTGGGATTAACACTCTGGAGGTTTTTACGTATGCACAAATTTTGTGTTGTAAATGGGAGAGCCGTGTTTTCTTAGTTTATGCAGACTGTGCTTTCTGATAAATAGTGTAGTATAGGGATGCTGTTTTTGTGTCTTAAGTTTATTTTCCAAATATACATCTCTTTAGTGTTATAAAGTACACAAATGTTCCTATAAATGTATTTTTCAGCAATGAGGCTTTAGGTTATCCTGAAAAGTATGTGTGTGTGTGTGAATATATATATTTATTTTACAATCCCCTACTTTTCTTTTAACTTTAACTCGTTTTTACTTTATTTAGTTGACATTGTCTTATTGTCTTCTTAAAGTCTAGGCCTAGAAATCACATCCCCCAGAGTAGTCACTGACATGAAGTGTAGCGCACAGACATGTCCTGTCACTTGCTCAATACGCGATGTGTATACAGAACACTGTGTGCATGGCCTGATGGAATGTGATTCCTGTTACTGCTGCTGCTGAGAAAGTATTTGAGTGAGGAACGGGGAAGGGTTCAAATCCGCCTGACATTTCAAGAGGCTCTTCTAAAATGTGCAAGTTCCTGGGACTGCTAAACATTCCTTTATAGACACTTCAGGATCTCAGTGATTGGATGTTCCTCATATTGCAGCTTAGGAATCCAGATAATTCTAGAGTGCCCACACTGGGGTTTTCCAACACATGAGCAGCAACCAACGCCACAATCTCAATGTTTTACATGTAGAGACATCTAGGAAGAGGCAGTGTCAGTGTAGAGCTGATATTTTTAGCCTCAGACAAGTGAGGACTTGATGGATTAGGATGGTGTTCATTATTAAAGAGACTAATGAAAGACTGGAGTACATGCTGGTATTATTAATTGTGGGTTGGCCGGCCCGATATTTTAGTGCAGAGTGAAGTCTGAAGCGTTATTCCCACCGAGGAGACTACTTACTCTCAGCACTGACATTTGTGGGTGCAACAGAATAGACCCTAGGTGCCCAACCTGAGGCCCGGGGGCCGCATGTGGCCCTTTGGTTGTTGTTCGGCAGCCCCCCTTGGTCCTCCCCATGCAGCCTCCAAAACCTAACCTGTGAAGTGGTCACACACTTTCTAATCCACTTTGGTGGTCCTACATCAGTAAAATTGTCAATGTTGACCACAGAAACCAGGTCTACATATGAGTGCTGCACCCAGGGGCAGGAGGGGGTGGTTTTGACTGCCTGTCGAGATCTGGTCCACCGCCTGCTCAGATATGTTGATGAGGGTCTGGATTGATGTTATGTGCGGCCCTTTAGTGATGCCGAGGGCCGCACTTGTGGCCCTGCATATCAACTCGGTTGCCCACCACTGGAATAGACCAACAATGGAACTTTTCAGTTTCTGTAACAAAGAGACCTGCTTGCTGGTGTACTGTCTCTCTATCCCACTGTGGGGCAGCACGGTGTCTCAGGTGGTTAGCACTAGTGTCCAAGGTTTGAATTTCCTTCTGCATACTTGTTTTATGCTGCAGTAGGGAGGCAGAGTAGATTTTATAAGCTTAAATTGAATAAAACAGCCATACAACATGTGCAGTCAAACCGATATCGGAAATCCAGTATACGCCATAGAATATATTACAACATAAGGATAACAGTGGCACCTTCAGGTTAGAGGTATGAACACCACATATTCCCCTCATAGTACAAAACAATTTTTTCCTAAATATCAAAAAAGAAAATGTAAATAATTATAGCACAATTCAGTATATTGCACTGTACACTACATCATGTAGCCCTTGGTCCACACAGGAGGCCATCGGATCCTAGGAGTATAAGGTGGTGGTTCAGGATCCGGGTTACCCGTTTCTTTGTTGTCTGCAGGGGTAGGAAAACGTTCTTCCTCAAAAGAAACCTCGGAAAAGTCATGCCTAACAGGCGCAAGACAACTGGCATTCCATGTGCGTCTATCAGACAGTTTGAAAGTGTAAGGTACTTGTTGGCTTGTCACTTTAAGAGGATTGGAAAATCTGGATTGGCTCTCCTGACTAGCAGCAAGCATGTAATTCTCAAACATTTAAATCCAAGCAGGAAAATGCATAGTAGGCTCATCCGGGTGTGGAAAAAATGCAGGCTGCTGCAGTACACACCATAGAACAGTGATGGCGAACCTTTGGCACGCATGCCAGAGGTGGCACTCGGAGCCCTCTATGTGAACATGTGAGTTGTTAACCAGCACAGGAAGGAACTGCAGCCTATTGGCTCTCAATGCTGTCAGTTCTTTTCCCCTCTCTCCTGATTGCACACAGCACCCCATACCCTGTCCAATTCTATCTTATAAGGAAGTAGAGTGTGTGTTTATATGTTTCATGTGTGTATATGATTTGTGTATGTGTAGTTCAGGTTAGTTTAGGTGTGCTTTAAAGTGGACTTAGCACCAAAAATTTATAATTACATGAATGAACTAGAAGTGCCGATAATAGGAAGGAATGCATAAAAAATCCTTTGCAGCCCCTCCTCTCTCCCTGGCTCTGATGACGCACACCCCCGGAACTCACCACAAAGATAGACGAGTAAGTCTGTAATCTCAGCTCTGCAATAAAACAAATGAGATACATTTTCCCGTAGAAAAGAATTATAAACGCCCCTAGTGGCCTCTCATGATATTGCACCCTGTGTTAACCCCCGAAAGACTCGAAAATAAAGATAGAATCTCTCATACGATTCCAGGGAACAGCAGGTAAGTATTTTTGGGGGATTTTCGAGCGCTACACCATCATACCAGCTCAGAGGTAAGTCAAATTCTACTTTGACATATATATGTTTTAGATTTTGAATATACATCCATTTTAAGTAAGTCAACTCAAAATTATATTCATTTTTTTTTTTTAAGTATTGAAAGCTCATTTTCCAGTTTTGGATATAAGGAGTAGTCAGAAGCCGTTAGGATGTGTTTTGTTGTGTGTGTCTTGCTAGAGAGGTTTCCTTCATTTCCTGACCTGAGATTTGCAGTAAAATATTAATGATGAACTACTATTACCTTGCAGTGTGATTTCTTTTCTGTAAGTAGTTAAGTTATCGTGTCTGCGTGTCAGAGGATGATAATCTGTCAGTCTCCCAGGAGCGGACAGACTGACAGAAGCTGCACGTGTAGAGTACATGGCTTGTACATGTAACAGCCTGGCATGCTCGGTGTGTGGGCTCTCATCACAGGTGTCGGCTGCACTAGCGGAAAGGAAATAGAACATTTGCAGCCACATTGTGTACACAATCTATTCTCTGTGTGTGGCCATATTTAGTCCAACATCCGCTCACATAATGCGAATGTTCTTCAAAGAAATGTCAGTTCTCGCTGGAAACGTTTACTTTCAGCTTCTATCATTCATTCTGCTTAGTGGTTTCATAACACAAAAATAAATATCTGTGTATTTCTGACAAATCATCAATCATAAAGTTATATGTGAGGAATCCCCCCAGTATATATGAGGCATATTCCAGCTTCTATTATTATCATGTAAGTGTCCGTGTACTACCACAGAGCACGCTTGTCCTTCAGTACACTTGCTACAAAAGGCTTGAACCTTGTCATCTATCACGTAAAACAAGTTGTTCCTGTGAGAAAGATTCCTGCCATACAACATATACCCAGCACTTCACATGAAAGCCATCACTGATGAAAGGGGAAGGCTCCATTCTGTATAACCATAAATGGTGCCCCCCAGTGGCAACTCATGATATTGCACTCAATTAAGTACCTGGCAGATAAATATGGAATCTCTCATGATTCCAGGGAACCATACCAGCTCAGAGGTAAGCCAAAGTTTAATTTGATTTTTTTTCCGAGTACACATCTGCTTTAACAAGTGTCTGGTCATTTTATTACACATTTTGCATGCATTTTCATACAGTGCATCCGGAAAGTATTCATGTTACAGTCTTATTTCAAAATGGATTAAATTCATTTTCTTTCCCCAGAATTACACCCCATATGAATGTGAAAGAAGGTTACTTAAGGTTCTGGCAAATGTATTAAAAATAAAAAAGAAACTGACAACAGTACAACTGAGAAAAAAGAAAAAAAATACATGTAATCCATTTTGGAATAAGGCTGTAACATAACAAAATGTGGAAAAAGTGATGCGCTGTGAATACTTTCTGGATGCTCTGTATATTGTGGGTCAGTTTGGCTATATCACAGCCTGTGAAAATAGACAACTGAACAATTGCTAACAAATGAGATTTAAAGCATGATTCATGTCCTGCCTTTAACATCAATGTGACCTTGCAAATCCCAACCTAAAACCCTGTGCAAGCATGTTGCGGTACCCACAGAAATGTGAACGCTGACATTAGCTGGAGCCAGACAACCTTGCTCTATGACCCCCAGTCCTGAACATTGCTGCCAAATGTGACCAACAAAGAATATTGTTTAATGATAACTCTCTCAGATATATGGATCACAATTATGATGTAAAACTCCCCAATAGTGTTTTATACAATAAACCAAACAACTGGTCTATACAGAGCTATGCACATTATAATGGTAGACCATTTGTACTCCAAGCTGACACCATTCCTTATCATTTTGCACTAAAGCCCCCCATACACCTTTAGATCACTCTATACAATTTCCATTATTACCAACCAACCATTACCAACAACTATGTAGTGCCGGGTCCTCCCTGATAGAATACATAGTGATTGGAAGGTTTAGAAAGGTCCTCATATTACATGGCATGGTAGAAGAAAAGTGGATTGTATAGAAATTGTATGGTGAGAGTGTAAGGTGTGTGTGTGTGTGGGGGGGGGTTACACAGATTTCCTGTATTCCTGTTAGAGATGGTCGAATTTTTTGACTTCCTAACTTTGTGAGCTGATTGCAAAGCCCCTGAACATGGTATCATCACCAAAAGCTTTGCTCTAGCACATGGAGTTTTTGCATGAATTAAGTTCAAAGTTAAAGTCGAAATTCTGATTTTCAAAATTTTTACTTGACTTTGTGGAAAAATTCTTTGTGTTAGACATACTTTCTTTTTTGGAGTATACCCCCAACCCTTCTCTACATCTCCAGCAAGTTTGGTGATGATACCATGCTCAGGGGCTTTGCAATTGAGTCGAAACCATCGAATTTTTGAAAAAAATTTCGACCATCTCGAATTCCTGTAACCATTCCTGACCACATTGTGGCTCCTGTTAAACTGGCCATACACCTTTAGATCTCTGTCAGATTTCCTTTAGATCTCCTTTTGTTTTACCAAAACCATGTAATATGAGGGACTTTCTAAACTATCAAGTCTACCTGTGTTCAATCGCAGAGGACCCTATACTACAGTTGTTGGTAGATCTAAAGGATATCTGACAGAGCGATCTAAAGGTGTATGGGAACCCTTTGCAGCTTTTCTTTGCCTCACTACATCTGTCTCAGATAATACAATCCTGTGTAATAACAGAGGGGAAATAGCTGACATACTTTCGGAAGGCATTGTCCACTGCGCACTAATACAGAGCGATGCAGCTGCCGGGAATAGTCTTAACAAGAGGACTTTTCAGGATGAGGATTTAGTCAGATCTGAAGGCCAACAACCAATTTGTGAAAGGCGCAGCACCAAGACCATGAGAACAGTTAATCAGGTTGTCCTTTCTGAGGCAGTGTACAAATGCGACTACAGTGAGGCAGTGTCAAGCCGAGGAAGACAATTTGTCTGTGTTGTGACATTTGAACAGCTGCACTGGGAATGAAGAGATAAATGCATTTCCAGTGTTGTCATATCCTACAGATAAGGTGCTATATCTTTATATGTGGCTCAGGGAATTTAGCTGAAGACTTATGCTAGCCATACACATGCCGATAAGCAGCCAATTTTTAACCTGACTGACGGGCGTGCGCTTATCGGCATGAGCCCACATGGGGTGACAGATCCCTGTCGCCCCACAGCTCGGCCGGCCAGAGAACGGACATGTCCGATATTCTCTGGCCGGCGCAAGCCGATGCCATAAGCTTCAATGGCGTCTTCATTGAAGCTTATGGCCAGCACACAAAGGGTGCCGGCCAACTGAAGGGGCCCCATAACGCATCGGGGTGCAAACATGATGACCTCATCACGTTAGCATCCCGGAGCATATCAGGACAGGTCTGCCTGCACACCATCGGGGTGTGTATGGCAGCCTTAAAGCAGGGTACAGACGGGTCGATATTTGAGCCGCCCGATGTTCATCACGCTGCTGTCAGATATCGGCAGAGCTGGGGGCACAGCTCTGCTCTCTCCCCAGCTCAGCGCACAGACCCGCAGTTTCCATGCAAAGCAACGGTCATGTCCGATATCCCAGTTTTCGAGCGGGATTGATTGGTCCATATCTTCATTTGTGTACCCTGCTTTAGCGTAGCGAGTGGGGGACCGACAGGTGAGCTGTGAAGAGCAACGTGAATGTCATCACGCTGCTCTCCATCGCTCAGAGTATCAGCGGGCACCCTTTGTGTGCCAGCCGTTAGTTTGGATGGGGAACCGGTCCCCATTCAAGGTAATAACAGTGGCCAGAGATTTACGGACATGTCCATTCTCTGAGGGACTGAGCTTTGGGGCGACAGGGACTTTGCTGCTGTCCAACGGTCGCAAACACAACAGTCGGAGGCAAAATCGGCCGCCACTCGTTATGTGTGTGGGGACCCTTACATTGGTTTGAAATAAAA
The DNA here is from genome assembly GCA_036250615.1 of Ptychadena robeensis. Lineage (NCBI taxonomy): Eukaryota > Metazoa > Chordata > Amphibia > Anura > Ptychadenidae > Ptychadena > Ptychadena robeensis. The sequence goes on along the minus strand of CM070036.1, from coordinate 46,910,612 downwards.
TGGACCGCTCTCAGATCATTGCAAGATGAGACCACATGTGTAACACTGCACTAGGTATTCCTTCTCTGCCTTCATGAGTACTATTAGACGTGGGGTGGGAGAAGTGGTACGGTCACACTTTGTTATGGACAGTCCAGTCATATTATAGCCAGCGAGCTGCTCCGGCAGTCATATGTTCACTCAGATAATTGGGGAATCACTGAGCACTTTGTAGTCTGCTGCGTTTGCGACTCCTATAAAAGTGTGCACCTGCAAAATATGGGCTGCATGGTGTTTTCAGTAACACACAGCATTTTGCGTTACCAGAAACACAAGAACAGGTCGACTGTGAAAAGGTACTCACACTTCCTATGTAGGTGACCCTAACTGCCCTGCATTGCGGTATTACACAGCACTGCATCTTGTGCCTGGCTGTAGCATCAGATCACAAGGGGATTTAAGGCCCCCACACACATACCGAGTGGGGGCCGACAGAGCAGGTCAGATCAGCTCTGAAATGCAGCGTGATGACGTCACCACGCTGCTCTCCAGAGCTGACAGCATCGGCAGATACCCTTTGTGTGCCAGCAGTTAGTCTCAATGGAGACTGGGGTCTTCATTGAAGCTAACGGCATCAGCCAGAGATTATCGGACATGTGGGCACCCCTGATCGGCGGCCGATTTTGCTGCCGACCGATGGCCGCGAGGTCAATGCAGTCAGGTAAATCCTTGTGAAAAGATGCAACCAGTGTAAAAATCAAGCAAAACCCTGCCGTCAACCATGATAAAAGGTGGCAACACACATCATTAACTTCCATAACGCTTAAGACGAGTCCAGCTTGTCCAGAGGCTCACACAATCTAGTACTCACGGCGAGGCGTGGCGGACTTGCCGACCAATCCCAGTACCACCCTTTCACCATCAGTGGGAGGGGGGGGGGGGGGGGGGGGGGTGCCACAGAACTCCATTTTAATGGAGGGGCATCACTTTCTGAACACACATCAATGTGTAGAGGGAAAGAGAGAGGGTGGGGTACTATGTACTCTGCTGTGATTGCCCGTACTACGCTGTCACCAATAAGGGGGGTTAAGATCTAGGCAAGCAAATGTTTGAACAAGGACCATCGGATTTAACTTGTTGACACGTAGTTGTACAACTTTGGGCCTTTTAGCTTATTTCAGTGTGTTTTGCCTGATCATTTGTGTTTTCTCCTTATAAGCACAAGGATATATGGGTGTCAGAAGCAAGTCAGATTCAGTATCCTTCTTGGGAAGAGCAGCTAATGTTTAGACAAATATCGTCAAAGTTTTTCCCATCATCATAAAATGCAAGTTTTGGTTCTTAAGGCTTACTGGGTTCTTTTTAACATGTCTTTTGGCCATCTCTGCCATTTTCTCCTTCACTTTTATAAATGTGGGGCCATTTAACTTGTTATTATGGTCTGCAGCACCCAGAACACGAGGTGTAAGGAAATCACCCAATGGGCACATGTTCTTGCCACATTTACTATGTACAGATTTAGCCTCATCCCTCCTATTTTCACTTCTGAAGTGTAAAGCATAAAACATTGCAGATGTTGCTCATGGTATAGCTGAAATAAATACCACTGGCACACACAGCCTGATAAAAACACTTTTATTTCATAAAATGCTGAGATATTGAAACAGATCTGAAAATAAAAGTGTCTGACCGTTAACTCATGGTAAAGTCATGCCGTTATTCTTGGCCCCCCTAGGTAACTCCCTCTGCTTAGTGTGACAGTCTTTTATATATATTCAGGAGATGAGAAGAACAATGTGCAGTACAGGCAGCTGCCAGATGTAAGAGTGATGAAACACCTTGAAGGGTTTAAGCATATTGGAAGCGAGGTGACATTTACACATTTTTCACTCCAACTACTGGCACTATGAGAATTATTTCTACTCTGGCAGACCACATTAAGATTTCTTTTTGATTGACAGTCATTTATTTCCATTTTTTTTTTTATTACAAAATAGCAAAAAATCCAGCTTACGTCAAAAGTGACAGAATCTGTTGGTCGTCTGTGCAGGAATTCTTTACACTTCCTAGTAACACGTTACAATTACATCTTCTGTTTCCAGTTTGCTTATACAGATGTGCGTGTGCCAAACAGGCCTGGAATAAATCCATAAATACACAGAGAAGGTTTAAAGAGCTACATGCATGCACAGTTCTACCAGGAGGAGAGACTCAAAGAAGGCAGGAAGCTAAAGAACATCTTGCAGTAACTGCGACAAAGACCTAATCATCCTTGTCCTTGGCTCCATGTTTCAATATACGTGTAAACTCAATGTAATTGAAATTGCCCTTCTTGTCAATGGGTGCTTCTCTGAAAAGCTCGTCCACTTCTTCGTCTGTAAATCGGTCACCCATGGTAGTCAGCAGTTCTCTCAGATGATCTTCTGCTATGATACCTAAAAGCAAACAAGAAGCACTTTAAAGTGACGGAATGTTTTCTAACAAGGTGTATCATTTTATTTTGTATGTTTTATGCAGAAACAAAATATACACACACCATGTAAAGGAACATTAAACAGATCTAATGACTCCAAAACTAAAATAAGTTTGGGCAGGGGGTTGTGTATTGGGGGCAAGGGACTATGTTTGGGATTGTTTACACAGGCAGTTTGTAGCCGCACGACATGAGGCGTTTGCAGGTCTGTTTTTAGGCAATAGATCTGGGGGCATTTAAGAAATGCCCACTGAGTGTCAGCTCTTTTTCTGGGCTGCTGTAAGTGAAAACCACTGTAACACTGTTATATAAGAGATCACATGAACCGGGGCCCCGTCACTGCTACAAAGCTTTCCATTCAGGAAATTGTGAATCTAAATATATCTCCAAGAATCGAGAAGGAATCTACCACAGCGTTCTCTTAGCATTGCCAAGGATTTCAAGGTGTTACCATCCAGGTATTGGAAGCATCTAGTGTCCCCATCCCCATTAGTGATATTAAAGGGGAGGGTAATGGTGCCAGCTGTTCATTCCTGTGCATGGAATCCCATAGCTTTAAGATGTGGAGCATGAGTGAGGAAGTATGAGCGGAAAGCCTCTGTGACATCTCACATTAGACAAGTTTCTGCCAGCCAAGTATTTTTCCATCGGCACCCACTTTCCACAGTATGAAAACAGTGAAGATCCTACCCAAAGCCATAGCTTTATAGGTGTATGTGTCAGGTAAGCTCAACCTAAAACATATCTACGACGATGACCACTATAAATAATTTTTACAATATGGCATAGGGCTGGTTTATTTCTTAGGGTCCCATTCCTACTTTATTTGCAATGACACATGTGTTCCTGCAATACATGGCAGTGCACAATGTATGTGTTCTTGTGCTATGTTGGCATTATTTCATCTACCACTACTGACACTGTCTGAAACGGGTCCTTACATATTAGTACAAGCCTGGAGTTGGGGGGTTAAATAGTGAATACATCTACTTGCCACATGTGGTATGTCTACATGATATTTCATTTTTGTTATGGAGTTGGGATGAGCTATAAATGCAAATATTATATAAAAAAGTGAAAAGGATCTTGTGATTGTAAATGAAAACGTGATGCCTGACATTTGACAACAGTGTTAGTCCACTCAAATAGATCAACCTAAAATTCACTTAAAAAAATCAGAGTAAAGTATTCCATTGTAATTATTTTTTGTTATAAATAAATTCAAACAACTGTGGCACTCACCAACACCCTCTTCATCAAAGCAAGCAAAAGCATTCCTAATTACATCTTCAGGGTCTGTGCCATTCAACTTCTCTCCAAACATTGTAAGAAACATGGTAAAGTTAATGGGTCCGGGAGCTTCATTCATCATGGCTTCCAAGTATTCATCTGTTGGGTTCTTGCCTTAAATACAGAAAGGAAACATGTCAATAATAGAAATGTTGTACAAACATTTCACAAATGACAGCCAACGTATACGAGAGAATAGGGCATCCAGCTTTTTTTAAAATACACCCGACAGCACAAATACAGTGATAAACTTGATCTAGAGCTTGTACATGCAAAGTTTTGTTATACTTGAGCAAACTCTACAGCCCTTTATTTACTTTAAGTATAAATGCACATAAAACAAACCCAGTTAAGCCTGTTTCCCCTTCTCTTAGCCACGACTGCCCCATCTTTTCATTTTAAAGATGCTTGATTACCAACATTGTGCAGTACAGGCTGTTTGTTTATATACACTTCTATGGGCGGTGCTTTTTCCTAACTTTCCCCTTCAAGTATTGTAATAGAAAGTACTATTTCTATAAAGTGAAGAGAATTGCCTTAATGGACCCTCACAGAAACGCTCATCTCCTTCTGTTCCAGTGATTGTGTTGACAAATAAAGAAGGAAAACAACAAGAAATGAAACACTTTAAATTTAATCCTAAGGCTTTGTTTCCATTGCGTTGGGACCCCTCCGCTAATCGCACATGCTTAGCGGGAGGTCCCAACGTAACAGACAGACTTACCTGCTCGGCGGAGACTCTGTCTTCATTGCTCCGAGCCGCCGATGTAAGGCTGAACGTAGTCAAGTACGTTCAGCCTTTACACCAGCGGATGTGTAAAGAGACCATCCGCCGGCAGGCAATGTCTGTATGATACATTGGGATCCCTGCTAAGCGTATACGCTTAGCGTAGGGGTCCTGATGTATAATGGAAACAAGCCCTAAAGCTCACTACACATCTTCCATTTCTCTATACACCAGGTGCCCAACCTGCGGCCCAGGGTCCCCATGTGGCCCTTTGGGCATTCAGTGGCACGGATCTTACCCACGATCTTCTTTGAGTGGGAAGAGGAGAGGCTAGGGATTTGCTCAGGCACCGTTTTGGTTGCTTATTGGCTTTCACGTATGCCAATCAGCATGCTCAGCTGGAGCAGTGGGCAGACAGGTGAGGGCCTATGCTCCCACTATTCCACCAACGAATGGCAGATCGATTGTTTAATATATATTGTGGCACATGACCTCAGGATAGGGGCACATAATCTTTGAAGACATATATGACACAAAATGTGCATTATCACACTTTAGTCTTTCCTAACACTTGAAGTATCATTTAAAAAAAAGTTTTGTATTTAAAAAATTTTAATTACATTTTCTAGCTCTGCCTGTCATTTTTGCATTAAAAATGCGTATACAAGCCAGTATAGATTTGAAATGTAATGTGCAGCCCTTTAGTGATGCAGAGGGACTCAGTTGCCCACCACTTCTCTATACAATTTCCTTTAGATCTACCAATAACTTTGTAGTGCAGGGGCCTGGATACACACTGATTGTATAGATTACAAAGGCCCTCATATTACATAGTTTTAAAGTTGATTGTACAGAAATTGCAGTCACTAACATATGATGTTTAGTCTTCTCAACAGTACAGGTTTACATTTTATGGACTTTCACACTTTATGTGAACTGCTCAACATGCCAGCATAGAAATTATGAAAAGAAGCTTTGGTGAACTTTGTTTCCTCTCAGGGCTGCCTATTTTAAGTATTTGGGACAAGGGATGCAAAATATATCAAGATTTTCTAGCTAGGAGAGAAGAGGACCTTTATGAGAAGCCAAAACAAACACTTCATGGACATTCTGTACCCATACAATCCAAGCTTCAACATGTTAATATATTAACCAAGCACTTTAAAAAGGAGTTTATCGCCATGTGCACCTTTCCTTGTACATGGACACCTTCTCTGTTATGTCAAAAATAATATTCAACATACCAAACTGATCTAAACTGTGTGTGTGTCACATTGGTGTACCTGTAAAGTATGTTGAGGTATCAAAGAAGACAATCAGCAGGAATGGCAAACAATTGATCTTCTGGGTGATTAACCTCCCTAGCGATATGCCCGAACCCAGTTCGGGCAAAGGGGCGCTGCAATAATCGATACGCCCGAACTGGGTTCGGGCACATCGTGGGAGCTCACCTGCTTCGCCGCCGCAATCTTCTCCCTCCGTCGCCGGCTAGTTCCGGGTCCCAGAGTGACGTCACGGAGGCGGGACCCGGTCTTAAAGAAAAAAAAATTTTTTTCTTTTTTTAAAATCTTTTATTTTTTTTACTTTTTAACTGGATTAGAGAAATGTCTTTCTCTAATCCAGTTCAAAAGTGGATCCCGCTAGCAGAAACGCTCGCGCTGAGCGTTTCTGCTAGTGGGATCATCTCTGCTCTCTGCACCCGAGCAGATCCGGAAATAGCAGAGGTCTTCGGCTTCTTCCGTGATCTGCGCTCGTGTGCCGATGACGTCATCGGCCGGGAGATTTAAAAAGGTACAGAATTTTTTTTTTCTTAGATTTTTTTTTTCTATTTTTTTCCATTTGTTTTTATTTTGATTGGATTGGATAAATGTTTTATAAATGTTTTATCCAATCCAAATCAAAAGAAAAAAAAACAAGTGTAAACTTATATAAAAAAAAAATCCCCCCCCCCCCTTCAATCTCTGGCCGATTTTGCGAATGATCACCATGCGCATTCGGGGTGATCGCTTGGTGATCAATCGCAAAATGAACACGCCCACCTGGAGCAACCGTTCGTACTCGCACAAAACTTTGATCAGCCAGAGAACAAAAGTTTTTCTCTGGTCGATCGCCAGTACTTTAAATGGGGACAAGGGTCCCTATCCAAAGTATTGGTTGTCAAATCGTAAATGGTGTATTTCGAACGATTGACCATGGCATGATGATGTCTGCCAAGCATAGCGTCTATGGCTGGTTTAACCTCCCTAGCGTTACACCGAAAAGCAAGTACTGGCGCAGTCTGATCGTGAATCAAACTGCGCCCGTGCCGGAATCAGGCGCAACCGCTGGCTCTGTGTGCCTGCAGCATTTCTACAAAGCTGCAGGCACACAGAGCCTTTCCGCCCCCATCGGCGTCATCGGTGACACCGATGGGGACGGAAAGGCAAAACACTATCACTTTTGGTACAGAAATCTGCACCTCAGTGAACCGCCAGGGAGGTTAAGGATACAGTTTCATATTCTTCCGACTCCTCTGTATGTAATATGCTAATGTATTGTATCCATCCATTGAAGGAAT
>CM070036.1:46890599-46903561 GCA_036250615.1 Ptychadena robeensis | reverse complement strand
GGACTTAAATGCGACAGACACTAACCACAGAACTACTACTGGCCAGAAACCCACACTGGGACTGATTATGGCCAATTAAAGCCGATAAAGGGAGTTGGCGAAGATGCTGCTGCTAGCACCAAGCTGTGATGAATCGGGGATCAATTGAAGCGGAAATCATGTCAAATTCATTATCAGCGAGAGTTAAGGCTGCCATACACGCACCAAGCGGCGGCCGATTTTGCCGTTCGGGGGTGCCCACACGAGGTGACAGATCGCTGACGCCCCACAGCTCAGCTGGCCAGAGAACGGACATGTCTGATAATCTCCGCCGATGCCGTTAGCTTCAATAAAGACGCCAGTCTCCACTGACACTAAGGGCAGAGTGATGACGTTATCACGCTGCAGTCTGGAGCTCACCTGAGCTGATTTGTCGGCCCCCACTCGGTACGTGTGTGGGGGCCTTTAGGCTAAGGTCACAGTGGGCGCTGCAATGTTATGCACGGCATTTTTTTTTTAATAAAAAATTTACAAATTTTAATTCCCATTTAAATTTAGTAGTTGGAGTCGGTCCATTTTTTGCCGACTCCAGGTACCCAAAAATGTCTCCGACTCCTCGACTCCGACTCTACAGCCCTGATTTTCAAGCCAACTATGTTAAACTAGCCTCAGGGAGTAGGAGAACAAACAATGTATTTAACCTCTCGGAAGTGTACTTTGTATGGCTGAATCATGGTGCAATAACACAGAACAAAAAAGAGAACTCACAACATTCTAAGACAAGCAAACCTTTTAAATCATTAAGAAAACACTGGCCTGTCCAGTCAGTACATATTTCACATATGTATAACATGTAATCTCAAGGTAACTTCTAATAAAAATATACAACTAAAAACAAAAAGGATTTCTAATGTTCTGTTATGTACTCCTGTTCCGTTAACCAATATCTAAATATCTGCCCTGTTGTGTACCCAGGACTGGAAAATCTAAACAAGAGCCACACAAGATAAAGATCTTTCGTAATCTATACATGCATAGATATGGGCTAAATCGATGGCCGCTTGAAGCGCTGTGCACGCCCACAGCCATCTATCTGGCCCATATCATATGCAGCCATCCCCGTTTTCCACCAGGATCAATCGTGCTCGAAAACAGGGATATCGAACATGACTGTAAATCATGGTTGATGTCCATCCAAAGCCTCGGCTGAGCTGGATGACGCAGCAGTGCTGCCCTACCGCTCCTTCAGTATCGGGTTCAGCTGGAGATTCCTTGAACTACTCGAATATCGAGCCGTGTATGCCCATCTTTATACAAAGACACAACATTTTTGCTTTACAGGCGATTTAATGTTAATTTTGAACTACTAAATGACTTACCAAGGGATGCAAGCATATCATGTAAATCTTCCTTGTCAATAAAGCCATCTCTATTCTGATCAATCATGTTAAAGGCCTCCTTAAACTCCTGGATTTGGGACTGGTCAAACATAGCAAATACATTGGATGTTGCACGCTGGGGGCGCTTCTTGGTGGTTTTGGTCTTTGCTCTTTTGCTTGACATCTTGGCGGTGGTGTTGGTCTAGCTGAAAATAAAACAATTATAATTAGGGTTTAAACATAGAATTGCGCTGTGTTGCTCAGCTATGGGCTAGGTTGGGGGAAAGGGAAAAAAAAACCATAAACACAAAACTGTTTTAAAATGGCCTTGTCAAATAAGTCCTCACACCTTACTGGTGCAGCACCAATACTGAGCATGGAGATGAGAGAACATATGAATCATACTTTAATCTCAGGACATAATTAATAAAGTCAACATTCAGATGACCTTAAATATTCCATCATTTAAACCTAGCCTTTAAAGCAGAAATTCTTCTAACAATCCTGTATATATTGTGTGCATTTCCTCATGTAAATGTGTATCGGGCTTTAGACTGGAGAACAAACTTACCTAACCGAACCGATGTTTAAATGGCAATCAGAGACAGTGCACAGAGCAGGTCTTCAAATAGGATTTGTCATATCCCTGTCACAATCTCACTTTAGAAGGACACATTCCTTGCACTAAAAGTAACATCCAAATGCATCAAAGCTTTATTTACTTGGATGAGATCATTGTGGAAACTATGAAAAGGAAGGGCAACAGCTGAATGTGCTGCATCGCTGTAGAGAAGTGATCGGGGATTTATACTAGATTACAGTATTAAGGGCCAGGGACATCTCATCTATAAAGCATAATGTTGCAGCACTTTGTTTCTATTACGGGAACACACACACAAAACAACTAAAGGCACCCCATACCAGATCGAACCATACAATTTCCATTAGATCTACCAACAACTATGTAGTGTCGGGTCCTCCCTGATAGAATACATAGTGATTGGAAGGATTAGAATGCTCATATTACATGGTTTTGGTAGAACAACATTTGATTGTACAGAAATTGTATGGAAAGATTGTAAGGTGTATAGGGGCCTTAAGAAGCAATATTTAAGCAGTAACTACAGCATCTGATTTCTTTCAGGAAATGCCAGTTGCCCAACTGTCGGAATCTATGAACTACATTTCAAGAAATAAAATATTCCAAATCATTCTCTGCAGATCTACAAGCACAACAACTAATATGATACCACTAGCAGCCATAGACCTCACATCTATACTCAGCATATCTCCTGCAGAATGTAAAGCTGCAACTATACTGATTACATCTGACTATTCGTAGGTTTGAAGAAAACGAATCCAACTGTTAAAGAAATACAAAATATAAACAGCCAATTCAACTGCCAAAACGCTCAACGGTTTGTCTACAGCGAATTGTAACATTTCATCAGGAAACCGGTGTACATGAGCAAATGAAACACCAACCACTGAATAGGTCACTTTGCATTAACAAAACAGATTTACTTTTTATGTTTCTAAAACCAAAACTGCCCTGTGTTAAAATGTTGACAGATTTTAAGCTCAACACACAAACCAAATATTAGATTTGTCACCTAGAACAGCATGATTGGCATTTCTAGTTTGTTTTCACAAATACAAGGCTTGTGGTCCTAAATGCCTAACATGCTGCTACACGTGTCCGCCTCGGCATACACAGATTAGGTTTATAGAGCAGATTATGTCACTACCAATGCTTGAGCTTCTGACACAATCATAGCCAGACAATAGAAACACATACATATACATTAAATATATGTAAATGCAATCAGCAGCTTGTGCTGTGTACCTGCAACACATTACAGGGAAATCCACAAACACACACAATTCGAAGTTCCACCCTCCCTAGGTTTAGGGGGTTTAGGGGTGGCAAGTGGCATTCCACACAGGTAAGTATGAAAAGAGCACAGTTTTTTGTTTGAGCATTATAGGGAAATCTGACTTCAGAGGAGGTTAGCTGGCTTACTGTCATGAGTGGAGCTTTGTCATTGATTATTCTAAACCAATGTACAGATGCTGCACAGCACATTATATATGATAGGTGGGGGCAACAGAATGCACATTCCCACACATGATTTTGGGGAGGTTCCTATGTAACTCTGGCACAAAGCAGTTAAAATATATCTATGTAATATAATGTTTTTACATGGCATTGTCATCTCTGTAGCAATGTACAAAGTATGAAGTAGACAACAATAGGTAGCAGTGCATTTCTAGACAAAAGAAATTGTAAAAGGTAAATGATTAATATATAAATACATAGAAAATAAATTCATACATCAAATAAAAAAATCTTTAAATGAATTAGGATCTATTTTCTGGAAGTTGAACTGCAAGACCAAGGCTTTGTTTCCATTATATGTTGGGACCCCTCCAGGCAATGTCTGTTTGATACGTTGGGAGCGCTTAGCGGGGGTCCCAACGTATCACAAAGACATTGCCTGCTGATGATCTGTTTACACATCCGCCGGTGCAGAGGCTCAATGTACTCGACTACATTGAGCCTTACATCAGCGGAGTGGCTCGTCGCTATGAAGACAGATCCTCTGCCGAGCAGGTAAGTATCTGCTACGTCGGGACCCCTGCTAAGCGTATATGCGTATACTTAGGCGTCCCGACGTATAAAGGAAACAAAGCCTAAAGGTAGGGCTACATGTGCGCTAAAATTCTAGCGCAGTGCACAACCAGGTTGACAGCAATGGGGCTGTGACAGGACTGTCTTCATAGCCCCCGATCCGTCACTTCAAGCTCAGACATGACATGAACACAACAGTGGCTTGACATATGACACACAGGCCCAGGCATGTTAGTCATATATCATCCCATTGATTTGAGCGGGCCGCGTTATCAGCTGTGCTATGTAGTAATGAAAAATTTACCAACATCTTGGTCCTCTGTTCAATCGAGGTTTCGATTGATCCCGACAACAAAACAGTGACCGCAATCAATTTGAGCACAATCAATCACAGTGAACGAGCACGGCGATTGATTGTGCTAGAATTAATTAAAAAATTTAGCCCATGTGGCCATCTTTAGTGTAGCCCTACCCTGAACCACTATGAGGTATAAGAGTTGTGCAATACCAACAAATGCTCATTTCCACTCATTGCCGTGTAATTAGAATTGCTCTTCAGGCAGTTAACAAGACCAGCATGACAGTGATAATGTACAAGGCATTCTTTCGGTAATGGGATAACATTTGAAATCTGAGAAAAGGCAAAGTTTGATTATGCAATCTTTTCTATCAGGAACATCTGCTATTCATTTAGAAGACCTTCAAAGCATTCTTAAAAGTTCTGCCCAGATAAAAAAAAAACTGCAACAAGAACAGTTCAGGAAAAACAAAATAAAGTTGTGCCGACATTTTGTGCCATAAAAAAAGTATATGTGTTAATGTTGTGTTTATCTGAAACCGGAGCAGATTATACTTTACAAACGTAAAAAACAAATACTCTACTGCCTTTATGTTCCTGATCATGTTATGTCTATTGAAGCCGGAAGCATTAGAGGAAGGAAATCGCTCTGCCCAATGTGTAACTTCTGATTAAGCAGATAGCGGCAATCTACAGAAAACCGTCCCAGAAGCATAATACACTCCTTAAAGATATATTTACCATCAATATTCTGCAGAGCTGCTAACATCAAGAGATCAAACGTCAAAGCAAATACAATGAACACAATTCAGAAAGAGTGTTTACAGATTTGTATAACTAGTATCCTACAAAATCATTGAGCAGTCTCAAGATATGATGCTTCTATGTAAACGTGATTATTTGGGTATTAGGGAAAGTTCAAAAATTATGCCCAACTGTAAATAAGTAGCATATGCCCACATTGGTTACTGTTCACTGTGTGCATGGAGTCTGATTAACGGAGGGTTATCAATGTGCCTCACGTCAACATTTGATAGGTCCTTTATATGTGGCCCCAGTAAATGGTAGAGAGAATCAGCAGTTGGATCGGTTAATAAAACCTTGTCCTCCGCTGAGGTCATTGTCATCCCACCACTGCACCATATAATACATACAAATGGCCACCTAACTATAAGGATGGCCTGAAGCGGGTCAGTTGGGTCCACACCTCTGACAACCTGTCATGGACAGCCGATGCCCGCAAACACATTATCACTGGACTTAAACATTTAAAAATGAAAGGATGGGGAAATGATGGTGTGAAATAAATATCTGACTACAGGGAGTGAAGGAGGTTTTCTCCTCTCTGGACAAATACAGAGCATTGTCTGCAGGGATAGGGCTACACAACAGCCAAAGAGCATGCTGGGCATCAGGAGCTAAATGGAATCCATGGTTCTGCACACAAACTTAGAACTTTCAAATTCTGCAAATTTTAACTACCTGGCTGCTATGCTGTCTTTTCTTTAAGTTGTTAATAAGTAAGAGAAAATCTCACCATCCTCATTATCTACCAGCAGTAAAGGGACCAAACACCCACAAGCACCTTGACCCACAGGCCTTTTGGAGTTTGTGACCCATCCCAACAAAGAACACACATGCGGATTCCATCTACAGAGTTTCCTGGCAATATAGGACACCCTTAATAGGGCTTGTCCCAAAAACCCAGCAACCCAAAAGAGTTCAGCTTGATGGTTATGAAAGTCCCTCATATTACATGGTTTTGGTAAAACAACAGGAAATCTGACAGAGAAATCTAACGATGTATGGGGGCCCCAAGTCTTTTTAACCATTTGACTTCATTTCTAACCTGATTTCCCTCTCTCTCTTTGGGTTACTGCATGCTATTTGGGCTGAGCAATACCCATGCAGTTCTATCCTGAATAGGTAAGTAGTTCTGACTCTCCTGTGACATTATTCACAGGCAAATGCCTATAAACCTGTAGTCCAAGCACAGACCTGCGGTCAGCATCATGGGGGCCAGTGTTGACAAGAGCTTTGATGTCACCCATGGAAATCTGCTGTACAGCCGACATCACTATACTATATATACATCACTATAGGAGGATACGGCCATCCAGACCCGATTCATTGGGTGACTTGTAGGACTACAGATCCCAGCTCCCCGGGGTGGCAGTACATGGTGTTACCAGAGGAAGTGGCTCACAGCTCCCATACAGGAGACATGTCAGACAGCCCCGTACAGGGCGAGGTGCTGGGCGCGGCCGCCTCTAGGCCAGGTGCGGGACTCACTACCCGGGCTCATCCCCTCACACGCGTATTCCTCTGCCCTACACCGACCTCAACCCCAGTACACGTATTATTTACACATTATCATCACCACCAACCCCGCCGCCTCATACTCACCACACACAGAGAACGGGGCACACAACCGGCTGGCTTGTCTCTTGTAATACACAGACGTTCTCACCTCACAGTACCGACCAACACCCCTTACACAGACACGCCTCCAACCAGTCACTTCCGCATTACTCGCCACAGGGAGCGGATGGAGCCAACCATCCACTGCGGAAACGTCACTTATTAACTAACAAAACAACTTTAATTGCTCAACTAGGCGTAGGGTTTCGTCTTTAACATGGATGTGTTTGTATTGTTGTACACATGAGAAACTATAACAAAAATATACTGAACATATAAAATCGAGTCCATGCTCTCCCCGTATTTTGGATTGGTACGTCCCACATCAGAGGGTGGGATACATTCCAGCGAAGGTGACGTCATGAGACTGTGGCTGACACATGTCCTTGTATGGAAGCGTAGGCTCTGCTCTCGCGGGAGTTCGCTTGTAGCTAGAAGCTGAGTGTCGTGCTGAGGGGAGCACGCCAGTGTCACCGTTCTCACATGAATACATTGGGGTTTGCTTGGCTGAGACAATACTTAGTTAAATAGTTACTAACAGGGGCTTTAGTAGTAACACCAGTATAGCACACAAACAACCCGATTATTGAAAATAAAGATAAAAGCTCTTTATTACACATATAGGACCTATAAAAATTGGAATTCATCCTCCCTCCTGAGGGTAATATGCACAATATAATCCATACAATGCGTGTTAAAGACTTGATGGTTGTGGTGATTCCTCCAACATGTTTTGCACAGACAGGGCTTCTTCAGGGAGAACCAACTAAAAAGATGTACATACAATTTATATCTACAACAATTTATATTGGCATTTCTACATATGTCTCTATTGAATACACTGTATAATTGCTAAAGGGCAGGGTCAGCACCAGGAGCGAGCAGACAAGGACGGGCACTAGCACATAATCGGGAGGGCACTCCTCCATCTCACCCCAATCGAGGGGGCACATCAGCCCACGTAACTGGGTGGCCCTGGCCCCCCATGGCCTGTCCATGGAGCTGACCCCGCCATAGGGGCACCATATGTCACACTAATTTGGTATATATATACTTTAAATAAAAGTTGCTATACAATATATCAAATATAAAAAAATACAAATCACATTCAAAAACGATACTTACAGTATACCAGTGGTTCCCAAACTTTCCCTGCAGGGCCCCCCTTTTCTATTTAGGAACATTATCCCCTGCCTATTCCAAACACGTGAAGAATGGGGCCAGCTCCCCCCCCCCCTGAATACCCTCGCGCGGCCCCCCATTTGGAATTCTACCCTAAACCCGGTCTTCATGAAACATTCTTCCTGCGGCGTGATCTCGCTGCTTATATCCCACCGGAGAAAAGATAGAGGCTCCTTCTCGGCCGGCGGACCCTGCGGGTCGAAACACCCGTACTGTCCGCTGCGAGAAGGAGGGCGAACATATTCTTGTTCGCCGCTTGGAAATTTTCCGCCTTGCGGGCAGTTCGGCCATCACTACCTCTTTTGTATGCACGTATGTTGGGGTCAACCCAGTCCTGTGAGACATTGTAATGTTTTTATTCTTTCCTTTTCTTTTTTTAAACTGTTAACTCTTTTGTGACTATTATGGAAGGTATTGAAAAAAGAATATCTAAAAAAAAAAAGATCTACACTAAAACCTAAATTAATTAAACAAAACACATAATTAAAAAAAAAAATAAACATTACGTGCCGCTGTCTTCAAACTGGACAACTGCTTCACAAACCTAATTGCCTACCAACCTTGCTTACCTACTTACCTTTCTTTTCCACCCTCTGCTGCCATGTTTGGTGCTGGCACCCAAATCCTGTACTGGGATCTCTGGATATAAGGAAATCTTGCATGACTTAACCTCCTGGGCTTTACGCCTGAAGCCATCCTGGATCAAACTGCACCTGTGCCGGGGTCAGGCACAATCACCGGCTCTCCGTAAGCCTGCAGCATTTCTAGCTGCAGGCTCATGGAGCTTTTCAGCCCTGTGTCCTTGGCAGCAGCGGTGACGCCAAAGGGGGTGGGGGCGCACCATAGACCTCCATGTTAATAGAGACATATACAGTATGATCGCCCGGTGAAAGTTATTAACAAGAAACCTGTATTAATGAATATGAAGAAGATCCCAACATTTCCTTAAAATCTAAAGAAAACAAAAAAATTATTTTCTGAATTATTCAGAGTAAAGTTTAGGGCCCATACACATTTAGATTTTCTGCCGATCTACCAGGAGATCGCCCCCGTGTGATAACATCATCACGCGTGACCATTCCTGCCAAGATTTAGCCTTGCACCCTTTGTGTGCCCACCTCCCCACCCAAAGTAATTACTTCGGTCTAAGAATTACGGACATGTCTGTAATGGCGTAGGTCGATTTGGTGGCCGATTTGAGTCCGAATGATAAATTAAAGTGTAAAGCTAACAATACACAGGCAGATTCCTGACCAACTTTTCGGCCAGATGGGCGACGGTTGAAAATCTGGTGCGCCCACCTGACGAGATCAACCAGGAATCTGTCGCATGTTGGATCGCACGGTGATCCGTCATGTTGGTAGATTCCCGTCTGATCCCATTACTTTGGATGCCATCTGGTCGACCCTCTGAAGGGCTAGCAGCAGCGTGATGACATCATCAGGCTGCAGTCTGTCCCTCATCTATCGAGGGAGAATCGAGGGGTGTATGCCTACCTTTAGATTTCTACCTGATTATTCAACCGATCCATCACCATGGGTGCTCACAGTGGCGAATAAACAGGTGAAAATCTAATCGTGTATGAGGGGCTTAAGATATTCTATCAAATTTATTTACTTAATTTTAGAGAACCAAAGGGACATGATAGGTGGGTCAGTTTGTCTCCACATGGGGATGCATGTTCAGGCAGCATTGATGGGTTTTTGTATACTTTGATTTGCAAGTTGTTCAAACCTAGGAAAAAGGGTTCAGGCCAAGTTCCTAAATCATGACCTATAATTTGTTCAAGTATGATATGGACATTTTTCTGGAAGGGCTGAAGTTTAGTACAGTCCCAAAAAGTGTACAAGTAAGTGTCCCTATCGTCTCCACATCTCTACCTCTGAAATAGAATTGTTAAATGTATGGAGTGCTGGCACTTGGAGCCCATAATTACTTTTATTCAGCCAGCAAGTAATTTTTTTACAGGAAATTACCATATTTTTCGGACTATAAGACGCAGTTTTTAGGGCAGAAGAACAAGAAAAAAAAGATTTAATAAGTTTTCACATCAATTGGGTTAATGCAATGAATTTATTGGATGCAATATTCAATTCAGTCAGAAGGTGTCACTTGCAGCAGTACACTCAGCTGAACATGTCATACTACACACTGATCTACAGGAGGAGGCAGGAGGAAGGGGGGGGGGGTCTGGGCTGCTCTTCTCTCCCGATGTTTTTGATTCTGTGTCTGTGGGGCAGCAGAGTGTATGCTGATTGCTGTTTCCACGGACAGAATAGATAGGTGTAGATGCAAGTTCATCTACACTTCTCTCTTCATTGCCTAGTTCAGGGCTGGCATAGACAATTACACAGTTCAGATGGGAGAGCCAGCATCGGCCGGCATATTACATCTGACAACTCCTCTAGCTCCCCGGCTAATCTCCGTTCCGGGAGAGCTGGCGGGATGCCAAGGTGCAACCACCGGCGGCCGAGTGGCCGTGGGGGTTGTGTATTCGGACCATAAGACGCAGGCACATAAGTGCGTCTTATGGTCCGAAAAATACGGTACATAGGCGTCTCCCAAAAGATAATAAGACGATGTACAAGAGGCATTTTTGTAGAAAAAAAAACATTTCTCAGCTTTTATTTACGTTTGAGCAAAAAGTGTCATGTCCAAACTTATTCATACCCTTCTCAATAATCAGTAGAAAAGCCTTTATTGGCTATTACAGCAATCACACACTTCCTATAATTGCAGACCAGCTCCTCGCATGTCTCCACAGGTATTTTTGCCCATTCATCTTTAGCAATGAGCTCCAAATATTTCAGGTTGGAGGGTCGTCTTGCCATCACTCTGATCTTTAGCTCCCTTCACAGATTCTCAATTGGATTCAAGTCAGGACTCCAAAATGTTAATGTTGTTGTCTGTTAACTATTTCCTTACCACTTTTGCTGTGTGTTTTGGATCATTGTCATGGTGAAATGTCCACTGGTGCCCAAGACCAAGTTTCTCTGCAGACTGCCTGATGTTGTCGTTGAGAATCCTCATGTTTTGCTCTGGCACCGTTTACTGTTATTAGGTTCCCTGGTCCATTGGCTGAAAAACACCCCCAAAGCATTAGGTTCCCACCACCATGTCAAATGAAGGAAACATCTTTGTGATTAAACTATAAAAATGTTGTTTTATCTGACCATAACACAGAAGACCCGAAGTCTTTTTCTTTGTCCAGATGAGCATTTGCAAAGGCCAAGTGAGCTTTTGTGTGTGTTATCTGGAGAAGTAGCGTCCTCCTTGGTCTGCATCCGTAGAACCCAGCAGTGTGCAGTGTCTGTTGGATTGTATGCCTGGAGACATTGCCACCAGCAGAGCCCAGATTGATCAGGATGGCCTTAGTGGTGATCCTTGGATTCTTTTTCACCTCTCTCACTATTCTCCTGGCCAGCACAGATGTCACTTTTGGCTTCTGACCACGTCCTTGTATTTTTTAATAATACTTTGCACTGTAGCCACTGGAACTTGAAAACATTTAGATATTGCCTTGTAGCCCTTTCCTGACTTGTGAGCAGCCACAATGCGCAGCCTCGGGTCCTCACTGAGCTCATTTGTCTTAGCCATGACTGTCCACAAACCAACTCCAGAGAACTGCTGGTTTTCACCTGTTGAGTTGATTAAAACAGCTGTTCCCAATTAATTAGGGTAATTAGGATGCTTTAGAACAGCTTGGACAATTTAGAATGGTATATAACTTTGCATTTTCCCAGAGACTGTGACAGTTTGTATTTTTCCACAAAAATGGCTCTTGTACATTGTATCTTTTGGGAGGCACCTATGTCATTTCCCGTAAAAAAACAAAAACTTGCTGGTTGAATGAAAGGAACTTTAATTAAAAAATTTCCAGGGTCTCGACTGTATGTGCATCATACACCGTAAGTGTTTCTGAAAACACTGCCATGCACACAGTGTGAAAGATCCCATAGACAAATAATTGTTAGATGGACCTATCATGGAAAAAAAGATGAATGGTAGTAATTATTCCAAATGTTTTTATATTAATTAGGAAGGTCAACATATTTTTATTCTTAATTTTGTCTAATGTTGTGTTCAGTGTGTCTTCAGAATGGCTTGTTATGCTCCTTTCTCCTCACTAATCAGTTAGCTTCAAATCTTCATGACAGTGAGACCAGCAGAGGGAGCGTCTGTATATTGAAGTCTGACATTGTAGTGTAGTCACAAGTCGTTCTTCCCAGTTTAATGTCTGCTTCGTAAATCTAAAGCCTCCCATACACGTTCCGATTATTCTCCTGACCGATTTTTCGTCCGATCGTGTCACCAGATTTTCACCTAAAATGTTATGGTCGGTCGGCTGGCATCAATCAGCCCGACCCTATTTATTAACTGCAGATTGACCAAAATTTACGGACAGGTCCGAAGCGGTCCCGACCGATTTTTCGGCCGATTACATAATTCCGCATCCGATTAATCTCCCGATCGATTAATCTCCCGATCGATTAATCTCCATTGGTCGGTCGGGCAAAATTCGTACAAAAAATCAGAACGTGTATGGGGGCCTTTAATGTTTGTTTTTTATTTACTTCTCTGATCCTTTCTACATATTGCCTTACTCATAGTTTTTCAGCATTTCTTATATGTTTGTCTGGACTTTATATTATTTATATTATTTATTTTATTTATAAACAAAAATATTCCTATAGCAAATGCTAGCTGACAAGTCAGTTAAGGCCCCCATACACCTTACCATACCATTTCTGTACAATCAACTTTTCTTCTACCAAAACTATGTAATATGAGCACCTTTCTAAACCTTCCAATCACTATGTATTCTATCAGGGAGGAACCGGTACTACATACGTTGTTGGAAGATCTAAAGGAAATTGTATGGAGTGATCTAAAGATGTATGGGGGATGGCTTTACAGATTGTATTTGTATTTTATTGAATTGAGTATTTTAATTATATTAATGTATTAATATAGTATTCCTATTATTTTACTATTTACTATTTTTATCAATGTACATATTATATAAAGTGTCCCCTTGAGTAGTTGAGTTAAAATCATTATGTTGACATCA
>CM070036.1:46870474-46890168 GCA_036250615.1 Ptychadena robeensis | reverse complement strand
AGAAAAGTTGATTGTACAGAAATTGTATGGTAAGATTGTAATGTGTATGGGGGGCTTTAGTATAGTATTTGTCCGGGGCCCCTTCCTGTTAGAAGACTTGACTTTTCTCCCTGCCTCTTTCAATTGAGTTATAGCAGACTACTGATGTACTAATGTCCTTGTTCTCTCTCCTCCTGTCAGCAAGTCTCTCGCACTTTTTCACCCCCAAAATAGGTCCGAATGCGCGACTCCCGCGGCCACTCAGCCACCAGTGGTCGCACCTTGGCTTCCCGCCAGCTCTCCCAGCACGGAGATTAGCCGGGGGAGCTGGTGGAGCTGTCAGATGTGAGATGCCAGCCGATGTCCGGCTCTAACCATCTGAACTGTGTAATTGCCTATGCCAGCCCTGAACTGGCATAGGCAATGAAGAGAGAGTTATAGATGAACTTCATCTATATATCTCTCTCCTGTCCATGGGAACAGCAATCAATCTGCTGCCCCCACGGACACAGAAACAGTAACATCGGGAGAGGAGAGCAGAGTAGGAGACAGCCGGGCCCCCTCCTCCTGATCAGTGTGGAGTATGACATGTTCTGCAGAGAGTGTACTGCTGCTAGTGACACCTTCTGGCTGAATTGAATATTGCATCTATTAAATTCATTGCATTAACCCAATGGATGTGAAAACGTATTAAATCTTTTTTTTTCTGGTTTTCCTGCCCTAAAAACTGGGTGCGTCTTATGGTACGAAAAATATGGTTTGTGCTGGCATTTCGTTTTGCTTTTTTTTGGGGCCAGAGAAACTTTAAACAAATAAACCAAATTCATTGTGATGTGACCTATAAAAATACAGACAGTTATGTTAAGGTAGCCATACACGGGTCGATTTTTCACTAGATTTTTGACCGATCGATCACCATGCGCATTCACAAGATCGATCGGAGATTAATCGGATTCTGCCCACCCTGAACAATCGACCAAACAAAATTGGAATTGACTAGAAATCAGATCGGACATTGAACCGACATGTTGGTGTTTTTGGTCGATAGTTTGGAGTACGTTGGTGGACCCACAGCCCTATGCAGCAGCCGTGATAAATGAGACCATAACATACAGATTTATATTTCCAGCAAACATAATTGTTTGTAATAAATATATAACCTTAAGGTTTTCTGTGTTATACCCATAATACACACATTCCCTGCACAGTATGCATAGTATCCTCATCTGACTGTAACTGATATACATGTGTAATGTATCAGTAAGATTTATCCCAAATCTCCTGGAGTTCTGGTACAGTGACAAACCAATAAATCAACAGATGATAATTATGTTTTGACTGGCTCTTGAAATGAAATGACTCCAGGGTGTTCTTTCTTCAACACTATAGCTGGGGATATGTATAGTTTTTTGAAGTAATATCACAAAAAAAATCATAAAACTGTTTTCCTAGAAATTTAAATTATTTGATTTGTAAATAATATTGTGATAAATTGTCTATAGTCATTACAATAATAAACCCAACTCTAAGTGTCCCTATACACGGGTTAATACCCGCTCGATTGATGAACAGGGACATGGTGACGCCAACATGACATCACCATGCTGCACTCAAACGTTTGGCAATTGAACAGCGCACTTGATTCCCATTCGACACTTAGGGACCCTGGTCTATTTATTAACAAGTTGGTTCTCTGTTCCCTGGCCTTTCCTTGAAAGAAAGGGTGGCCATGTTTTATTCCCGAATGATTGATGTCAGCAAACATGCATGTCGTTTGATCGTTCGGTAATTGAACTACATGTGTGGGTACCTTTAGGCCTCAACTGTGTCCAAATCCTCATGTTTCAACGTGCCCCAAATACCAGGATTTTGCCGCATAGAAGACAATGGACGTAGATTTCTATGGGCTATGATGTGCCTATATACACCGGTCTTGTGATGTCTCCACTGACGTGTACAATATGCACCTGCTGTTTTTCAAGTGCATATTTTACTTGCCACTCTCATTTTGAAATGGTTGCATTCACACTAACATGGTGATTATTACACCCTACACCAGTGATGGCGAACCTATGGCACACGTGCCAGAGGTGGCATTCGTAGCTCTCTCTGTGGGCACCTGAGCTGTCAGCCAGCACAGAGGCAAATAAGGAGGAGAGAACTGCAGAACTCAGCTGCTTATTGGCTATCCATTTTCTTTTCCCTGTTCCAAATGCACACAGTATCCTACCGGTGGTTTCTTTGTCAGAGGGCAAACATACAAAATCAGCAGGGGATCAAATACATATTTACCTCACTGTATGTAGTGTGTGTCTGTAATTCAGGGTAAATTAACATGTTGACACCTTGCGGTAAAAAACTCTAAGCCAGGCTTTCACACACATGTCTCATCCATTTGAATAGGATGCTGCTTCGTCAGTATAGGTATAACTCATTCTGAGCTATACCACACAGGCATGAACCAACTGACACTAGATTTTTCAGTGGCTGGGGATGTAAGCAATGTAATGGGATGTAATCTATGTAATAAGAGCACACTGTTGAGGGAGATGGGGACGCACTTGGAACACATGCTTAGTTCATGAAGAAGTTCAAATAAACAGATTCACTGTAACACAATTTTCTCCAGCATTTTGAATCCACCTCATTATAGTTTCTTCTCTGAGCAGTGTGGTACCTTCTTCCAGCCCCTACATAGCTAAAGGATGTAGAGATAAGCAGAAGGTACAATAGCGCTCAAGAAGGGACCAGAAATCTTATCTGTGTTTCCATTTTATTTTTGAGTTTTTTTTATTTTCTTATGATGAAACATTTATAACATGAAGAGGCCTACCCAATTGGCTGGTTTCCATGCTTGCATTTTCAAAGAGAAATCGTGTGTAACAAAAATAAAAGAAATAACATAAACAGTTGAAAACTGGGAAGTTATAAAATCATTTAAATCAAATGGTAAAAGTAATGGAAAAATGTAAACGTCAAAAGCAGATGTCTCTGTATCGCAGTTCTGGAGATGCATGTCAATTGATCTTTAAATGTTTTTACTGACATCATCGTTCCTCTCTATTGCAGCAGCTGTTGCTGTACATCAGAGGTGCTGGGCAGACCAGGAACTGCTCTGCAATTATTGTCTTCTTCAAGTTTCTTGTTTTTTTATACTTGTAAGAACTGTAGAAATTGTAAAGTGCAAATTGAAGTCAAGAAAATTTAGCTTAAACGTATCAATACGTATCCAAAACGTCTTAGTTCAGTAACTTTTTTATATCATATATTGATATACGCAGTTTTCTGTAAGATTTCTATAAATATATGTATTTTTTGTAAAAACCAGAACCTGAGGCATCCCGAAAGCTTGCTTCTTTAATGTGTAAATTATAAGGGTATGTTAAAACATGTTTTACGTTTTGTATTATGTATAAATACGTTTGTTCTATGCAGCTTACGTTTATTCTGACTTGTGACTTGATAGGCCTCCCTCTATGGGACAAAGCTCAGTGTGGACAATATTGTGTTTAGGCATGAAGGTATACTCTGGCACAGGGGTGGGGAAGCTTTTTTTTTTCTTTTTTTTAATCATTAAAGTTGTGGGGAAGCTTTTTGTCTCATGGGCCACAATGGTTTCTTAAATTTGACAGATGGGCTGGATAAAGAACCTGTAAGGGCCCTTGAATACCAAGTCCTGCCAGCCTGGGTAGGAAATTTTAACAGATTGCATTGATAAAAATTTTGCGCTCCTTCAAAAAAATTTATGTAATGCAGTTAACCTAAAGAAATGTAATGTAATGTAGTAAACCTAAACATTCTATTAAATACATAGGCAAACTATGGCCTATAGAAGGAGACCATCAGTGGCGGTTTCATAAGGGTATAATATGAGTGGTTGCCCAGGACGGCATCATACTAGAGTGGCAGCATATGGGCACAACTGCCCATCTCTGGAGGATTGTTGGTAAGTCACAGAGTCCGCAAGTTTGTGACTCACCAATATACCCCCCACCCCGAGAGTTGACCACTAGAGGTGCTCTCCTGGATACCATAACAATCATCTTTTAGACATTATCTCCACCAAAGTTTATGGGGGAACCAGAGCATATTGACACCAGGGTGACAAAGGGCCAGAGTATAAGTTTAAATTAGCCGGACTTGGCCCACCGGCCTTGGTATGCCTATGTCTGCTCCGTCATCTTTGAACCAACTTGCTGTTTTACAAAAGTTTTAAGGGGGAGATATTGTGCAGAGATGTATTAATTTATCATCCATCAGCTGATAAATAAGCATTGCTACACAAAAGAAAGCTTACATAAAATCTTAAATGTACTGCATTTGGCAGCAAAGGTTTATAATCAAGGGAGTTGCAAAAACCCTGTTATGATTTGAAACATACCTAGAATACTGGTACATAACTTTTAGCACAGCCACAAACTGACTTGTAACGGTGTCATTTTATCACAGTACAACACTTGAATTGTCTGGACATTTCAGAAAGACCCATTCTACCACAGATGTTTGTAAATGCAAAACTTCATGGCTAAATGCTTGATGTGTACATTTGGGACAATGAATGATAATTAAATAGTGTCTATCAATACCTTTGTCCATGTAGACAGAACAGAAGATAATTTGTATCTGCCTGATAGGGATAGACCAGTGATCTGATAGTCTATATTGCACTTCCTTAGAACAGAATGTCTCTATCCTCTGACAAGGTAAATAGCTGCACACAGGACCTTGTACACACAAGCTAATTGTAATTGCAATTAAAAAACTGGATGCAGAGGCATTTCTATGATTTGGGGGCCCTATGCAAAATTGTTTCTGGGGCTCCCTGTCGACTGGGGTGTCATTAGTGTCTATGTTTTTGTCATTAGAGGGACCTCTAGCAATCTGTCATGTTGGTAAATACGGTTTAAGGCAGTGGTTCCCAAACTGGGGGGCGCGAAGGTATATCAGGGGGGCGCAGGCCCTAATTCTTAACCTGTGTTTAAACAGGGAGGGGGGGCTCGATAATGTTCCTATATAGAAAAGGGGGGCCCTGCAAGAAAAGTTTGGGAACCACTGGTTTAAGGATTAATGATCTGGGCGTTATTTAAAAAATCCAAAAAGTGGGGTCATTTAGTTCAACAGTAGCAGAACTGTGAGAAAGTCTATATTAATGTCTATGAAGCATATAATTAATTTCCTAAAAACATTAAGCGTGATACATATTCCCTGTGAGCATTGAAAGATCAATATGGAAGTTTTGAAGGTAGGAGTATGTGGAAGCTCAGGCTTTATAGGATTAATTATAATTGCTTTTACTGAAATAAAGTTTATTTATTTACCGTGCACATTTCCTATACCAAATCTGTTTGCTCAGGTTATACCAGATTATTTTATTTACTTATTAAATACTTCCTTCACATGAATATTGTTACCAGCAGCAAATTATAGGTGACCTTCAGAAGAAGTTTGTAAACCTCTAAGAAGACCTTTCCTTGCGCAAGCCCGCTATTTTTGGCTGCTCTGTGTGGTCCACATGCCAATTCACATTGCTTTCTGGGTATTACAGGAGGGTATTGCCTGTTAAGTGTCAAAATCTCAGGGCATGGCCTGCTAGTTTACCACTTTCAATACACTGTTGCTGACAGATAGGAACTACTCAGTCCAAAGTTTCCGAATCGACTAGGAAAGCTATTGAAAGCTATTCGAAGATTAGTAATGTAGTAGGTCTGGTAGTGAATATTATATTTCTTTCTATCATAGAGTAGCACAAAATTGTAAAAGTAAGTCTATATTGTTGCAGCTTGTATGAGTGTAAAAGTGTCCCTGAGAAGATAGCAGCTTGTGTCTGTCTCTATCCCTCCCCATGCTGCTATATTTATCATGACATGTGTCCATAAATGGCTTGGACTGGGGCACTGACATTCCACTGACACCAGGCATCATTTTTGCACTGGACTCCCATGTCCATTTCCTAGTACTGGTCTCTCCAAACTCTATGCTGGATTCTGGATTTTTCCCTTTTTTTCCTGAACAATTTAAACAGTCCTGACTAATTTGCTACCCTGAGGTAAGTGCGTTGTGTAAATTGTAACCCATTTGTCACATGCCTGGAATAATCACCCTAATGGCTGGAGGTTCTAATGTTAACACACTGACCAGCCCTGGTTTAGAATGTGAACACATTTGCAGGAAAGATTAACAACCAAAGTTGAACTTCCTTTGCATCACATGGAATTTATTTTAAAATAACTAACTTTTACTAAATATTCTAAATGTGTTGAACTTATTGCATTTCGACTAATATCCGAATTGGCTTCCACAGGTTGGCTGTAATGAAAAATGTAAAACCATATTTCTCTCATTATGCTTATCTTATATTATAAACTTATATCTGGGTTAAGATGTTCATAGAGAATACATTAACCAAATGGTTTTGATAGCAGAAAACTGGTCAAGAACAGTGTATGGTTACTGTAATAACAATTGGTTTAAAATGGGCACATATAACCTATCACAGCTTTATTATATATCAGTGTGTGTTTCTGTATTTTAATATAGTCAGTATAATCGGTATAACAGTATATTATTAATTAACTCAAATAATAATGGACATTACAGCTCAATACATTGAAAGGGGTTTTGATCAGCTCACAAGGCATATTCATATGGATCTTTTGCATTAAATACGATTTCTATGTGATATTTACTAATAATGAGTCAAGTACCCTATATGTTGCTACCAGTCATAGTTCAGAATTCTGACTGGTTGGCAAGAGTACAGTTTTTTTTTATTGCAACGAGAATTAAAGAGTGGATGATATAGTCTTCAAGTGGCCAGCATCCCAAACATTACATCTTCAAGCATTAGAGGAATAACTCCTCACCAGTTTTTTCTCCCGATGGGAGCTGCGGGACTTTAAAGGCCACAATAATAAATTGGGTAAAAATCATTTATATTTTATCATACAAAATTGTGAAAGATTAAAACCATTAATACTCTTCATCATTGATTGAGAATATTAATGGTTTTAATCTTGCACAATTTTGTATGATAAAATAAATAATTTTGGCCTAATTTATTATTGTGGCCTTTAAAGTTCAGCAGCTCCCACTGGGAGAAAAAACTGGTGTGGAGGGGGAAAATTCCTCTAATTGTTGAAGGTTTTTTATTTCTAATGTTAATGTGTGGTCATTGCGAAAATACTATGTTCATTTTACCATACCGTATTTTAACTGAAAGTTTTAATAAAAGTGTAAGAGATGAACACCTCTGTTATACATTACTATACTATATCATGCTTTATTTTTCATGGACGAAGCTAGATGGAACCTTTTGGGGCTTGATTATAAAGTTGAAAATGAAATCCATCAAAGCTTAATAAATGTGGATCCTTTTACAATAAATAACCAAATACATGGAAAACCAAATGTTTTTCTTGCATTAATGACTAAAGCTGGGCATAGACAGGCAGATTCCTGCCCAATTCGTCAGCCGATCAACCGACGTGTGTGTTCCCGCACTTGATCGGCGGTCGGGTCGGCAGAAAATCAGGTTCACCCCCTGGTCATATTGCTCAAGAATCTGCCGCATGTTGGATCGCACAGAGCCGATCCCATTCTCGGCACTAGCGGCCATGCATGATGACGTCATCACTCCCACTAGGTCAGCGGGGCAGTTGATGGGAAAAGTACCCAGCTTAAGTGAGGATAAAACTTATTTAGTTAACAGCCTTTAGTAATAAAACGCCATGTACATATATTGTATGCAATCTCTACAACAAAGATATGATTTACTTTCAACAGGGACTTATTTGCAGCAATGTGTTGTATTTAATTAATATGGAATTGTGTTTGCTTTCAAGTCAACAGGATAAATTCTGAACACAATCATACCTGTTGAGAGCCCAGCCTTGGTTAAGCCTATTCAGGTCAAATAGAAAAGTCATACTTATTGCTAAAGCTGGGCATAGACGTCTCGATTTTCCTGCGTTCAATTTTTAAACTGATCAACCAAACTGCAACATATGATGTCCTCAATTCCTGGACGATTGTATCCTGAAAGTCTTAATATATCTTGCACGCACACATTTATGGGTTTGGAGTGGTGTTAGCTGAAGAACTGGCCAGTGACCAACAGCAAACAAACAAAGGTAATTTCCACAAGAATCATAGATGGATCGCATGAGACAACTAAAAGCACTCGATTCATGTGCTTTTGACAACATTTTTCAAACAGAACGGATCCGTGCACGATCGTTTTTACATGCGATTTAGGGCAAAATCTATTGATCGGACATGCATCAATTTGTATCTGATCGAGACGTCTATGCCCAGCTTAAGATTTCTGTGCCATTGTCCAACCTAGTTTCCACCCCATTTTACATTTATCCTGGCCATTGATGTAAAGTTCATCAATCTTCTGGAGGTGTGACTATGGCTTTTGGCCTGGAATAGAATAGGGTAGCCTTTAAAGTCAGCCAAAGAGTTCTGTATTCTAAAGCGACAGGGATAAGTGTTTTTAATTTGACTGGACTATACAATGAAATCTTTTTGAATCTTGAGCCACAATGAGTTTTTTTCAAATATCACAGTGGAGCAGGACCAAGAGCCTGTAAGTGCAACTTGCCATAAGTGTCCCAAGTCCTCCCAGCCTGGTTCGGAAATGTAAACATATAACAATGTACTCTGTTCAAAGTACTGCTAAAAACTAAAAAAAATCACACCGCCAGGGGGGTTTAAAATAAAAAACATATAATAAATATGTAAAAAGAGCCTTTGGATAGTAAACTTTAACATTCTATAGGAAAATTACAGCCTCTAGGATGAGACCCAAACAATCCTCTCTGCATTATTTGTTATTGCAGGGTATGAGGTGAGTCAGAGCATATTGGCACCAAGGTGACACCAAGGTAAAAAAAAATAGATAATGAAAATACTATACAGTAACGCTGTATATTTACGTACTGTTTCAAACAATAACTTTTCAAATATAGAAAACACAACTTGTAAATCTAATG
Source organism: Ptychadena robeensis (assembly GCA_036250615.1). Lineage (NCBI taxonomy): Eukaryota > Metazoa > Chordata > Amphibia > Anura > Ptychadenidae > Ptychadena > Ptychadena robeensis. The sequence continues at coordinate 46,881,193 of CM070036.1, read as the reverse complement.
CACAATTGTTATTATTAAACACAGGGCCAAAAACAACTCATACATTTATAATGAGTCACCTGATCTTCTTGCTACCACATGATGCCATACCTAATCTCATGTATAACATTGTAGGCAAATGACCACTAGCACAGAGCCAATCATCTTGTAATGTTTGAAATATTTGCTGCCCTGGCTATGTAATATCAAACCTGTAGGCCCAACCATATTTGACCTGTGACCAAGCACCTCTATTTAGCAGTATTGCACCAGGAAAACTACATTCTTAATGTTCATTTGGAGTTATCTAATTGTGGATTAGAAAAAATTTCTTTCATACAACATAGGAAGCAACTAATTTTTTGGCCTGAGGGCTTAAAACAGACCTAAATGTTATTTCCACCCTAATTTGGACTGAAACACACGTGCTCTTCATCTGAATTACATGAGGAGCAGTAAACTAGTTTTCAGTAGTGATGGCCGAAATGTCCGCAAGGCTGACAGTTCATGGCAAACATGGCATGTTCCCTTTTCTTCTCGCTAGCGAACAGTATGGGTGTTAGACTTGAGAAGAAGTTTATTATTCTTCTGCCGTCCAGATCAGGCGCGGAAAGATCCAGCTGGAGAAAGATTTTTTTATTTGGGTAAAAAACGCAAGTGATATCAAGTGCCGATGTTTGATATGCCAATGTTCGTCCATTACTAGTTTTCAGTAGATAGCTTAGAGGAAAGATAATGTAGTCTTTGCAAAGTAAGTAAGAAACTGCATTTCTAGAAAATGAACAGGTATGTTTGGTACTTACTGAAGATGTTTTGAGCCTGAAGGGATTTCTATAGCCTTGCCTGTCAGCTATGCAAATGCAGTGCCAGCCAAGACATTCTATCCCTTTCCTCTTCTGCCCTCCAGCAAAATATGTGAGGGCAGCTAAATTGTCATATTTGACCAGAAAGACTAATTACTGATGTTCAGGAACATTCAGGTTTATGCCATTTTTGGTATTTCTCATTGAATGAGGACCCATTTACATCTATATAACATGCGTTGACATGAATTTTCAAATGAACTCTTGTTGGACACAATAGGGGTCAACCAGGCCTTAATCATTTTAAATGTGAGAACTGAAATTGTCCCATCATTTCTTGTGTTTGTTCAACTGTACTCTCTTCAAAAATATGAAAAAAAATATGAAAAACTTCTTAGCCTAAGAATGCTATATGAAAAATAACCGCAAAAAATTCAGAGAAATGCCGTACTCTGCTTGGCCATGCAGCTGACCTGGACAGACGTGGCACCTGGACCTGATACTTTAAAATCCTTAACCTGGAAGTAGCTTCTAGCACACGTACTACCTGATCAATTGATCAATCCACACATTTATGGTTACCTTCTAGTGGCTTGGTCGTCGTAATTATTACGGACTCTCTGTTCTTCAAGGGACTCCCTGTTCTCATTGCTGTTACTTGTTTTTACCCTTTGATATTCTACACAATAATAATTTCGCCTTTGTCTTTAACCCCTGAAGAATTCATATGAGACAAACGTATGTTGGGGTGGCGTCCAACAATCTTGAAAATATCCATCATCATTTTCTTTTCTTCTATTTGAAGATGTAGTGGAAACATCATATATGTGATGTGAAAGCAGTTGGTGTATTGATTATTGTTGATTCTTGGTATTTAATGTTGCTGGATTTCTGTTACTATTGCTATTTATGTTTGTGTGTGGTTTTTTTTTGGACATTATTAAATTCTATAGGTTTTTTAAACATTGTTACATACATATTCCTTATGTACACCAGAAGCCTCTAAAGTCCCCTTGCCCCTGTTTATTCAGGGGAAATTGTCTTCTAGGGTGTGAGTGTCGCTCCACACCCTTAAGATTCTCTGTTGTTAGTTTAATTTGGGATGTAAGCTTCACATTTTTGAAAGAGGAAGTATTCTATTTTCGTTTAATAAAGTATATCTAAGCTCCCAAACCAATATAAAGTATATAAGAGCTCATTAGTCCTGTTGTTAGTTCTCCCCTTCCTTTATTTTTCCAGGTATTCCTAGGAATTACCCAATGCCTTTCTTAGGTTTACACCTTAGCTTTAAAGAGACCGCTTTCTAAGTATGGGCCACAAACACATGCCCTGTCTCATTATTACCATTGCATGGATGGTAGGGAATAAAATAGTTTGAAAGCAAGATTATATTGTTGGTAAACCCTGTTTACAGTCCTTGTTAAGCCTGAAAAGGAAATACTGAAGCAAAATGTTTTCAAGGGTTGTTTATTTTTTAATTGAATGGAGCCACGTTGGATATCCGCTCATGTCTATGCTGACTCTAGAAAAGTCATTGTAGATATCTTGGTCTGTAAACTGCTAAAACTGGAGCAAATCACACATATCTGCCAAAGGGTTAGCAAAGGCCTCCATACACGCAGCAATCGGCAGCAGATTTTTCGTCCGACTGATGTACGTGCATGTCGCCCATAATCTCGATCCACTAGAGCAGTGTTTTTCAACCACTGTTCCGTGGCACACTAGTGTGCCGCGGGATGTTGCCTGGTGTGCCGTGGGTTTTTGACCCCACCCTTGGCCCTCCTATCTAGCTGCCTCTTATATAATAAGGCGGAAATGTCTTTTGCTTTACACACAAACTTCACACAGTCAGGCAGGGGATGCACTTATATCCTAGTTTTGCAGTTCTTCTTATTTTCTGGTTGTTAACTGAACAATAAACCTCCCTGGCGGGTTGGGTGCTAAAAGTGAAATGTAAATTTTAAACAGAGTAATAATTTTTTGTCACAGTGAATATCCCTTGAATATCAACTCACATATGCTGCTGCAAATTTCTTCTGAAATAAAAAGAATTGTATTTATAAAATTAAAAAATGATTTCTTTTGTCTGCTGCTCTGTGAATTTAAGGAACCCCATACACGGATAGATTTTTTGTTTAATCCCCGTGCGTGGCTATCCTGTGGAACCAACATTTTGGTAAATCCCTGTTCGATCGCCATTTCTTTGAATGGTGACCAGGGCATTGAACCGGAATCAATCGCACAAAATTGTGCACATCGACAATGCTTATCTAACAAGCGGTTATCAACCCGTGTATAGGGGCCTTAACTTAACACATATCAGTTTAAACTTTCCTTATTTAAAGCTAGCTATACAATACATATTTCATTGTTCTTCAGTGCAGGTATCCATATCAATAAATTAATGGCCATCCTTTACTGGTTAAGCTAGCCATACACGGGTAAATTCCCGCGCAATCGACCACCAATCAATCACAGCGTGGTGACTTCACCACGCTGTGATTGATCGGGGATCAATTGAACGGAAATCAATGTGCACCACATGGGCACATCGATTACCGTTCAATGAAGACCTCCGGCTAGCTAGAGTTCTCTCCGGCTTTCAGCATGTGAAGCCGAACATGCTGAAAGCTGAAGAGAAATCCAGCCTGCTTTTCCCCGTAGAGCCCGGCTGGAGTGAAGAGTGCTGACTCCGCCTCCTTTACACAGACTCCGCTGCGCTGACTGCCTGGCTGGTCACCGGCCTGAGTGTTGGTGATTGAATGTGGTTTTCCAACATGTTGGAAACCCGTTCAATCGAGGTACTTCGAGGGGGCTCTATTGAACCCCCTCGAAGGACAGCACACACAGGAAGAATTGTAAGCAGATTCGAGTACAATCAATCACCGTGACCGTGCACGTTGATTGATTGTACTCGAATCGTTTTACAAATCTACCCGTGTGTGCCTAGCTTTAGTCTGTATAAGCAATTTAACCAAATGTTTCCACTGAGTCTATAAAAAAGACACAGCCAGGACAAAAGCCCGCAGTTTAGGGGACTTTACCGCCACATCGCATGTGGAAAACCCATGCCCGATTCAGTTCAAGAGCAACTATTCTGCGTCCTGCTGATGCATCCATTGATCTTCAATGGATATATCACAGTGATGACAATGTAGGACCCTGCGTTGGAAAAAAAACTGTGCTGTTGAGACGCTTTGTTTATCAAAAGTCTCCTGTAAGCGTCTGTTTCCTGTGTTGGATAGACATTGAATCCAGGGAAAGAAATGCAGTGCAAACAAGCCCTTATATTATCTGATTTGAAGATTTAATGAAAAAATATTGTTCTGCATTCATTTACTATATATTTTTATCAATGAGTCAATGTGCTCCTCCTTCATCTTGTCTACCCACATGATCACCGTATGTGTTATTATTCCATTTTGGATGCAGTCTCCATCCAAGTGCTGAAGATGACTGAGGGTGCTGCTAGATACCATTTTTAGCAATTAGGGTAAATTTAAGCATTTCCATTTTGACTGAAGGATTGTTATAACTTCCACAATGAGACCAATAAGTTCCAATGTAAGTTAAGGTCCATGTTAACTTTAATTCTGACTTTAAATATTGCTGAAGTCTGCAAAATATCCAAATTACTAGAAGGGGTGAGTGTGATTATAGTAAAGATGTTCAGCTGTTACTTACAGCAGGCAGAGTCAGCCATAAAAGAAGCCACAGATCTCACATTACACAGCAGAGAAGTCAGGAATAACAAGCATAGCAAAGGCCTTACATCTGACTTCTGTATTAAGTCCAGCTAGTTTCAAAAACTTTCAAAACCTTCGAATTTTGTCTTTTAAAAGATGGCATTGCATTTTAATGTAATGTTGCGTATTTATTCTACTAATAATAATATTAGCAATAGTTGTGTTATTATTGGAAAAAAGCCTAGAAAAATGACTAGGTCTGCATTTACTGTTGTTGACTGGGCGCTCCTGTCTGCGAGCGCCACCATACCTGTGCAGGCACTCAGGGGTGGTTTAGATCAGTGGTGGGCAACTGAGTTGATATGGAGGGCCACAAGTGCAGCCCTCAGCATCACTAAAGGGCCCCACATAACATTTTCACTCTATACTGACTTGTAGAAGCATTTTATAATTTTATAAAAGAAATGACAGCAGACCGAGCTAGAAGACATTGTTTATTTAATTTTTAAATAAGAAAATGTGTGTTATATTATGCTTCAAGCATTAGCCAAGACTGTAGTGTGATAATGCACATCAGCGACCGGGCTAAGATGAGTCAACTGGGGATCTGTGGACAGGTGAGTTCCTATGCCCTATGCATTAACAGCTAGGTTTTAGGGGCCGCTGAAGAACGCCCAAAGGGCCGCAGGTTGGGCACCTGGGGTTTAGATAAACCCCCCGTGGCAGGTATATCGTGCGAAAGCCCTAAAACCAACTGGTTGATGCCTCATGACATCTTCGCCAGTCAGTTGCATTAATTGGTGGTTTATCTGATGGTTGTATAAATAAGCCCTGAGTTTACGTTTCTGTGACCTATTTTTTATTCACTTGAAATGTGCCTTTAGCCCCCCATAGACAGGCAGACTCCTCCATACAACTTTCATGAGACTTACCAACAACTATGTAGTATAGTGACCTCCCTGATAGAATACATAGTGATTGGAAGGTGTAGAAAGGTCCTCCTATTACATGGTTTTGGTAGAAGAAAAGTTGGTTGTACAGAAGTTGCATGGAGGAGTCTGCCTGTCTATGGGGGGCTTTTGAATTTGCTACAAATGTTAGTTATTCCTGGAAGAGTCAGGTTTTTATTGCACAGACCCCTTCCTCCATGTATGTCATAGTCCTGACCTCCTATGTGAGTGTCCTCTTATGCTATATGCTGATGGTAGAGCGTCATATGGGTGACAGCTGTGAGTCTGCTACACAAGGAAGCTTTTACAGGTAAATTACATACACATATGTTACATACACAAACAGTACTATTTATAGACATTTGTTGAAAATATTAATCAAGCACATGCATGAAGATGCAGGTAGAGGAATGGGGGAAATGTGTCTACAGTATTCTGATCAGTAGCAGGTCATCAAAAGACATTTGACTATTAGGATTGTGAGGTCATAACTGAGTGTCGCTGTCTAAACCAGACAGAATGAAGGCCCCATTTACACATATGCTATAGGCACACACATAATATACCGAGAATTTGTTATTTACTAATTTATCACTGCCTGGTAAGCCGAGATTGGTGAGATAAATGATGACTATGCGGTAATAAGGGATAGTATTTTTAAAAATGCATATACTCTAAAGTTTAAATATGAAATACTTTTATTGTCAGAGATAAGCTGGTTCTAAGGTATATCACCTACACAGTATATGTTAAGCTCCCCATACACCTTTAGATCACTCCATACAATTTCCTTTAGATCTTCCAACAACTATGTCATGCCGGGTCCTCCCTGATAGAATACATAGTGATTGGAAGGGTTAGAAAGGTCCTCATATTACATGGTTTTGGTAAAACAAAAGTGGATTGTAGCAAAAATGTATGGTAAGATTGTGAATGAAGGCCTTAAGTTATGCCAAGATGTGTGCATGTGTTTGTACTTTGAAAAATAGATAAATCGTTTTCAGGCTTGATTGCACAGGCAAATGGAATGTAAGTTGTATATTAGGACTGTGCTAGTTTTAATCTTGTTGCTGTTTAGACAGAAACAAATTACTCTCTTTTCAAGGTAATTTCAGACTTTTTTGTTAACTGTCCCCAGCAGGGTCACTACTTTTTGGGTACTAATGTAAACATTGGGTTATCACTCCATTTTTATAATATACAAATATGAGTATATGTGAGTAAATTTATTCATTATTCCAACAATGTTTTCTGAATTGTTGATCAGTAGTTTTTGCCCCTTAACCCCCCTAGAGTTAGCGACGTCACCATCTCGTCCAGCGCTGCACAGTCACTATTGCACTGGACGAGATGGTGCCGTCTAGTGAAGATCGGGGCTCCGGCATCGCATACTTACCGTTTTGCAATTGTCCCGGTGTCCCTGATGTGACGAGCAGGCTTCTGGAGAGCGGCTCATCCCCCCCCCCCCAGTGACGTGATGACGTCAAATGGGGTAAATTGGGTTAACTACAAAGAGCACATCTGAAAAATCACCCACAGTGTCATTTCCAGATGAGCTCTTCAAAGTTAACCCTTTCAGAGGGTGCCAAAGGCATTGTATTGGATACAGTGATAACAGTATCCAATACAATTAAAAGTAAAACAAAACACATTTCCAATTGTAATAAACATTTTTATTATAAACAAAACATAAATATGAATACATACTGTTTTGAAATCTGTCATACCAAATAAGTATTTAAGAGATTTTTTTATTCAAAGAATACCTTTTATTCATTTTTTTTTATTTTTTTATTTTTACATTATTGTGTGTTTCAAACATTATTATATTCAGGATGTCTACTAGACCCTTATACGGACAGATTTTGGGAAGTTACAGGCCTACAACATTAAAATATTCCATTTAAGTCTATAGTGCACTTTTGGTACGGAAATCTGGACCATGCAAGAGCACTAGGGAGGTTAATATTACAATTGTTTTTAACAAATATTTTACAAAAAATATATATATAATTTTTTTTACAACTAGAGGATCCTATTTTTATACTAGGTATACGAAACTTTTTTTAGTAACTTAATGGTATGTAATCCCAGCAATAAGATTTTATACGTTGCAGTTCAAAATTTTATATATTGCTGCTTTCATTTTATTTTTTAAAGTTCAAGAATATTTTGAGATAGGGCTTGTTTCCATTGTACGCCGGGACCCCTGCTAGCGTATACGCTTAGCGTACGGGTCCCGGCGTACAATGGAAACAAAGCCTAAGTTCAGGAATACCTGTTGTTCTTGACCCGTCTTGATACATTCTTGTTACTTGTAAAGTGAATTAGGATTAAATACAGGGTATCAGTCTTTTCTTTATCAAAAACAATGGCACCACATCCAAACTAATACAAGAAAAAGAAAACAACCTAGAGTTATACGAAGTAGCTCAAGTAAGGGATTGCCAGCCCATATGGATTTTTATAGGTTGCAACAGGCTGAAAATTCAGTATATAAAACATTTATTTATTGTAACATGTTTAAAATTGTCCACATTAGACCAAAATAAAACTGTTTTATTTTGCCAAGCAGACAATACTGAAGCATCAGAGTTTGACAAATCCTTAATGTTCCTGTTAAATAGAAGAGGGCTTGCGAAAAGAAACTTTTAATTCCATTGCTCATGAGTTTGACGTGTTTTGCCCCTCTCCAAGGGGCTTCCTCAGGTACCATTGAGCAACTGCTGCTGGTCCTGCTTAATGGTTCCTGAGGAAGCCCCATGGATAGATTTGTCAAATTCTGATGCTTGAATATTCCCTGCTTGGCAACAATTATTTTTTTTGTCTGAAATGGACAATTTTAAGCATGGTACAATAAATGAATGTTTTATATTGAATTTTCAGCCTGTTAAATTTACATGCACCTTTAAAATTCCTTGGGGGCTGGCCACCCCTTACTTGAGCTACTTTTCAGTATAACTCAAGTTAATGTTCAATGTACTTCAGAATACATTATAGGAAGGAATACAGCAAATACAATTATTTGTTCATGAGCAACTATAAAATCTATTTTACATTTCCACCCTGGTAGATTTTTGTTTATAAATTACTTCTGTTGTTTGTATCCCCACCAGGGAGAGGTATTTCTCATTGTTCTGGTGGCCACTGACATTCAGTCAAGGGAATTCCAAGATCACAGTTTTCACCAAAACAAGAATAGGAGAAAGCCTTCTAATATATAGAGATGGTTGAAGCCCCTGAACATGGTATCATCACCAAACTTGCTGAAAATATAGAAAAGGGTTGGGGTATACTACAAAAAAGAAAGTATGTCTCTAATACCAATAGTTTTTGCATAAGTTAAGTTCAAAGTCAAGTCAAAATTTCGAAAATCTGAATTTCGACTTTGATTTCGAACTTAATTTATGCAAAAACTACATGTGCTAGAACAAAAAAAATTTTTTTTCAAATGTTCCCACAACCCTTCTCTATATCTCCAGCAACTTTTCTGCTTTTATTATCATTTATAAACAACTTTTGGTAATGTACAAATTAATTGGCTGATGCTGATTCTAGTGCATTTAATATATATAAAGAAAACTAAGAGAAATAACTGTAAAGCCCCCCATAGACAGGCAGACTCCTCCATGCAACTTCTGTACAACCAACTTTTCTTCTACCAAAACCATGTAATAGGAGGACCTTTCTACACCTTCCAATCACTATGTATTCTATCAGGGAGGTCACTATACTACATAGTTGTTGGTAAGTCTCATGAAAGTTGTATGGAGGAATCTGAAAGTGTATGGGGGGCTTTAGGGAGAAAGATGTGTCTGCAGTGATTTCACAGCAGCTTAGCCCTTTCCACTAACCTGAACCATGTAGAGTGAGGAAGTTTAAAAAAGTGGTAATGTGACCAACAAAACAATAATCATACTTTGATTGCTAGTAATCTGCCTTAAACTGGGCATACACGGTTTGATTTTTCATTTGACTTTGACTTGATGTGATCGACTCAACTAAAGCCCCCCATAGACAGGCAGACTCCTCCATGCAACTTCTGTACAACCAACTTTTCTTCTACCAAAACCATGTGATAAGAGGACCTTTCTACACCTTCCAATCACTATGTATTCTATCAGGGAGGTCACTATACTACATAGTTGTTGGTAAGTCTCATGAAAGTTGTATGGAGGAGTCTGCCTGTCTATGGGGGGCTATAGTATGATTGATTTAAAACAGACTAGTATCTTTCCTAAAGCCCCCCATACACCTTCAGATTCCTCCATACAACTTTCATGAGACCTACCAACAACTATGTAGTATAGTGACCTCCCTGATAGAATACATAGTGATTGGAAGGTGTAGAAAGGTACTCCTATTACATGGTTTTGGTAGAAGAAAAGTTGGTTGTACAGAAGTTGCATGGTAATTGTATGTGGTGTATGGGGGGCTTTAGGTTTGTGCACCTAGAAAATGTCAGATAATTATACAATCTACTGTTATTTACCAACATGACTGATTACTTTTAATTGATTTTATGTTTGGATTGGATCCCAAAAATTTAGTGAATTTTCAAACAATTGATTTAATACAATCATTTTAATTTAATTTAATACAGTGTTTACCCCAAACCCAGCTCTGGGTAAATTTACAAACGTTGCTCAAGAAGAGGGAGAACAGAGAATCCCAGCTCAGAACAGGTGAAATGCTCATGAGGTTAAGTTGATCGAATGGAAAAATTTAAACATGTATGCCCAGCTTTATTCTAATATGGCGAAAGTTATCTCTGGGTTTACTGACACTTTAATGGTTTGTTAAAAATAATTACTCATTTAGCTATTCTCAAAGTAAAAAAAAAAAATTAAATACATCTAAAGCCCCCCATACACCACATACAATTACCATGTAACTTCAGTACAACCAACTTTTCATCTACCAAAACCATGTAATAGGAGGACCTTTCTACACCTTCCAATCACTATGTATTCTATCAGGGAGGTCACTATACTACATAGTTGTTGGTAGGTCTCATGAAAGTTGTATGGAGGAATCTGAAGGTGTATGGGGGGCTTTAAGGTTCCTGTGTGTCATGCGTGGCTGAGCTTTAGTTAATATGTGACATACATTTAAAAATAAAATCAGCCAAACCCTCCTTCATTGTGTCGCACACCCTTCCCCTCCAAGAGACCAAGGATCCATTGTTTCAGCAGAAAAGTAATTGCAGAAGATCAGAAGCAATGTACTTGCTTTGGATCATTGACATTAACCTCCCTGGCGGTTCACTGAGGTGCAGATTTCTGTACCAAAAGTGATACA
>CM070036.1:46831022-46870374 GCA_036250615.1 Ptychadena robeensis | reverse complement strand
ATAGTTGCAGTGTGCCTTTGCCCGAACTGGGTTCGGGCATATCGCTAGGGAGGTAAATGTGTTCAAATTAGTAGTGGTGGAGCACCATTGTCCCTATTAAAGTGGACTTCACTGCCAAGATGAAAACAGGTATTTGTTACACTTGCAGCATGAGTAAGGTAAAGCAAAATGTGCAGATATACCTAAAATAAACCATTACTTGATGTATTTTGCATGGGAGACCATAGCTGGATTTAAAGGATAACCTGACAGTATTGTCCCTAATATTGTGTTTAACAATGTGGAAATCAACACACTTATGAAGTTGAGATTTTTGTCACTAAAAAGGCCACTAAGTCTAAAGCCCCCCCATACACCACATACAATTACCATGCAACTTCTGTACAACCAACTTTTCTTCTACCAAAACCATGTAATAGGAGGACCTTTCTACACCTTCCAATCACTATGTATTCCATCAGGGAGGTCACTATACTACATAGTTGTTGGTAGGTCTCATGAAAGTTGTATGGAGGAATCTGAAGGTGTAGGGGGGGCTTTAGACACAAAAAAATTGGAATTAAAATTTCTATAGGCCATTCTATATATAGCATTCTTATAGCATCAAGATATTTATATATTACATCAACTATATAAAATATATTTTAAGTTCTTTATATCTTTTGATATAAAATGTAAAATGTTTTAGTTTTAGTGGCCCTTAAAGTACTAATTAACAATAATAATAAATGTATTCTAGTGCAGTGTGCCACAATATTGAAAACTGGACTAACCTATTTTAAACTACCCAATTAACCCAACGTTAACCACAAATGATGAAATAAACAGATATATTTTTGAACCCAGTTAAAAACAGTGAACAGAGGTGGCAGGATGTCTTTGCCCTTCTACCAAAAACGTCATCAACATTATGACCGAGGTTATCGCAACACCGAATTAAACTCCACCTTAAGCCAGTACCAACATGAAGAGAAGCGCCATTCTGCTGCCCACAGCAGCCATCTTGGGTAATAATATGACTGTCTATGTTCAATATGCTAATTCTTCCCTTTATTTACTAATCCACCACAATAAACTTTCCATTTAAATTTCAAACTCTCCTGTGTGGTCTAATATATAGGTCTCTTTTTTTCACCATTACTTTTCTATCCGGTACTTTCTCTTCTAGTGTCTTCGAATCATTCTCTTTTTACTAAAATAATAATTTTCATATATCTCAAATTAACAACATTGCCATTTAACTTTATTTGACTATTTTTCTGATTTGTTTTTCGCTGACATTCATCATGTAACTCAAATTTACTTTCAGTTTGAAGGGATAAGGGTGGCCATTGTTGGGCTCTTTAATGAGAAATGTTGAGCCATCATGGAGCGCCTAGGTCCTTGTGAAAAGAAAAACTTCCAACTTGCTGAAAGTCTCTTCTGCTTGGGCAGAGCTTGATTTTTCTTCTTCTATGGATAAAAGAAGTAGTGTATCCCATGTCAATGGAGATTACAGTACATTTGGTACTCTAGGTAATTCAGGGTTTAGCAGCTATCTCTCCAACCTTCGCAGTCTGGGATCTGTATGTGATTATTTGGTTGTTTAGCATGTAGAATACAGCACGTACATACACCTACGTCCTTGCGATACCTTTTTTTTTTTGTATTTTCAATAGTTCTTAAAACCATTTAAATATTCACATTATGTGTTATGGTTGACATTTCTGCAGAATCAAGTCATCCTATCAGACAACAGAAGATAAATCACTAAAGATGAGTCCTAGAGCAAAGCGATCCAAGCACTATGTCTTAGATAAAGAGAATGAAGTTACAGATTATGTGGTTCCTGTGTTCAGAGGACGGTAACTATGCTTTATATTTATTTTTATGTTAAGCTATTCTGTCCTAATGACTTACATCACACCTGTTGTGCAAACTTTCCAGTGAATGTCACCCTAGGACTTGTATAATGTCACAGCACAGCAGAAGCAGGGTAATGAAGTAGGTCATGTATTCTTACAGTAACCTAAGAATCAGGCATGAATATTTACATCATCCTAGAATGCTTTCTTATAATTGATCTGCATATGTTTAATGCAGACCTGTCAAGCCTCCCGTTTTGGCCGGTAGAGTCACGTTTTTATGTGCCTTTCCCGGCCAAATCCCGATTTCAAGAAATCCCGGATTTGTCCTGGATTCTTGAAATCGAGCTGATCTAGCAGGGACAAGCGGGGTGGGATATTAGCAGGGCGAGTAACGCCCTCTCCCTGCTAGATCAACTTAAAGGCCGGCGAACGCCGGAAGTGACGTCATGGGACATGGAACGCGGAAGAACCAGGATCCCTATACCGGAAGTGACGTCACTGACACCATTTTTTGTACGTCCCCTGGTTTTTTAATGCCCAGACTTGACAGGTATGGTTTGATGATAGAAATACATTTAAAAAGAGTAGAACATTTTCTTAACTTAAGCAAAAGTTGGGGAGCAGCAGTGGGGAGGAAATAAAGTTCTGAAAAGACAAACTGTAAAGCTAGGCGTACACGAATAGATTCCCCTTCGATCAATGAATGATTGATTGTAAAGTGGTTACGTCACCACGCCAAGCGATAGTTTACAGATCGTCATAGAATCGATCCAAAAAGTAATGGGGATCAAACAGGAAAATGTTCGATCCATTTTTTTGTTCTATTTCGACCTTCCTGGGTTGATCGGTCAAGGTGTGCGCATTCGATTCCAGAGCAATAGCTCGATGAACGATCTCTGTAAACGCACATGCCGATCATTAATTCAGGAATTGATACATGTTTGGCTAGCTTAAAGCAGGGAACACATGGCTCGATATTGGAGCCGTTCGAGGTTCCCTGCAGAAGCGTAATGATGTCATCACGCTGCTGCCCGATATCAGATGATGCTTTGCATGGTCATTTACGGTCATGTCCGATATCCCAGGGAAAGGCACATATGATATGGGCCAGATAGATGGCCGTGAGCACGCTCGGCGCTCCAAGCGCCCATCAATCTGGCCCATATATACATGTGTGTTCCCTGCTTTAGTCTTCAAAATGTGTCTATAGATTTCCACTAGGAAACCTAGATGTTGAATTGACTATATTCCCTGCGTGAGTCAGTTTGCGGGGCATTTCTTAATTTTTCTCACTTTGTTGGCAACCTGAGATTAAATTCAACAAAAAGAATCATGGAAGGAAGTTTGTGTATCTGAGGTAGACCAGTCAAACTATTAAAGAAGCACAACCATAGTCAGCACAGTTATAAGTTATATGGAACTTACATGATTCTGGCTTAATGAGTGATTTCTAGCAGTAGGTTTTAAATGGAAAAAAAAAACGTTCAGAGCTAGTACAAATTTATCTCTTATGTAAAATATATAAATACAATCATTGAGCCAAATTAATAAAATGCAATGCATTGTGCAATATTATAATCCTTGACTGTATACTTTACTTTAGGCAGTTCTTCATAGTAGAGAGCGCAGTAACATAAAAGAAAACAAAGGCATAAGGGCCATGTAAAACAAATTGCCAATAAACTGATATCAGACACTTGTATCCTCCTTGTATCCTATATACAGACATGAGACAGTTGGAATTACAGATACAGAGGAAGAAAGGATTAAAGAGACAGCAGGATATATTGCTCGCAGGAACTTGTTTGCTGCTGAAGAAAGTATAAGTGTGTCCAAAAAAGCTTCTTCATCATCGTCATCAACACAATCTGAGGCCTACCATAAGAAATCCAGAAATGTCTCTGTACGAGAGAAAGCAGAACGCCTCGCTCTCAACAAAACGGTAAAGTCAAATTAATAGGTGTAAATCTAACATAAGTTGGGCCTTGTCTCCATTTGGCGTCATGGATGGTGTTACCCATCCTTGGTTGGGTGATGCATTTTGCCTGTGTTTAGCACATGTAAAGGGGGTTCTATTTTGCAAAACGTCAATAACATGCCCTCTTTTATTCCTTTGGGCCCACCTCTTTAAAAAAGTGTCTGAAAAACAACGGGCACATTTTTCATGCATGACGTCATGGGCATTGACATGCCTGTGGAGGCAGGCTTACTGTGAGCAATAGACTCTGTCTGCCATGTTTCAAAATCCCCAGTTCAATGCGAGGAAAAAGCAGGGATTTTGATGTAGGCAAGACAAGGCATTACAGATGGAATTTCTGTTCTGCTTGGGGTAGATTTTGGAAGGAAAATAATTGGGAAATGTGGATTTTTCTTGTTTGTGTACATTCCTATTATCATAATCCAAAAGTATGAAGATTGTGTAACTATAGAGTGTCTGATCACCTTATCACCTTGGGTTGTGAATATAAAAATGTATACTAATACACTAATTTTACACTAACTAACTAATATATACTAATGTATAAGCACACCCAAACTCACATAAGGCAACTTATACATATGCATTAGTCATCTACTACCAAGGTAGTGCTGTGTAACAATCCTTAGTTTTGAAGTGAGAATGGAGTAATTGGCATTTCAGGTCAAGTCTGTGAATATAAACACTATTATAGTCCTAACAGTTAGTGTTTATTCTGCTTTATGTTCATAGACCAAAAAAGGACTGTTTGCAAAGTTGTTTTGAATGCTATAGCTTCATCCTCTGTGTTGGCACTTATGGATTGTCTACTAGATCCACCTGTTAACCACAATTTTTATTTAAACACCCAACAATAAACTTACTAAAAATGTCAAGTACTTTCTTTCTATTTTTATTCTATTTGGAACATGTTGGCTTTGCACATGTGTCCTTTATTAGAATAAACTTATATCAGGACTTCAATATCACAGTGTAGTGATTTCATTATAAATCCAAACACCATCAGTTGTTTTTGCTGCACTTAATCCTGTTATGGAGATTTAATTGCATTCCATGCCTGTGTTTATGACAGTGTGACAATAAATGAGGAGAATGTTTGTTGCCAGGATAACAGGACACATGCAATAATAATACATTAACAAAGTTGTATCCCTTTATGTGCTATTATTGTATGTGTACTCCATGAATTTTAAATTGGTTAAGATTTAGCATTCAACTTATGGTCCCCATACACGGGTTGATATTTTGTTAAATTCCCCAACAATCGATCACCGGGCATGTCTTATTAAATCCCTGTTCAATTGCCATTACTTTGGATGGGAACAGGATCGATTGTGCAAAGTGGTGCACATCGATTCTCCATTGAATCGACGAACCCTTGAGCGCACTGTGGTGATGCCACGATGACTTTACCACATCCTACTTGATCATTCATCGATTGAGTGGGTATCAACCCATGTATGGGGACCCTTAAGCAGGGTACAGACATGTAGATATGGGCCAAGTCGATTGCTGCTTGAAGCGCCGTGCATGCTCATGGCCAGCTTTCTGGCCCATATAATATCCAATCAACCAATCGATCCCGCTCAAAAACAGCCATATCGGACATGACCGTTAAATACGGTCAATGTCAGTTGCTTTGCATGGAAACCGCGGGTCTCCCCAGCTCCCCCGATATCTGACAGCAGCGTGATGACATCATTACACTGCTGCAGAGAACATCGGACGGCTCAAATATCGAGCCGTGTGTTCCCTGCTTAGGGTGCTCTAGAAGCACATTAGAAACTTAAAAACTTTGCTAGACCTTTTCATCTTTTAGACGCACTAATTGAAAAAGGATAACACCATCATATCAGATGACAACCTTTTCCTTGATAAAGAACTGAGGCTATGCCACTTATCCTTTTACTATCAGCAATTCACCAATGAACATTGCTCATTAGTGAATGCATACAAAACTATTTTATACTTTGCTGGTTTAGGAGTTTTACACTAACAGAAAAAGAATATTCTTGTAATGCCCTTTGATAACCCATAACTAGTAGGTTTGCAGCCAACATCTGGTTTGCTAAAGTGGCATAGATCTATAAGGAATGTATAGATAAGGTATAAACTTTCTCCCTCCACTCATTCATTCTCACTGTGATTTAAGTGGAGGGGAGTTGGATAAAAAAAAGTCATACTTTGCCCACCCCTAAACTAGATCGTAGATTTAATGGTCAAATTACTCTTGAGGTTGCCACTTTTCATATTTTGGCCAAATTCATATGTTGGCTGCATAATAAGACAACAAGATAATAGTTCTAGGAATGGCTGCAACTTGGGAAACCACTGCTCTTCAATCCACTTTAGGCCTTGTTTCCATTGATGCGTTTCCACGCGCTTGTAACCGCGCGTTTATGCGCGGCCACAAGCGCTGACAAACGCATCCATTGAAAACTATAATATAGTTTCCACTGGTGCGTTTGTGCGCGTTCGGGCGTGGATGCGGTTTAGGGCGCGTTTGTGAACGCTAGCTGCAGCGTTTTGAAACGCATCCGCGTCCCAACCGCATCCGCATCCCAAAAAACGCACCCATAGGGATGCATTGGATGCGTTTCAAAACGCGCGAAAACGCGCAAGAACGCATGGCATAGCAGACGCGGATGCGTATTCTGGGCGCGTTCGGGGAAAAAATCGCGTCCTGTAAACGCGCAAAAACGCGCGACAACTATGCCATGCGTTCAACCGCGCGGTTACAACCGCATGGTGACCGCGCGGTTGCAAACGCGCGGAATCGCATCAATGGAAACAAGGCCTTACTGGTGCTAAATGAAAATGAATGGATGACTGCCAGACAATGGATGACAGAAGGAGGCAGAGATGAGTGTTATAATCAATGTACAAGCAAACTGAGTGAGCTGGCCAAGTTAACTCTTAAAAAGTATCCAAAACCTTACTGCGCATTTCAGACCTACGTTAGGCACTAAGACAGCTCCTTTAAAATATTATTGTTCATTAACCTACAACTGAGAAGAATACTCCATGAAGGCACTATCCGAGTGAATTATGTTACAGTTATTTTAAGGATTTGAATCATGTACACCTATAAAAAGATGTTGCTGTAAATACTGTAGTCAGAGCAGACAAGAAAGTAGTAGAGTGTGCTTCACATTTAGAATTCTTACTTCATTTCCATCTTGTATGAAACGACATGTTATCTGTACACTATTTTTGGAAACAGTCACAATGTTACAGCACAGCTGTTGAGCAATTCCAGGCTACACTCTCCAAGTATATTTCAAACTTTTATTTGTCTGAATATTAAATCAGCTAAGATGGGAGAAGCCGAACAGCTGACGGGGTTTTTTGCACATAAGAATAAAAGAAACATCAGTGACACAAATAATCATTGGACTTCAATGCATAATGAAAGATAAAAACTCTCAGTACATACGCGCAAATATAACGTGCTGTCTTTTTCCAGATAGAAGACACTGAAGTGTTTCACAAAAAGATAAACGAGGATACTCTGCTACATGCTCCCGTCTTCATCATTAAGCCGCGCTCTCACACCATCTGGGAGACACAGACTGTAAAATTCCATTGCACAGTGAGCGGCTGGCCAGAGCCACGAGTTACCTGGTATGTATACTGATTCTTGTGGTATTTACCTGAACCCCCCAGCTATGGCTTTTTTTCTTCCATAGACTCAAATAATCAATTGTGTTTACAATTGCATAGGTCTTATATCACTTATGGTAAAGAGGGACTTTAAACCAGGACCATGTAAAAGACCAATACAAAGTGGTGTACATGTGAGAAGTGGAAGGAAAATCATACATGATTCCAAAAATTTTTTACAAATAAATAACTGCAGTTAAGTGGGGTGTGTGTAATTATTCAGCCCTCTGAGTCAATACTTTGTAGAACCACCTTTTGCTGCAATCACAGCTGCCAGTCTTTTCGGGTGTGTCTCTACCAGCTTTGCACATCTAGAGACTGAAATCCTTGCCCATCCTTCTTTGCAAAACAGCTCCAGCTCAGTCAGATTAGATGGACAGCGTTTGTGAACAGCAGTTTTCAGATCTTGCCACAGATTCTCGATTGGATTTAGATCTGGACTTTGACTGACTGGGCCATTCTAACACATGAATATGCTTTGTTTTAAACCATTCCATTGTTGCCCTGGCTTTATGTTTAGGGTCTTTGTCCTGCTGGAAGGTGAACCTCCGCCCCAGTCTTGAATCTTTTGCAGACTCCAAGAGGTTTTCTTTCAAGATTGCCCTCTTCCATTTTGGTCTCATCTGTCCAGAGCACCTTCTTCCACATGTTTGCTGTGTCCCCCACATGGCTTGTGGCAAACTGCAAACGGGACTTCTTATGCTTTTCTGTTTACAATGGCTTTCTTCTTGCCACTCTTCCATAAAGGCCAACTTTGTGCAGTGCACGACTAATAGTTGTCCTATGGACAGATACCCCCACCTGAGCTGTAGATCTCTGCAGCTCGTCCAGAGTCACCACGGGCCTCTTGATTGCATTTCTGATCAGCGCTCTCCTTGTTTGGCCTGTGAGTTTAGGTGGACAGCCTTGTCTTGGTAGGTTTACAGTTGTGCCATACTCCTTCCACTTCTGAATGATTGCTTGAACAGTGCTCAGTGGGATGTTCAAGGCTTTGGAAATGTTTTTGTAGCCTAAGCCTGCTTTGCATTTCTCAATAACTTTATCCCTGACCTGTCTGTGTGTTCTTTGGACTTCATGGTGTTTCTCCCAATTTTCTCTTAGGCAACCTCTGAGGCTGTCACAGAGCAGCTGTATTTGTACTGACATTAGATTACACACAGGTGCACTCTATTTAGTCATTAGCACTCATCAGGCAATGTCTATGGGCAACTGACTGCACTCAGACCAAAGGCGGCTTAATAATTACGCACACCCCACTTTGCAGTTATTTATTTGTAAAAAATTTGCGGAATCATGTATGATTTTTGTTCCACTTCTCACGTGTAAACCACTTTGTATTGGTCTTTCATGCGGAATTCCAATAAAATTGATTCATGTTTATGGCTGTAATGTGACAAAGTGTGGAAAAGTTCAAGGGGGTCCAATACTTTTGCAAGCCACTGTACTTACTAGGGATACCTAGGTCTTCCTAATGTGTTTGCCATTCCTCAGAATAGCTATGGATCCGCCCAAACAGGAGCATCATTTACAAATTAAATTGTTAATATGCAAAATGTAAAATATATGATTGATGTGGATAATGTTTATTCACACATGTTATTATTTCTGAATGTTTTATGTGCAATAAATGACCCTGGAGGCAAACATTTTGCTGTACACCATATTTTGTACTTTTGTGATATATTTACTGATTTGTGATGTTGGCAAATTAAACCCATTTATTAATAATAATAATAATAGGGGGGATTTTGTAAATTTTGGCATTTGTGTTTGGCAATTTGGCATTGGCCTTAGTGCACCAAAACATACAATGTGTTTAATGTATTATTTTATCCAATGGAAAATAGATTGTTTACCAAAAGTCTATTACAGCGAAATTAGCTACATTTTCTGCATGCCCGTTATTTGATTTAGTGTCACGCTATATATATATATATATATATATTCTTGCTAGGTTTCTGTTAGAATTTATTAAAAGTACTTGCCTGGTTAATTTATGTGGATAATTCGCAACTTTATTTATTTTGTTATATTGTAAAGTTTTACGAATTTGATTTATTTAACTTAAGTACTGAAGTACTGAATGTCTGGTAGCAGAGGCAAGGGGGTTGCGTTCTTATTATTCCATTGCTTACGGGGCCTTTAACAGGCTCTACTGTAGTATAAAACCAGAATGTAGTTTAAAATCATAAAAACATGATGGTGTGTGTCTGTCATTCATTTCTGGCTTTGTGTTTTTTTTATACAGGTATAAGAATAATGTCCCAATCAATGCTAAAGCATATCCTGATAAATACAAGATTGAAAGTGGATATGGTCTTCATTCGTTGGAAATTTATAAGTAAGTAATGAGCATTGCCCAAAAGTATTCTAACTATCTATGTGTGTATAAACATACAAAGGAAAATAATGTGTTGTGAAAGTGTCATAGGCATGTTTGTATCCCGTTGCTTATTGTTAGTTAATGCAAGCATGTCGCAAATGTTACATATTGTGATGTGCTCCCAGTGTACAGATGATGGAAGATTAACAGGTTTGTTTTCCCACTGACTGCTGTCATCTCTCTGTCACTTTCACTGACAGATTCCATGCATCACCTGTTTATTACTCATTACAGGGAAGCTTGTGTGCCGGGCCATTTATGGTTAGAGGGTCAAATAGAATCACACAAGAGTTACACTAAAATAATGTAAAGCTTCTTTCTTTCCTAATCCCAAATCCCAAAAAAAATTGATTATATTATTATATAAAATAGTTACCAATAAAATGTTTTAATTATTTTATATACATTTTCTGATGCCTGTCACTAGTGATGGCCGGACATGGATGTTTGCACTCCTTCTAGCCAGCGAGCAGTATGGGTGTTTGACCCGCCCCGTTCACCGGCGACAAGGAGCTCACTATTCTTCCTCCGGCAGGATCAGGAGCAGTAAGATCTGGCTGGAGGAAGAATCTTTTCACTAGAAGAACGGGTAGAGAAGCTGGTCTTCTAGTGAAAAGCCGTCTCTGAAAACCGAAAGTGACATCACATCCAGCAACGGAAACCAGGACGTTTTGAGGCTGCCACGTCTCCATAGCAGCATGTGCCACCAGAGACAACTCTATTAAAGATCAATGTCTCCAAGATGCTGGAAAACAGCGCTCGATGCTGTGCGGGAGCTGTTTTTCTATGTCTTTCCTCTTGTGAATCATGGCACAAATGGAATCATGGCACACATGGAAAAATGTGGAGCCGCTACAACCAGCACAGAGAATAAGCGATGGACACATTGCCTAACAGACAGTTTTTATGTTTTAAGGTGACCATACATGTTTAGATTTTTGGCCAATTTTTCCTGCCAATCGGCTACTGCTCTCGCACACAGCGGTCGGCCTGCCCCGCAAATCGAATGCTTAATTTGGCCAGGAAATCGCCTGTAATTTCTAAGATCGATCCCATTACTTTGAATGGGGATCAGTGTCCCCATCCGAAGTAATGGCCGGCACACTCGGCAGGACCCACCTCACATGATGACATCTGCTGATCTAAACGTGTATGCCCGACTTTAGGGTTTGTTTGATAATACCCTGCATATATGATCCGTGAAAGCTGGCTTGTTATTCGTAGAAGAGTATCCAATGTATCCAAGCTTGAAGTGATTTGGCTGCCATATCAAATGCTATATCTTTCATTTTTCTTGATGATGTGAGGTTGGCAGTCTTAGGCAATTAATCGCCTTGCGCCTGCAATTTTTATCGCGAGCGGGTGATCGTGCGCAATTGCTTTCGCGATCGGGCGCGATTCACCAGGCAATCTTCACCCGCAATTTTTTTTAAAATCGCCCCCATTATTAAAATTGTGGGAGCATAGTCTTAGTATAATGATTTACTAAAAGAAAAAAGCATGTTCGAAAAAAGTGAATTTTCACTTATCTTAGTCAATGAGGTAAAACAGAGTAAAACTACGATAAAGAATACCCAATCATGTCCATGGAAAATTCAGGAACAACTCAGATTTTTGCTTCCACATGATTGGATGATTTCTGCCACCACATCTTCCTCTCTTTCACGGAGCCTAATAAAACAGTTTTTGCAAAGAGGACCTTTACTTTATGAATGAGTTAAGGGTGTTCTGACTTCAATGATTCAATCATGCACATGAATGAGCATTCTTTGCAGAGATAATTTTCAGTTTGTTTTACCTCATTCACCTACTTTTCAATAACGAAAAATAATTTTTGAAAGTTAACATGCTTTATTTTTTCTTTAGTAAATCAACCCAGCTATAATTGCTCCTTGGTATGTTATAACTATTAGCCCAATAGTCTGGGCACATTCCGAGCAAAACGCTTTTTCCTCTCAATGTATCAGGATAATGGAGCATATAATTAAACTGCACAATCTAAAATGTCAGGAGATTGCACTGTAGCTATCACATAGGCAGGAAATTTTACATTGTCTGTTACATGTTAAATATGATCCTTCCAAAAATACAAAATGTGGTACCACTGCTTCCTATAGTTTTCCACAATAACAGCCTGTAGATTTTTTGCTGGTTCTCATCAAACTTGTTCCTCATTAAAATAACCATTATACTAAGCCTATTGTTCAACATCTCACTTGCATTTATTTACATGCTAATTTAGTGAGTTTAACTTTAGGTTGTCATACACCTTACCAGTTTTTACAGGAAAACTAGAAAAGTGAAGTGTTCAAATCATTCGGGGAAAAAAATACCAACTTCAGCCACAACTGAACTGGTGTCACTAGAGAGCATACTTCACGGTAGATCACCATTTTCCTCATACATGAGGAAGGGGGGGGGGGGGGGGGGGGGGGGGGGGGGCACAGGGGAATCTGCTTGCAAGTCTCCCCTCTAGGCTGTGTGTATGTGAGGAGGATGCCAGCCTGAGTGCAGCTTTATGAAGCAAATATCTTGTTTTATTATTTTTATTATTTTCCTTGCATATTATTTCACATGTACCATATTTTTTGGACTAGAACATGCACTTTTCACCCCCAAAATTGGGAGGGGGCCTGCGTCTTAGGGTATGTTTCCATTATACGTCGGGACCACCTCCGCTAAGCATATTGCTTGGTGGAGATCCCAACAGAGCACATTTATTTACCTGCTCGGGGGAGCTGTGTCTTCACTGCGCCCAGACGTTCTGCTGATGCAAGGCTGCACGTAGTCGAGTACGTTGAGCCTCTGCATGGGCGAATGTCTAAACAGAGCATCCGGCAAGCAGGCAAAGTCTATGTGCTACGCCGGGATCTCCGCCAAGCAATACGCTCAGCGGAGGAGGTCACGACATATAGTAGAAACAAGCACTTATGGTCCGAATGTGCGACCACCCGTGGCCACAGTGTACTCTCTAGTGACACCATTTTTGTGGCTGAAATTGGGTACTGCAGGGGATTTTTTCCACAATTCATTTGAACACATTCAATATTTTTTTCTGGTTCTCCTGCTCTAAAAACTGGATGCGTCTTATGGTCAAGTGTGTCTATAGTTCAAAATATGACAGTAAATTGTGATTAATGGGATAAGGAAAACGCCAGTGCAAAATAATAATTCTACAAAATGTTTGCAAGATTCTTTGTAAGACAAACATGTGCAACAACTATTAACTCAACCCCAATATGTTTTCATTGATTAACCAAACCATTAATGAGTTTCTGTTTTATTTGTGGCAAACCAATATATGGTTAAT
The DNA here is from genome assembly GCA_036250615.1 of Ptychadena robeensis. Lineage (NCBI taxonomy): Eukaryota > Metazoa > Chordata > Amphibia > Anura > Ptychadenidae > Ptychadena > Ptychadena robeensis. The sequence goes on along the minus strand of CM070036.1, from coordinate 46,857,193 downwards.
GCTGGCCATACACATGCCGATAAACGTCCGGATTTTAATCTGACCGACGGGCGTGCGCGCTCTCGCCGTCGGTCAGGTTAAAATCCGGCCGTTTATCGGCATGTCCCCACTTCTCGGCTGGCCAGAGATCCGACATGTCGGAAAATCTGAGCCGATGGGAGCCGATGCCATAAGCTACAATGAAGCGGCTGCTTCATTGTAGCTTATGGCCGGCACACAAAGGGTGCCCAGCCGACTGAAGGGGCCCCAGAATGCAATGGGATTGTAAATGTGATGATGTCATCACGTTTACAATCCCGGAAGAAATCGGGGCAGATGTCGGCGATGGTCGCTGCGTGTATGCCTGGCATAAGAGGTTAAGATATCTGTCTGCTTGTATATGCAATACACATTTATGTTTACCCTGAGAGATGATGACATCTCTTTTCATTACAATAGGACCCCTGGTGCTTTATTAGTTAAATATATTAAAATATAAAAAGGGTCTGTTTTTTCTGCTGGTAGCGTTTCCTTATCTTCCCAGTGAGTCACTTTTCCTTTAATTAGAATGTGATTGCAGTCAATCGTCAATAGATGCCAAGTATTTCTGTTTATTTAAAGCTCCTTCAGGCCAAGAATGTCATGCATTTCAGTAAAAACATTCCAGTTTAATTAGTATACCAGCAGTCAACTCTTGTCCGTAGATGGTAAAATGGCCTTGATCCTTAGATGTGTGTGTACCTTTGAGGGCACTTTCACACTATGTGCACTGCGCCTGCCGTGTCATTTTGTGCCAGTCTGTTATCGGCATAGACCCCCCTTTTTGCACTGTACTTGCGTCTCCCATAAGTGTATGGGGGGAGCCACTTGTGCTGCATCTGCAAAACTGCGTGAGGTAGGACATTTATGGTAATGCGAGGCATTGTGCATTACTGTATACATAAACGCAGGTGTGAAACCTTTGTCTTATGGAAACCTGGGTACCTTGTATTTAACGCTAGCCACACTGTGCTGCAGTTCTGCAACGCAAACGTGGCTAGTGCAAAAGGGCCCTTAAGCAGTGTTTCTCAACTCTGGACCTCAGGGACTCCCAACAGTGTTTTGCAGAAAACCACCAAGGTTTAATGAGCTCTGCTAAAACAGTAAATACCTCACCTTTGAATGTTTCTGGTTTTCTGCAAAACATGCACTAGGGGTCCCTGTGTACCGGAGTTGAGAAACACTGCATTAGATAGGAGAAGCCATCTGAACAGCTGCCGGGTGAAATCATTCAGTACATTCCAGCAATATGGATGAATGAATATAAAACATTGGTAGGCTGCCTCATAAATTTCCCCAAAGAGGACCAAGCTTGTGGAATAATTAATTTCTCTCTTGAAAATATTTTTTTTTCTCCTGCCTCGATGATAATGTAATTTGGCAAGAAATTGGTCTAGTTATCTACGGACTCATAATCAGCAATATATATTTATACTTTAATAGAATACTTTTCAACATATCTAGAAATCTATAGACCTTGTAACGGATGGCCACATATGCCTCTGATACAGTTGTGATTTACTGATTTATAGAGAAGATACAGTACTAATTGCACAAATTACAAAAAGAAATTACAACAAAGACGCTGAAATTACCATATAAAAAACTAAGAAAGCAAAGCCTTTTTTGGTGGGAATTTTGTGACTTTCGTCTGACATTAATTGTCTGGTTCTTATCTCTACAGCTGTGACTTCGAGGATACCGCTCAGTACCATGCATCAGCAATGAACGTGAAAGGAGAGAATTCTTCATATGCTTCTCTTGTTGTTAAGAGTATGTGTTTTTTTCCATTATTTACTCCATTTTATAATTTATACCTATATAGCTATGTTTGATTTTGTTCATATTTTGTAATATCTTTACAGGGTATAAAGGAGAATTTGATGTGACACCTCTAACTGTTGCAAAAAGCGAGCCCTTCAGCTGTAAGTTTTTTTCTGTTTTATACCTGTAGGAGAACATTTATGGAATCAAGACAAATATGATATGATATACAATATTTACATGTATTTAATGTAATATAAAATGGTTGTGGGCTTGGATGAAGAATTTACATCAATGGTACCATATGTACACTATATGGACAAAAGTTGTCGGACACTCCTCCAAATCATTTATTACAGGTGTTCCATCACTTCCCTGACAACAAAGTGTATAGAATTAAGTATGTTTGTAGAATTGCAGTCTTGTGCCATGATTTCACCTGGTAGTGGTATTATACTATGAAGTGAGGAATTGTGTTCTGTCTGTCTGGACAAATCTGGATTTACCTGTCTAAATTGTACCAAGCGTAAGGTTTGGTTAAGGGCTTTTTCAGGGGTTAAGCTTGTCCACTGGTTCCATGGAAAGGAACTTTGAATGTTTCAGGATACCAAGTCATTTCTGACAATTTAATGTTGTCAACTTTGTGGTAACAGTTTGGGGATGGCCTATGCCTGTTTCACTGTGCACCAGTGCACAAACAAGTTTCATAAAGACAAGGATGAGCATATCTGGTGTGAAGGAACTTGACTGGCCAGCACAGATCCCAAACCTCAATGTGATACAGTACCTCTGGGATAAATAAGAGTCCAGACTGTAAAGGTAGCCATACATGAGTCGATTTTTCAGTTCAATTGATTAAAAAATGATCGTGATCGGACATGTAGTACAAGTATCCGATGGGTTTTCGATCCGATAGTACCACTGTCAATATTGATAGTCGATATTTAAGTTGCACAAGACAATCAATTTGAAGAGCCTGGGAAGACCCGTGTATGGCTAGCTTAAGTCATCTATCCCTTTACCAGTGTCTGACCTTATCAATGCTCTTCTGAAAAAAATTAAAACCTCCCATAAACAGACTTCTAAACATTGTGGAAAGTCTTCCCAGGAAAGCTGATGCTGTTATAGCTGTAAAGGGTGGACCATTTTAGAGCCTATGAATTAACAGTGGGATGCCATTAAAGTTAATTTGGGTATAAAGGGAGACATCACATAACTTTTTACATTGTAGTGTATGTATACACTGGTATAGCAAATTAATGCTGGTTTTGGTTTCTTTTCTCTTTTTAGTTGTCATTTCTCCATATGGATTTGCTACAAAGTTTGATATTCATTTTATTGACTCTTTTGGAGTTTCCTTTGGTAAAGAAGGTGACACATTGAGTCTGGGTTCCATGGTTGTAGTTCACCCACAGATAAAACGTTTTCAGCCAGAAATCCAGTGGTACCGAAATGGTAAGAAACATATTTTATTACATACCCTTTGTGGTTTTCTTGAGACACATTCACACATTCAGTGTTATTGTGTGTTCATTACTTCACATTGCTCTCAGTCTATGCATACGCTCTTTTCAAACAGGGAGTTCAGTCCCAACTGTCATTATACTGTTCTTTACAGCAGTGACATTTTACAATTTCTTTTATGTCCAGATGTCTTCTTTCTGTGCTCTATAACTACACATTGCCTTATCTAGTATAGTTGTAAATGTATTTAAATCTAGGGTCAACCCCACTTTTTTATATAAAAAATATTTTGGCCCATTTTAAATGGAGTATTATGCTATGGTTGTCCTAAGTCCCCCACCCAATTCTCCCATGCTTCTAGAATTATGAACACCTCTGGTCTTGGCAGGTACAACATCTTAGTAACATTTGACTTTGTTCAAGTGGAAATATAAAAGATATACAATGACTTCCAAAATTAATACTTTTCCAATATTATAAACAATATCTAATGTTATTTTTTGAAAAAACTACATGTAGAAGTACTTGCATGACATTTATGAAAGGCAGGCACAAACTTAATCATATTTATAACATATTTATATTTTGATTTGTTAAAGTTTGCTTTAACAGAGAACATTGTCCGGAACTCCAGCAAACAGTTTTTTAAAGCAAACAGAACAATGATTTCAATAAAAAAAAAATTAAATTTAGCAAGACAAGGGTTTTTTTGCACTACATTGCTATTGAGCTTCTACTGATTAGTGATGAGCGGCAATATTCGAATTCACAATATTTCGCAAATAATTCTAATATTCTATTGGATATTGGTAAAATCCGTAATTTGCATTGTGATAATAATAATTGCATTTCGATTTTCTTAAAAATTAATGATCACATGTGATTTTTCTTATCCATAAGAAAGCTCAACACTACTACTGATATTAGGTTATGAATCCACATACAGTACAGCGATTTTGTGGAACCAGAAAACAGATGTAACAAAATGATTAGGATTACCTGTTTATATCACATATATTAACATCCATTTTGCGCATTTTGTGTTTAGGCGTTCTGGTCACTCCTAACAAGTGGATCAGCACACACTGGAGTGGTGGACATGCCAGCCTGACTCTCAGACATCTCAATAAGGAAGATGAAGGACTGTACACTCTGCGAGTGGTGATGGGAGAGTACTATGAGCAATACAGTGCCTATGTGTTTGTCAGGGGTAAGAGGAATTTTTCATGTTACATTAATAGTGTCAAGACAGTGAGTATTCAAAATAAGATCATCTGGACAGATCTGAATTTAAATCTAAATGTGGTTACTTAATAAGCTAGAAGGAAACATTCTATCCAAAACTAGTATTTTCCACTTCTGAATAATTACCAATGATAGAACAAACAAACAAGGTCAAAGTGTCCTTATACAACATTGAAATCTTTTGCAACAGATGTGTTTAAAGTAAATATACAGTAAAGAGGCTAATACAAGCCTTCATATATTTATTTTCAAAGTGAAAAGTTGACTTCTGTTTTTATATTTTATAATTTTATGAATGCTTAAAGATAGGTTCACGTATAAGCAGTACCAGACATCATAATATATTCAGTGGGTGGCAAAGCAGGTGTTATCTGCTGGTGCACTAACTTGCCATTTATCCTTGACAGAACCCTGACACATCTTGCCAATGCCATGTAAAAAGTACCATGTTTTGGTGCTGTGTATGTGTTGGCATGCAGTAGACGGCCCATTCGAAGGTGCATTATTGTGCTTGTGTGAACTTGGACTTAAGGTGTATTCCCTCCCTCCTATTTTAGGCAGAGCCAATGTTGACAGTTAGGCATCAATTAAAGTGTATGTATTATGTCCTTTTGTAAAAATTTCAAGATGTGGACCATCGTTTAGGAACACACAAAACATATGCAGCACATTACTTTTATTACTTATAACATTTAAATGAAACCTTTAGGCATAAATGTACAACTTCTGTCACCAGAACATTTTGTCCCCTTTAGCTGAATTCTTACTGCTCCAATGGATTTAAGAATTTAGCTTAGGCTACAGAGTGTTAAAATAAGTGCAGTGCACAAGCCCACCACTGATGGCAATGGGTTATGACATAGCCCACAATCCATCAATCCGAGCCTTTGTCGCGTTTATGCCTATACTGAGCACCTCGTTGACATAAACCCAATGGAGATATGACATATGGTGCATCCATTGACAGTCAACAGACGCATCAGACTGATATATGATAAATGGCTGTGTTATCGTCTGTGCTATATAGCCCTAAACAGAGCGAACTGGAGGGCTTGTGCTCATTGGATGCATTGATGTCAGCACATATAAACGAATAGTCTATTGACTTTCTTGAAATCAATTATTACAATGTGACACAGTTTCTAGACAGTTGTTATTGTTAAAAACAATATGCGTGCATGAGAAAAGCTCAATGTTCGTTTTGGTCTGTTCTCATTTGAATACTAAACCAAATTTGTTGTGTAGGTCCTTCATGTCAATAGGTGTAAGTAGAAAAATGTTGCACTACCTTCTGTACTGCCATACTACTGTCATCTGTCAGACAGAAGCCCAATCATCCCTGAAGCTGAAATGTTAACATAACTCTATGTGTCATCAATCTGTTAGCAATCGTGCTAGTAACCTTGATCGTGTTACCAGTTTACAATGGTGCCAGTTGGTCTATGACCTTCAGTTACTTTTGTTTTCTGGAAAAATATGCAACTGATATAAGTGATTGCATAACATCTATTGTAATGGTAACATGAAAAAGCCTCACCTGTTGACTGGTTCTAGAACGTAATAAAGTTTTGCGCCTACTTCAGTAAAGTTGGAAGATCACATTTCAAGCAGTGTAGGGACAGATTTAATCTCTGTGTCAGCTGTTACAGGGAGCAGCTGATGGTCTGGCAGACCAACCCCGATAGAGTGCCTGGCATTCTTGGCTATAAGTAAAGGCTCCAAAAAGACACCTATGCTAAGTTCAGCACTACATATGAAAAGGCAGCCTTGACCACACAGACACAAATAGATACACTTTCACACAATCGTTGTCATACTGCTTTTATAAATATAACTACATCTTTTTTCCTGCTCATTGGGAAATAAAAATGTTATTATATCTAACATTATACCCTAACATTATAGCTGTTGGTAGACCTCTTTTATTGTCCTTATTTTACATAAACAGCAAAGCTTCTCACTAAAACCTACAGCGTGTTTGGTATACTTTTCTACTTTTGCTAAAAGTTTCTATTGCTTGTTAAGTCCAATACGAACCTTGTGTGTTATCTGCAAACAATGCTCTGTAGTCGTAACAAAGGCCACCGTTTGCACTACAAGAGCACCACGTACATGAAATAGGACAGTAGTAGTACAGACTACCAAATTTTGTTGGCTATAACAGTTCATTCAATAAAGACACAAAAGACACAAACTATGTACAAAAAGTTGAGCTCCTTTAACCAAAATGGTTAAGCTGGAATGTGGAATGCGGATTTCAGGCAGAATTTGCAGGCAATCGACTGGCGTGCCTGCTCACGCCAAGCATGTGGTGGTTGCTCGCCCGCAACTACAGGGGTGCCCGCCTTGCAGTTTCGACCCAAAAAGCACGCATGGCGATCCTTTCTGCCAGTACTTTTTGTGGCCGATCCTGTTGTAGTCAGTGTATTTGGAGGGGAAGTCTCCTCCCCCTCCAAGTTAATTGGCTACAATCTGACGGGAATCCCTGTGTTAGTGGAGCACACAGGATTCCTGTCAGTTCTGTAGTTGACTCATCACAGCATGGTGACGTCACCACACCGTAATAAGTCTGCTACAAGTCGCCCATGGATCAAGAGGTCTTAGGCCAGCTTAAGATGTTTTTATTTTTAAGTTATAACTAAAAAAAACTTTAAAGAGTTTTTGTTATCACACATCTATAATCTATTGCTCATCACAAACTTAACCTTCTGAGCGTCTAGCACGAGTTAACTCGGGCTGAGTTTCATGCTTCATGAGCTACGCTACGCTCTAGGTCTCGCCGGCTTTCTGCGGCGGTCGGGAGCATCGGCATGTATGCCGATGCTTCCGGGTCCGCCCCCGATCGTGTCACCGGTGACGCGAAGGGGGCGGGGGTAGGTGGCGCCATAGACCTCTATCAAGGTCTGTAGTGACGCCGGACTTTTGTTTAAATCCTCCAGCTGAGCAGGAAATCGCGGCGGAGCATATTGTGCTCCGCCGCGATTGCCCGTGGCACGGTTATGAAAAAACCGTGCCAAGGGCGAAACGCTCAGGAGGTTAAGCCCCCCATACACCTTAAGATCGATCCATACAATTTCCATTAGATCTACCAACAACCGTGTAGTATAGTGGCCACAGTGATAGAATACATAGTGATTTAGAAAGATCCTCATATTAAATGGTTTTGGTAAAACAAAATTTGATTGTACAGAAATTGTATGGAAAGATTGTAAGGTGTATGGGGGCCTTGTGCGCCTCTGTCCTTGTTCTTATTTGTCTGTATGGGGGCCTTGACTGAAGCTAGCCATACAGGGGTCGAATTTTGCTTGATCAATCACCTTGGTTCAAATTCCCAAACACCGATCATTCGTATCACCACAAAGTGTAATCGATCGTAATATGGAGCAAATGCTTATTACGATCACTCTCATTATGACCGCATTACTTATGATTGTAATATGTATGATCATAATATGAACAAATTACACATGGGCTTCATAGTACAATCGTAAATTGAACGAAATACCTAGAAACTCCATCAGATACTTTTATGATCGATGTTTGTTTTTCGATCATTTTTGGACAATTGTGCCAGATGGGCAGGATTCAATTTCTGTGTGATATGAAATGGTGACATACATGGTGACCATAACACCTGTAGCACATCGAACACATGAGAAACATATCAACACAATAAGTACAACAATCATAACCAGGCCAAAATACAACTAGTATATGCTGCATACAAAGAGCAGTCTATCTAATGGCAATATTTCGGTTCAGCACTGTTGTCTTAATGTTTTATTTTACACTAGATGCTGAAGCAGAAGTAGATGGCACTCCAGCTGCACCACTGGACGTGAAAAGCCTTGATGCCAACAAGGACTATGTGATAATCTCTTGGAAACAACCAGCTGTAGATGGTGGAAGTCCAATACTTGGATATTTCATTGACAGGTTAACATTGTTATTATTTACACTTACAGCAATATAGTATATATAGATAATTATACCATCGTATGATAATCCAGAGGCAAATCATATGGAAATACAGTTTATATTTGTAAGAAATAATCATAATGTTTATTACTGCAACTATGTATGTATAATTTTTTTCACTCTTCTTCCAAGGTGTGAGGTTGGCACAAGCCACTGGACCCAGTGTAATGACACACCTGTAAAGTTTGCCCGTTTCCCAGTGACAGGATTAATTGAAGGACGATCTTACATATTCCGTGTGAGGGCTGTAAATAAAACAGGAATCAGCAGACCTTCCCGAGTGTCAGAGCCAGTGGCTGCTCTAGATCCTGCTGACCGAGCCAGAATCAGAAGTAAGACATGTGCATGTCTAATATTATCTTGCACAGTCCCCATGCAAATACGTATACTGAAAAATCAAATGTGGCACACAGATATAACATGCAGAATGTTGTGCCAACTAGTCAACAGGAACTGGTTAAAGATGACCAAACCTAATAAAACCTTTTGTGTGATGATATGAAAATAGTATCTGGAACAGCAAATAGGTATTTGGCTTTATAAAGGGTGGTAGATGTTCTAAAGAGGCTAAGTAGGCTCATCAAGAGAATAATGATTTAGCATAGAGGATATTGTGATGATACTCCTTTAGTATATCACCCTCAACTAAACAATTGGGTTTAAGCACAAAAAATGAATATTAAAAGGGACAGTGAAAGAAGAGATTGACAATTATAAAAGAAAGAGAGACATAAAAGTAAAATAAGAAGCTATGTTAAGAAGATAAATAGACAAAATGAGGGCATGTTTAGGATTATGTTGCCAGCAAACTAGGCCATGTTTACACCTATTTGTTTCAACACATGTTGGGCACTAATCATTCATTTCCATTAACAAGCACATATTATATATAGTATAGTTTTCATGAAAATGCATATTAACCTACTTAAAAATGGACAGGTCTGAATGTAGCCCTAAAAAAAGTGATAGAATAAGATGATATAGTAACTGATTACTCTATTTACAAAATTTGAAATATGATTATCATTTAAGTAAAATTTGAATCTAAAAATTGTAACTGTGTGGGATAAAAGAGTAGAAATATAACCTCCAGTTTCTTTAGTTAATTATGTAAATAAATTAACACAATAGCACAGTTTTGTGATGATATTGCAAGGGTGTCTTAAAGAATAGTATTTTTGCATAGTGACTACTAAAAACTTGTTTGTTTTTCATATAGATAAAATCTTTATTTTCATTTCAGCAAGGATCCATTGTTTGTAAATTTGTTAACGATTTTTATTATTCAACTGGCAATGTTTTTATTGATGACCTGGATTGATATTGATTGTCTAGAGACAGCACTACCCACAATCCCATGGATCACCAACTTATTCCTGAACCCCACTATGCCATATATGCTTTATAGTCTTACTGTACAATCTTTTTATAATCTCATCATAAGATGTTGACTCTCTTTTAGAACCTACCTAAACTGTTCATACCATGTTTGTCCAGTCAGGTGAGCTCATGGCTCTAAGTAGATCCCTGGAGGTTGTACATTACTTGCTCTGCATTATTTGAATGGTGGCAGTGCTTGTTCCAAGATTGTTCTCTTACTTGGCTTTTCAAGCTGAGGTTCCTTTCTTTGACATTTCTCAGCTCAGTGGTTCCCAAACAGGAGGGCGCGAAGGTATTCCAGAGGGGCGCAGACCCTCATTCTGAACATTTATTTGAATAGGGAGGGGGGCTCCATAATGTCCCTAAATGGAAAAGAAGGGTCCTGCAAGGAAAGTTTGGGAACTACTGACTCAACGCTAAATAAATAAATAAAATATAACAGGTAATAGTGCATAATTTAAACAATTACCTTTTTAGTTGCTAAAAACATAATGAACTTGGAATAGCTACATTTACATTAGCTAAACTCAGTTTCCAGTTACTCCATTTCATTTGTTGAAATTGTCATGTTTTAGGTCGTCCTTCTGCTCCATGGACAGGACAGATCATTGTGACAGAGGAGGAACCTACAGGTAAAAATATTGGTTTTCATAAAATTCCTACAACTGGATTTGACATTTGAGAAGATTTTATTATAGGTTTTATTTTTAATTTTTTTATAAATGTCAAAACTTTGAACTAAGGAGTTAGTTGTACCACAAGCAGTAGCCAAACAAAATAACATCTATTTAATGTGTGCACATGCTGCATTAGAATCTTATATATCAGTCAATAGGATATTTTTATTTAAAAAAAAAAGTACAATGGCAGTCATATAAAACATTATTGATATGTGGTTAGTTGTAATATGCTTTCAAGTTTGGGGTTTATTCAATTGATGTTTTATATTTTAACTCTATGTATACAATATGTGTTTAATGTAATATAAGTACAAAAAAATTGCACCTTATTGACTGGTACAGAGGGACTTTTATGCAAACATGTTCAATGTATATACACAGGTTTTACATTAAAAATTATTAGTAGTATAGTAGTATATGTTATCTAAACTGACAATACAGAAGAAGCTTCCTGCCGTCAGGCTTTCATTGTCCCAGTGAAACCTCAGAAGGAAACATCTAAGCATAGAGGAGCAACTCTTTTTCGCTAGTTCGCTTTTCTAATTAAACAACAATTTTTTTGTCAAACAGAGGTAAGGAGAAGAAAACTAAATGGTTACATGTTATGAACAAACATAAATAGTCATTCCAATTGCATTATATTCATATTGTGTAAAAAAAATATGAAAATGTCATACAGATAGCATCAGTGTTAGATCACAATTCAAGAACAATGCAAGGCAGAAGTGCTGTTACTTTACAGTGACATTTCCTTTATTTATGAATGATTACTCTTTGTCTGATATCTGCAGAGGGGGTTATTCCTGGACCACCATCTGATCTCTCTGTGACTGAAGCTACCAAAAACTATGTGGTGCTAAGCTGGAAGCCACCGGGTCTACGTGGTCATGAAGGTGTTATGTATTATGTGGAAAAGGTGATACATTATACATTATACATTATTTTACATGGCATCTTTTTTGTTTATTTTCATTACATTGTAGTTTAACAAAAACTGAGGGAATATAAAGCTGCTGATTACATAAACACAAGATATTATCATTTTTTGTGAATAACATTATAGCAATCTTTGGTTGCAATAGTTAAATAATGTCCTTTTCATAAGATTTATGACCACATTTTTGCTTTCTTTTATTTTGGCTTGGCCACCTAATTATTTTTTTTTTCATAATGCTTCAAACTGAAATTAAAAATTGAGGATTACCCTCATAACTAAAGTGTATAAAACAAGTTTCTTTTTTTAATGTATTGCAGTAGTTTATTGGACAGGCTACACATGATTGGTTTCATTTCCTGCTACTAATACCTACGTTTTTATGTTACAAAGACATGTTAAGTAAGGATTTATATGCTTAATAAATTAAGTCATTACATTTTTAATATTAATTGATTTCCAGTGTGTTGCTGGCACAGAGAACTGGCAGAGAGTCAATACAGAAATCCCAGTCAAGTCTCCAAGATTTGCTCTGTTTGATCTAGCTGAAGGGAAGTCCTACAGCTTCAGAGTGCGATCCTGCAATTCTGCTGGAGTAGGGGAACCCTCAGAGGCTACTGAGTCTACTGTTGTGGGTGATAAACTTGGTAGGTGTTCTAAATTTTAGACTTAAATAAGAACTATTGCATGTAAGGGTGTTTTGTTGTTTCAATAACATTTAAAGATTTGGGGTTTTTATTTTCAACATGAAAAATAAGGACAGCACCCAGAGAGATAACTCTGTAATGTTCTGTTTATTACAGAACATGTAATAAACAATTAAACAAATACAGCAACCATGACATTATGCCTTACATTACAACATCTAGCTATAAATAAACTAAAGATTACTACAAAATACAAATTGCCATAATAACATTTAAGTATGATAACTTTAAAATATCCCCCTGTAAGAAACGTGTGCACCGCCCCTGTCTGTGATGAGGGCTCGAACACATACCGGGGTAAACCAAAAGTCTGGCCCCTTCTCTGCAGACTGTTGCACCTGATTACTACTCAACCTGTTAGAGGCAGTGTCCCAATGCAGGCCCTTGCACACATCCCCAAAAAAGTCTATGCACACACTGCCAGTTGGTGTAAGAACTGGTACCATTTATTGATCGGGTACAGTAATCATTTCCATGCCAGCCATGTGGGAGCAGCAGTTAACAACTTGTTCAGTCTTTGGCCAAGCCCTCAATCCACCTTATCACAACTCCTCAGGGTCAGAGCACCCATGCCATTAGCTGGGAACAAGGGGTATGTCTTCAGCCCCACCGACTGATGGTGTCAGTCACGCATTGGGGCTAGTGTCCAGCATGACACTCCAGACCACAACAGGTCACTTTGTCAGGCATCCAGGTAAAGACCCCTCCCACATGGACACTAGGCCTTATATCACCTCTACCCCTGGCAAGACACCCCAAAATGACTTGGTCATGGTGACATCATTACAATATTAAAGGCATATTCATCACTGTAACTATTAACTCTTCACATACTAGTTTCTATTATATTATACACAAGCCACTCCTCTACATCCCCACATTACATGATCAAATCTTAAACAAAATATTACAGTGTAGCGTTATTCTGGAAATTATCCATATGGTCTTGGTATAGGAATACATTTTGGAAAGTTATATACGCTGGAGGGAAGCTGCAAAGAACCTCAAAACCCTCCACATATATAGAAAGTGTCTTATAAAGCAAAAAATATGGTAATTGCCCTTCCATCTCACAGAAAATCTGCTCCCTCACTGATGGCTTAGTGGTAGTAGTAGTAGTGTTGAGAATATGGCATTCTTTTACTTGTCTATTTCTGTTTATGACTTTGCTTCTAGTGACAAGATGAATAGATACGCATTTAATCAACTCATCATTTACACCTTTTGTCAATATATTTATTTTACAGATATCCCTAAAGCTCCCAGCAATATTGTTCCCACAAGAAATACAGACACATCTGTGGTTGTTACATGGACAGAATCGAAGGATTCCAGAGAGTTAGTGGGATACTACATCGAGGCCAGTATCTCAGGATCAGGCCAATGGGAACCATGCAACAATAACCCAGTGAAAGGCGCTAGGTAAGTTAGCATGAAATAGTCACTACTAGACTTTGACTGGTTACACTTGCAGGTCACACAAGCAATGTCAGTATTGCAGACACAAATCACACAGTTTGGCAAGGGATAGATAAACAGAGTTTAAGGTTCTACGTTCTCCACCATAGTTATAACAAGCAATGCTTTAAGTATGCCCACCATATAAAACTGCCCTGTTTCCCCGATGATAAGGGACTGTCTTATATTTTTTTGAAATGCCAAAATATGCCCTATGTCTTATTTTCAGGGGGATGTCTTATTCTGATCACTCTGTGCCATTCATTGTCCCCTTCTGACAACTCTGTGCCTTTCATTGTCCCCTTTGATCACTCTGTGCCATTCAATGTCCCCTTCTGATCACTCTGTGCTATTCATTGTCCCCTTCTGACAACTCTGTGCCTTTCATTGTCCCCTTTGATCACTCTGTTCCATTCAATGTCCCCTTCTGATCACTCTGTGCTATTCATTGTCCCCTTCTGATCACTCTGCGCCTTTCATTGTCCCCCTTTGATAACTCTGTGCCAATCATTGTCCCCTTCTAATCAGTCTGTGCCATTCATTGTCCCCTTTGATCACTCTGTGCCAATAATTGTCCCCTTTCCCCTTCATTGACTCACTTTATTTGGGTTCTACCGGTACAGCCAGGTAACAGACTCCGTTACAGCAGGGATCAGCAGCTTGCTTGTCCTTCCTGCACTGCAGCCAGCCCTGACGGAGTCACATGGAGGCACACAGTGACCCATTGTACCACCCGAATTGGAGATTCGGGCAGGTATCGGTGGGTGTCTTATTTGCGGGGAGTGAATTATTTAAAGTTTTGGGCAAAAATCGGGGGAAAGCTTATGATATGGGAAACAGTATATATATTCTGAGGATGGAAACAGATGTAAAAACGTAGTTGAAAAATTTCGAAGTTAAAATAACGAAGGCCAATTTGTGACCAGCTTTTAGAGGTTGTTTACCTTAGTAAATTAAGGTTTTTAGGCTCCTGGTAATGTTGAACTAGCATTTGTGAAATAAGTATGTTGTTTGCTGCACAGGTTCATTTGTCACGGCCTTCTCACTGGTGAAACTTACATCTTCCGGGTTCGGGCTGTGAATGCAGCCGGGCTCAGTGACTACTCCTCTGACTCTGAGGCATTAGAAGTCAGAGCCGCCATTGGTAAGTTACTTTCTTTAAAATGTTTTTCCAATTTTCTAAATATTTGCTTTTCTCCTTATGTTTATTCTTTTTCAATGAATCATTGCTATTGCTTTGCAGTATCACCAACATTACCATTTCAGATACTGATTTCCTTCCTGTTCTTTTTAATACTCCATCACAATCCAGTCATTGTTAATCTTTGATGTCACCCGTGTACACATTCCACCACCTTTCCTTGTATTTTACATTACCCACAATAGCAGGACACCATCTCTTCATCTTCTGGTATCCATGCCAATGGTAATCCAGCCTTTATGGTTAGATGTATACACTGCTAACTATCTTGTACTTCTACTTACCCATAATCTTGTCTTTACGTAGGACATGGTTGCATGCTTTTAACATTGCTTATCATAATGCATGAAACCCATATGGACATGTTTGCTCATTTCGTTACCTTGTGTTATGCGCCGCATTGCAAATGTATGTTTAAAAAAAGTATTTATCCCTCGGAATTTTAAATTTATTAAAAGAAATAAAGATAGATTGTTTGAGAGTTTGCACCATTTAATTTTTAGAACATTCCTAAACTGGCGTGTTGTAGTTGTGAATTTTTATTTTTTATTTTAAAACAAAACAACAAATATGACAAAATACAACTTCAGCATGCATTACTATCCACCCCTCTTAAATCAGTTGTTTGCAGAGACACCTTTTTGCTGCAATTACAGCTGCAAGTAACTTTAGATCAGAATCTGTGAGCTTTTCACTGGGATTTTTGCACATTTCTAAGAGCAACGCTTCTCCAGCTCCTTCTTTTTGGATGGTTTTTGTGACAGCAATCTTTAAGTCTGACCACAGATTCTCAATGGGATTGAGGTCTGGACTTTAAATAGGCCATTTCAATGTATTTTAATCTTTCCCCTTTTTTCACTTGAGTGTTGCTTTAGCAGTTTGCTTTTGGTAATTGTCCGACTTAAAGATGAACTTGTCACAGTTTCAAATCAGAGACAGAGACCCCCATACACGGTTCAGAGATGTATTTAGCACCATCTATCAATTTCTCAACTTCTACCAGTTTCCCTGTCCCAACTGCTGAAAAACATCCATACATCATGATGCTGCCACCACCATGTTTCACTGTGGTGTTTTTAGGGTGATGAGATGTGTTTGTGCCAGAGATAGTGTTTTCCTTGGTGGTCGAAAAGTTACATTTTAGTTTACCTATAGTACCTATTGTCATATGTTTTGGGATTAGCCCACATCCCTTTCGGCAACCTCAAACATGCTTTTTTAGAATTTAGGAATTTAATGCTGCCTATGTTTAGTGTTAAGTAATGGCTTTTTTTCTGCTCATTGAGCCTATCTCTATGTAGTGCATGGCTCATTGTGGTCTGATTATGGACAGATAATTCAGTCACTGCTGTGGAACTCTGGAACTTCATGGTTACCTCTGGTCTCTGGGCTGCTGCTTCTAATTAATACCCTTCTTGCCCAGTCTGTGAGTTTTGGTGGGCAGCCTTCTTCTTCTGGCAGGTTGTGTTGTGGTACCATATTCTTTCTGTTTAAGATTATGGATTTGATGGTGCTCTTGGGGATCATTAAGGATTTGGATTTTTTATATTTCTCAAACACTTTGTCCCTGACTTGTTTGGAGAGCTCCTTGGTCTTCATGGTGTGATGCCCCTTGTTTAGTTGTGTTGAAGCCTCTGGGGTCTTTTAGAAAACATGTGTTTATACTGACAGATCACGTGACATTTAGTTTACACACATGTTGACTTCATTTCATAAATTATGTGACTTTTGAAGGGTGGAATATAGTTAATATTGTATAGATCAGATACAATTTATTATGTATACAATTGTTTCTTAAAAGTGCGGCTTACTATACAGTTTATGGGTCTTTTCTCACTATACACACGTTTTTGACAGTACTACGCTTTCTCATAGAAAACCAATGTTACCATTCACACTGCATGTGTTGTGTTTTTTAAAACGCAGTGTTAGCGCATGTGTTTTTTGTAACGCAATATTGTGCACATGTAGAATGCATTTTTGATGCTCTCTTCAAAAATGCACGTGAAAAAGCACCTTTACAAAAATGCATACAGTGTAAAAGGGCCCTAAAAACTGGTAATAGGAAAAGTGTATACAGGTGCAATGCGGCTCAAATACAATGCCATAATGATCACTCATAGAACTAATAAGTTATTGTTCAGTCTGTGCTATGCTAATAAGCACTTTTACTAATTAAAGCCTGCATTTATATGATATGCTCATTTATCATATTTCTTTTCTTCGCTGTCAGTGAAATAGATGCATGTATTATTGTGCTGTTTGTTGGATTGTTGTAGACACTGAGCAAAAGGAGAGCATTAACGTTTGTCTTCATTGCTCACTGCCTCTATTATAAACAACTGAATGTACAATAAAATTAACAATATCTTTGTTGTCTTCTGGATGCTGTAGGGGGAGGATTGCCACATGGTGCGTGCCCTGATCTGAGTGCTATTGCTGATGGACTAACAGACTCCCCTGCATGCCGGGAAGTCAGGCATGAGTCCACACAGCATTCCCCCACCACAGTTGCATTGCCTGATTGCAGTGCTAATCCCCCAAACACTACAGCCAGTACATGTGATATACCTGGACCATCAGGAGTAAGTAGTGTAAGTGGCAGTATTGAGTCCTTGGCTCCCCCACAGTCACCACAAATCGGAGAACCTGGGCAGCAAAGTAAGTGTGACAAGGACTGAAATCTGACTGTGTGTGCCATGAGCAACCAGTCATTAGCAGTACAGAAAGCTACTGCTAATCACTCTTCCATCTCACTGATGTCATCCATCATCCTAATTATAACAGAAAAACTCACCAGTCTTCTGGCACCATCTGAGCATGCAATAAATTCATGAAGGATGTACCATTAATGTGAAAAACAATGGCAATAAAATTATTATAACATACAAAGTGGCCAATTCAGCACTTGTAGTACATTTAAATCCTAACATTTAAATTAAAGGATGTTACATCAGGCATCAGAATTTATCTATAAATATTTAATATCAGTATGCAACAGCTTTTACATTTAAACACTGAAGGGTACAAAAGAACTGACCTGAGAAGAAATGTGGAAATTTTTCATGTTTTATTAGCAATCGTTGTCATATATTGTTTTCCCAGGCTGAGATGAGGTGTGATTGTCCCATGTTTACTTGGAATAACAGTCAGTCAGAGTTGTGCTTAGTGTGTGTGTCTGTAGATATGGAAATTCTCCTGGTTCACACCTATCCGCCCTATGGGCTTGTTTTCACTAGTGCGGATGGCCTGCGGTGCTATCGGCGCATCTGCAGCCGCTATCGACCGCACCCCATGTGGATGCATGCAGATGTCCGTGCGTTCAGAACCGCATCCGCACACGGCCGCACAAGTGGATGGGTGAGCTATGGGTGTGGTCGGGAGCGGCTGCAGCCACACGGATAGCCCCTCAGCCATCCGCATGGATCCGCACTAGTGAAAACAAATCCTATGTCAGTTGGCACAAAGGAATCCATGTGTGAGTGGCACACATTGCAATTTCGGTGGACAACTGAAAGCAGCACGGTGATGTCACCATGCTGTGATCAGTCGCTGGTGGTGTTCCATCGAAATGAGCCTCCCCTGC
Source organism: Ptychadena robeensis (assembly GCA_036250615.1). NCBI lineage: Eukaryota > Metazoa > Chordata > Amphibia > Anura > Ptychadenidae > Ptychadena > Ptychadena robeensis. The sequence continues at coordinate 46,838,778 of CM070036.1, read as the reverse complement.
CACCATATCTTCATTATAAGTGGACAGAAACTTGTAAATAACTCCACAGGTCAAGATTTAGCTTTAGCTAGGTGCACTACAAGTTGATATTTTACTGCCGCATTTAGCAGTTTTGTGCATTGCTATTTTGTTTAGAATCCACATCCTTCAAAGATCACTTTTACCGACTTCCCATAAATTTCACATGTAGAAAGAGGAAACAGTTTCAGGAAATTCAAAACATTCCCTTCGTAATTAGGCATTCTTTAAAGCCGGCCTGTTTGTCATCTCAATAAATCTGGCATTTATACCCTGGAGCACCACTTTAGCTTGGAAATAAACCATGTCAACATGCAGGAGGAAATCCTTAATATGTGTATGCAGGCGTGGTTACCCTATATACCCCACAGATCATTAAACACAATCTTTATTTACATCTTCATGAATCGAGTATTGTTGCATGTTAAATCTGTATTCTGTGATTAGATTATGTGATACTAACTAGTATATGACTGCACTTTGTGCCTGTTTGGAGTTTTAGAGCACATGTGTGATGTTAAACATTGTAAACACAAACTTCCTGAAAATGTGGTTTACAAGTATGCATGCGTTGCGTAACTCTGTGTTGAAGTGTACACCATGTTTGGTTATGTTTGTACTTAACTAATGACAAATAAATCGAATAAATAAAAACACTGTTGTTGGTAGCACACTGTTTCAGACCTAAAATGCCTATTCGGAAACATTTTAAATATTCAGTTGTCTAAAACCACAACACATATCAGTAAAGCAGGTAACTGTATATGGAGAATAGAGTGCACAGAGAGCCCCCAACAATGGCTTTATTAAGAACAAATAGTTCTAATCTTCACTAGGTAATCTAGAATTTGTTTAGGACTCTAAAGCTAGCCACACATGGTACAATTTATCATTCAATTGAGGTTTGATTCGATTTTGTACTTCGATTAAAAAAATCGAACATCGATTGTCATTTAATCGAAGTTCTCCACATGGGGAGCACGATAATTGAACAATTTCGACTGAAATTAAATCAAAGTAATCTTAAATCGTCGATCGGATTAATGTTTTTTTTAACAGGAACTTTTTTTTTTCCCAGGAAGTAGTCATATGTTAATAGCGCACATCGAGATGATTGAATCGAAACAAACAAAACACTTTCAGAAATGAAGTTCGATCATTGACCAATCAACCACAATTTTCCAACTTGTCCGATCACTTTTCAATCGACGATTTTACTAAAATCGTACAATGAACGTCGATTGTACTATGTGGGCAGTACATCGATTAACGTTCAATCGATCGTTTTTTTCATCGAAAATCGCAGATTGAACGCTAAAATTGTACCATGTGTGGCTAGCTAAAGGTTAAACATTACTATGTTTTGGTGAAACGCTTCAAAATCGTAGTGGCTGTGTCTTGGTACTCACCCCATTCGCTATCAATGGGCAATGGGTTACATCCACATGGCAGGTATGCTCCCATTGAAATTAATGGGTACCAACAACGCAACCACTTAGATTTCGGCAAAGCATAATGGAGTTTTAGCTTAACACACTGAGCTGTAATAAATGAAAGTAAAGCCTGTGAATCAGAATCTTTCAGAACAGGAAACTCTTCCCTATGTGTTGAACATCTGTAGTATGTTAGGATAATGGCATCATGATGGTACTAAGGAAAGGCGGCTCCTTTTTTAATCTATAGGGTATTATAACCCACAGAATTTGTAAAACATAGATTTACCTTTAGTATGAAATTAACTCCTGATAATCATAAAATCGCGTCATAGCTGATGAACAGTAAATAGAAAATCTGCAATAAATTGTTACTAAAAATACATTAATGACAGTTTTTTTTCACAATTGTCACAATTAAATGATATGGCATATTAAATATCTGACACTGTATAGCTAAAAGCAATTTGTCACACAATACTGCACTCAGATGGTAAATGGTGGTGGTGGGGAGAGGGTGTAAAGGTAAGTAGGAAAGCACTTTCAGTGGTCATTTGGGTACTGTTTGCCTGAATGGCACTTATTGTTTTCATGTACTTCATTGCAATGACCTGGTAAGTACAAAGAACTGTTGGAAGCAAGAGCAAACTTACTTAACTTTGGTTATTCATTACATTGTTATATGACATACGAAAACAGTCATTACTTATATTTAAAAAGCATCTATACTTAAACGTGTTGGGTAACCATGTTTTACAAATGATAATAAAAAAAAATAAAAAATGTACATTACAAGCCATATTATAACAGATTAATGAATAACCATAGATATCTTTGAGGCAGGTAAGTGGTCATTATTCCCCACAGCATTAATCATGGGTGCAATGATATTAAAAGATCATATTACGTACACCCTAGGTTGAATTGTCAAGAACCTACAACTATTTTTTGTTAAGGTGGCCTTATGTAGTTAACTTTTCTGTTCATTTGAATGTTATTTAGGTCGATTGTTAGGAAATAAACCGCGTTTTACCTGAATTGATCAACCATTGCGCAAAGAGCTGTGATCAATCATGTGGTACAAGTATCTGATGAGATTTTTAGGTACTATGATGTATTTGTATCCGGTCATACTATGGAGCATCAGAACAGGCCTTTGGAATCTATTTGTTTTGCATTGATAACAATGTACTAGTACCATTGATTGATGTTAGACTGACAGTTGGTATTTTATTAGTCTAATCAAATATCGCTCTAGCAAAAGTTAAGCCCCCCATACACCTTAAGATCCATCCATACAATCTCCATTAGATCTATCAACAACTGTGTTGTATAGTGTCCTCCCTGATAGAATACATAGTGATTGGAAGGATTAGAAAGCTCCTCATATTACATGGTTTTGGTAGAACAAAATGTGATTGTACAGAAATTGTATGGAAAGATTGTAAGGTGTATGGGGGGCTTTCGAGTGTGTATGCTTACCCTTAGAGCCTAGAAGGCAGATAAAAAGCAGACAGCAAATTACAACTGATGAAGTCAATACTGAGATCATTGCACCTTCACATTACTGCAGATCTTGCGTACACAAATGTAACATTCCCTCACTTTGAAGCATCACAGTGTGTACCTACAATTACCTGACACTGCTTCATTTCACATTAATATATCTTACAAAATATTTTTAATGCCATGCATAAAGTATGTACCGTAATACTGCACTTCCAGCAAATGAACCAGTACTGCTTGCCTAATGTTCATGTAAAAAAACAGCTCCCCCCTCTGAACCTTACGACATCAATATTTTGGAGAGTGTCCGCGACTCCATGGTTATCGGATGGAAGCAACCCAAGATTACTGGAGGCCTGGACATTAAAGGCTACTATGTGAGCTTCAGAGAGATTGTGGATGGCGTTGCAGGAATATGGCTTGAAGCCAATGTCAAGCCCATCACTGACAGAGCCTACAGGGTAAGAATATTAGATTTCTAAGACTCTGTATGTGTGACTTATGTATATATTTCCATAATTAATTACATTAAATATATATGTATTTAAAATCAATCTGATCTGTGATCCAGGGATTCTATAGCACAGTTTAAGCTACAGAAAATTATATCTACAACAGTGTTCTGCTTGACTTGCTTAAAAATACTGAATACATTTGCTTGTTTTTAATGGGATGAATCTCCTTTTTGTCCCAAAATAAAATATGGTGCGTTTTCAATACTTTGTTGGGCTGTTGGCACATTAAAACCCAACTAATTGAATCAATGTTTTGATTAAAGAAACCTCAATGTGTATGTGGGGAATGGTGCAATATTTAAATAGATACAAGGTTAGACCTTTTGAAAGTAAAAATACTTTGTGAATTTGACTTTGGTTAAGTTTTTGTTGTTTAAGTTTTTTAAAAATATAAAAGCTTTTACTTTTTAAAAAAGCTTTTGTGTTTTATTCTCATGTTCTAATATATTTTTCATGCTTCTTTTGCTTACATATTGTTATACTGTTTTGAGTATGCATTTCCCTACTTTTTCAGGAAATTTACGTACATTAAGGTCCCATTCACACCTATTTGTTTTGCATTAATTGACATGCAATTTATTTAATTTAATGTCAACAAGCTCATTGAATATAATGTGTGTTTTTCTTGACAAACGTTAAAATGTTGCCCAGTTATTTTAAAATGTCTAGGTGTGAAAAAGGTCTTAAGCACATACCACACATATACCTTATAGGTCATTTAAAAGGAAGTACATTTTATTCTCCTAGAAGACATTATTTGGGACCTGTAACGTAATTGTGCTAAGTATGACATTTTCAAAATGCACCACAGGAATACCTTTCCATTTAAGTAAAGAAAAATATATTTTAAGATGAAGACCCCATGCAGGCCTAAGGTCCTCTGGCATCCCTTTGTTAGTGTGTTTAATCTCCAAATGGAGACAAGCCCTCATAGAAATTTTCCAGCATTAAAATAGAAATGAAAAAACATATGAACAACATTCAAAGAATGCTATAGAAGAAAAAAGTTAATTTTCTACTCAAAAAGGAAATTGCCCACACCTTTATATTTTTGCATTCCTTACAAAGGAATTCTACACACAATGTCATTACATTAATTGTATTGACAGCACAGAACTTCTCTTATACAAATACAGATTCTCTTACAAATATTAACCTTCCAAGTGCATAAAACACACTCAATGCCATCTAGTGTATTATCTTACTAAAGCAGCCACAATGTGGTAGAAAACCTTGATAGGAGCTGTAGAGTCAAGGTGCCCATACACAGGCAAAATTTCCCTCGAAAGATGAGGGACCGATTCCACTGTGTTGACATCATCACTCTGCAGCCGGCCCTCACAGGATCGGCAGGCACCCTTTTGTGTGCCGGCCATTACTTTGGATGCGGCCCTAGTCCCTATCCAAAGTAATGGGATCTGGTCAGGATCCTCCAGCATGTCGGATTACACAGTGATCCAACTTGCGGGAGGTTCCTGGTCGATCTGACCCGGTGGCCTCATCCGATTTGCAAGCAAGCGACCGCCGGCTGATTGGCAGAAATGCACATGGAGGTAGATCTTTTGAAAAACCGGGCAGATGGTTAACTTAAGACCCTTCCCCTGTCTGCAGCAGTTCCATCTCATACAAATAGAATATTTACTTTGACTTTAAACAAGTATTGTGTAAAGTCATTGGTTGATTAATTGGTTAAAGCACATTTAACTATTCTGTTTTTTTATATTTACCAGATTTTGGATTTGAAAGAAAACATGCTGTACCAGTATCAGGTTTCTGCTTGTAATATAGCTGGGGTTGGAGTACCATCTAGGCCAAGTTTACCATTTAAATGTGAAGAGTGGACCATTGCTGTGCCAGGTATGACATTTTCATTTAACATGGATTATAAAATGAGGTTTAACTGTATTTTTTTACATACACATTGCAGAGAACAATGGGATTTGTAATAAGATTTGTAATAATTTGTAATAAGATTTGTAATAATTTCCAGTGACATGAGAATGAAGTGCTCAGTTTGTTATATGGATACGAGAAGTGCCACTCCATTATAGCAAACAATGGGCATCAACAAGGTTGAACCTAATACAGTGCTCCCACACACTATAGATATCTGCCGACATATAGAAGGTGTACATGGCTTCAATCAACCCCAATATTAAATTGGTCAGATGCACAGTGGACCCTGAAGTTACAACCAGCTTGACTTATGACCAACTTAAGTTCAATCAACATTTTTGTTTTAACTTATAACCAGTAGGGTAGACTCTTCCAAGGAGAGAAAGGACACCAGAGACACCGATTTCCGATCTTACAGAAGTGGACTCTCCTTCCAAACAATAACCACATTTTATTTCCTCTTCTCTTCATGAAAGCCAAACATATCAGCCTGAATTGCAAACTTTTGTTTCTGGTCAGCTTGGCACATTTTAACTTTTTGGTGAGAAAGCCAGGAAACTTTCTTATGGGAGAAATAGACTTACAACCAACCCATGGGAACGAATCAAGCATGTAGGTCCAGGGTCCACTGTATGTGATCTAGGAAGATCATAACTATAAGAAGTGTAAAACAGAAAATGTTCAATGTGTCTACACTTTGCTTATTTACTTAAAAAGAATCTGTCTTCTGACTGATAGGGGGGAACTCTGCAGTTGGGGGGTGGCCTTCCCCTGAGTGGGTTCTCTGTGTTGCACCGTGGGGGCTGCTTCCTCACGTTTTAGCCCTACGCCATGGCAGTGCTGATGAGGAATTGTTATTTGTGTGGTTTAATGATTATATTTCTTTGTGTATCCCTACTCTCTTTCTGTATTGACCTGGTCGCTATTGTTACACGATTTACCTTCTCTGTGTACTGATGTATGTTATTTTGCTGAAAAATTCATCATCTGTCTTCAAAATAGAGATAAAAATGAAATGCTGATGCTAAAGGTATTTATTCTTGTTTTATTAGGACCTCCTCATGAACTCCATGTTTCTGAGGTCAGAAGCAGCTCCCTGGTCTTATTATGGAAGACCCCTATCTACACGGGCCGTAACCCAGTCACTGGTTTTTATGTGGACATTAAAGAAGAAGATGCACCAGTAGAAAACTGGCGAAGTGTAAACGAGAAACCAAATCCAAATACTTACATTAAGGTATCTTCTCACTGTGTATACATCTTATATCTGGTTGTGCTTTATTGAATATTTGAAACATTATTTACATTTACTGTATGTGCAGCCCAATCATTTTTCAAAGTTATCAATTGTGTGTGGTAGAGTTTCATCCCCTGTGACGTTTCTACTTCTTTTCATGCATCTGCTGAATTTATCTTTGTTTTGGTGCTGCTGACAAGATTTGCCCACATGGGGATTAACCGCCCTAGCATTAGGGGCGGCACCATCTCGTCCAGCGCTGCTACTCCCACTATCGCACTGGACGAGATGGTGCCGTCCAGTGAACATCGGGACACCGGCAGCGCATACCTACTGCTTTGCGCTGTCCCGGTGTCCCCGATGCGACATGGCTGCTGGATCCTCCGGCTCATCCTCCCCCCCTTGGATTGACGTGATGATGTCACATCGGGGAGGCGGTGTGAAATTTGTAAAATTGCACGAAAGCAGTTTTCTATGTAGACTTCTTTCAATGTGCATCTATGTAAAAAATATCGCCAAAATAAAAAGTCTGTGGTGCCCCAGATGTGCCCATTTGCAGTAACCCTTTCTTCCCTGGTGTGAGAGGGTTAACTGCAAATGGGCACATCTGGGGCACCAGAGACTTTATTTGGGCGAGATTTAGTACATAGCAGCATAGCTTTGTGCCCTGATTTTTGTGTTTTCTCATTAAACATTTTTTTTATTTTAATAAATGTTTGTTTCAAACATTATTATTTTCAGGATGTCTATTAGACCCTTGTACGGACATATTTTGGGAAGTTACAGGACTACAACATAAATAAAAATTTACCATTGAAGTTTATGGTGCACTTTTGGTACAGAAATCTAGACCTCAGCAGTGCGCTAGTGCGCTTCTCAAAAGAAGCATGGACAAAAAACTAAAATTTAATCCCTCTATACAAGTTGAAAATGTTTTTGGCTTGACTTTAAATTATATTCCAACCAGTGCCATTGACAGAAGAGAATTTGGGTTTGGTATATAGTAGGAGTAGTATATAGACAGATAATTTCTGTCCCTGTTAGAGTTTCATTAGGGAAAAACATTTTCAAGTGAAACATCTACTATAATTTATATTGTTTAACCTCCCTAGCGATATGCCCGAACCCAGTTCGGGCAAAGGCACACTGCA